>ML661346.1:23695329-24183391 GCA_007570785.1 Antilocapra americana | reverse complement strand
ACATACATATATATATATATATATATATATATATATATATGTATGTATGTATGTATGTATGTATGTATTTAGAGAGTCTTTGTAGCTCTCAAATTTTAATATTCATAAGAATCACCTGGAGTGCCTTTAAAAGTACAAATTCTTCAGCCCTACTCTTCAGAAATTCCAACTTCTCTGGCTTGTGCTGCCTTGGGGCCCAGGGATCTTTAGTTTTGAAAGAGGAGGTTCATATATCTTCCTTCAAGAAACAATATTTTAACTGTATAACAAAGGGTTTTATGTCAGTCATTCATATTTCATAACTACTTGGAATGTAGAAATTCTGGTCAGAGCTAATGTAACAAAACTCTCTGATGGCTATTCTGAGGTTTTGTTCTTGCACAGTGCAGTCTTCCTGGATCAATCATTCAAGACTGTTGAGTTTATTTAAGTCAAGGAAGAAGAAAACAGTGCTCTGGTTGAATTGTGTGAAAAGTAATATTGTATTGAGTAAGATTTTGCTGATAGTGTCTACCATGGTGAGGAAGTGCTTTCTTAAAAATCTTTTGCCAGGACCATCATTTTACCTGAAAGTAATGAGGAAGTTTCTCCGATGTGTTTGTTCTTCATCTACTGCCATTTCAGCCAAGTTTTAGTCTGGAATTCTCTCTTTTATACCTGGTTTGAGCCTATAAATTTGGAAGTTTTTTTTTTTTTTTAATTTTTAATTTTTTTTTATTATTGTTTTTGCCATACATTGTCATGATATCACCATGGGTTTACATATGCTTCCCCTCCGGGTCCCCCCTCCCTAAATTTGGAAGTTTTAAAAGAAATAAAATAGTTTTTTTATTTTCAGATTATGTTATAAAGATTAACAACTATCTCTTCAGGTTAATCAGAAACAAATGTTTTGCTTTTACATCCAAGTCACATTTACTCTACTGGCATTAAGCAAACACAGATTGGTTACATGTAAAATTATTAACCTCTTATCTTAATTACTGAATCTTACCTGTGGTATTTTGGACTACAATTTTACTATTAGAGAATAGATTTTACATACATGTTAGGTCAGGTTTATCTTCCCCATACATATTTCATATTTTCAAACATTAAATGAACACTCTCACAGTTTTTAAGATTATGGATAGGAACTGATTTTATTATAGTTTTTGGAAAGCAGCCCTGGGCTGCTTAGGTGGTACATCATGAAAGGGTAGTTTTATGTACCTCAAAGGGCATGTTATTTAAGAAAAATCTGCAAACATGGTGTATCTTAATTCACAGAAGCTGGAAAGCAGGATATATCTGGTAGAAAAGCAGCTGTGAGATCAACCCCCTACACAGTTCCCAGCTGTCAAGGGGCTAGAATAACTGCGACTGAGCCTTTTCAAGACCCCTGGATACTGATGAATTGATCCAGATAGTGTTACCAGGTGGATGCCTATGTGGTACAACTCCAGCTTCCCAAGTAACTCTTGGGTATGGGGGCCTTGGTGGCTAAAATTTGCCATTAGAGATAAATTTTTCCTTATTAGATAGGTTTCTTTTCACAATTCCCTGGGGAGATGGTTTGATTAGTCTTTAATTCCTTGATTTATTAGAATGATTTCTGCCCTGATGAGACCACCAGAGAGAAAGCTGGGGAGAGATGAGGAGCTGTAGATGGGGAAGAGCCTGGAAGAAGTGTGAGCAGACCATTCTGGGTCTTGGCTAGTCTCTGTTGGTCAGCTTATTGGGAACTGCTGTCTCCTCTGCTTGCTTACTTGACCTGCCATTCTGTGTCCCCTGACCAGATGGGTATTTCTGAGAGATTATCTGAAGTCACAGAAAAAAACCCTTACAGGTTAATTAAGCTTCTGCTTTCTTCTTGGGCCTGTACAGATTCTAATTTCCACCAGAGCTCACTTGGAAACTCAGAGAAATACATTTTGCAAAGGAGGCAAGTGTGATGTTGCTGCTGCTTTAGGGCTCACACTCTGATACAGTTAAATTTGAGGGCACTCCAGCTAGGATAAAATAATAATATTAATGCGATTGCTAATGGATTCCCATCTTCCTTTCAACCCTGCTTCCTAGGGATGGGCTCATTTTAGTTCTTATCTTTTGGGGAGGGGCTAGGAAGCAACTTCCTTCTGATCATTTGATACTTGATCAGTTCATTAAATTAGTCAGTTGTCTATAGCTTGAATAAATACAAATATTTTTCCATTTAAAAATATTGTTTAATTTTATTTGTTTTTTATTTTTTAAATTTTCTTTACTTTATTGTGTTGGTTTTGCCATACACTGACATGAAACCACCATGGGTTTACACATGCTCCCCCTCCAGAACCCCCCTCCCTCCTCCCTCTCGATTCCCTCCCCCTGGGCTGGCGATTGATTTCACATATGATAATTAACATGTTTCAATGCCATTCTCCCATATCATCCCACCCTTGCCCTCTTTCACAGAGTCCACGAGTCTGTTCTATACATCTGCGTTTCTTTTGCTGTCTCGCATGCAGGGTTCTCGTTACCATCTTTCTAAATTCCATATATATGCGTTAGTATACTGTATTGTTTTTCCTTCTGGCTTACTTCACTCTGGATAATAGGCTCCAGTTCCGTCCACCTGAGTAGAACTGATTCAAATGAATTTTTTTTTAATGCTGAGTAATATTTCATTGTGTATATGTACCACAGCTTTCTTATCCATTCGTCAGTTGATGGGCATCTAGGTTGCTTCCATGTCCTGGCTATTTTAAAATATTATTTTTCAGTAAACTTTCAGTTTCATTACAGCTAACTACAGTTTGGGCTTCCCAGATGACTCAGTGATAAAGAATCTGTCTGCCAATGTAGGAGATGCAGGAGACACAGATTCCATCCCTGGGTCAGAAAGATACCCTGGAGAAGAAAATGGCAACCCACTCCAATTTTCTTGTCTGGAAAAGCTTGTGGACAGAGGAGCCTGGTGGGCTCCTGTCCATGGCGTTGCAAAGAGTTGGACACGACTAAGCAAGTAAACACACACACAACTGCAATTTACAGCATTAAAACTTTTGAACCCTGTTTATCCCACTATGATATATTACACTTAAAAAATTCTAGCCTGAGGTTTTCTTTAATTTATATTCTTCCCTGCTGTCTTTCTCTCTTCCCTCCTTTGTTTCCTTTTTTCCTTTCATTCATTAAACATTCATTGCACCCCAGACATTTAACAGTTGTTGTCCTCTGGAAACTTTTCGTTGGGGTGGGGATTGAAGGGAGAGTCTAAGCTGGTTTGTTAGGGTTGCCTAGCACAGAGGGCTACTGAAGCAAAGATAAAGTGACCTAACACCAGCAATTCTCCCTACGCTCCCAAGAACATAACACTAGCTTTCAACTTTTCATTTTCACTTAAAAACTCCATTTCTTGAAGAGTGCCTTGCCCTAAATTAGTTACTTATTTTTTTCCCCTTTATTATCATTATCAAAAACATTATTGAGTCACTTGAATGGTTTGCTGTCTTCTCAAGCTGTTATCTATCCTTGGCCACTTCCCCAAATGCTTTGATGTCTTTGACACCTGAAATTTTTCCTCCCGCCGTCTTCTATGAGGAGCATCAATGACCACGTAGCTGATCCTTCTAATGTTCCTGCTCTCGGAGACCTCCTCATTTCCAGTGATCTTCACTTCTTTCTGTTTGAGCTTTCCACAGCATTGGCCCCGCTTTGAATTCTGCCATCCAGCAGGGCTGCTTCACCCATGAGGGCTTAAAGGCCAACACTCCACCCTAATAATGAATTCTGATCTCCCCACCCTGTCACTCCCTTTTTCATTATGTCAGCTATTGGATCTCACGGGGTCCTTCAGTTCCTTCCACTTCAAGTGAATCAGTCCTCTTTTGATATTACTTTTTTTCCTGGGCATCATAGACCTCATTGTGTACCCATCCATCTGGTGTGTGTGCATGTGTTTGTACATCAATATATGCTACATCTCTTCTGTTTTAGATTATGTATTTTTACTGATATAGAATTTATATATACTACATTATATGCAGTAAAATGCACAAGTCTCATATGCACAGCTTGAAGAATTTTTGCATATGTATCTCCTATGTAGCTACCACTCAGATCAAGATATAGAACATTTCCATTACCCCACAGAATTCTGTCCAGCTCCTTTTCAGTTAATAACCACCCTTCACATGTAGCCACTATCATGACTTCTAATCAGCAGAGATTATATTCTGCCTATTCTTGAGCTTCCTATAAATGAAAAGATTTCTGTTTCATAGAAATTGAGATTTAAGTAAATTGTTGCTGGTCAACACATGGTGAGAACTGGAGTTTTAAGTGTGTTCCTTTAGCTTCCGACACAGAACTATCCTAATAAAGGGGGGAAAAAATCCATTTCCCCTTAAAAAAAATTCCTTTTAAAGGAATCCTATTCCTTTAAATCTTCCAATATAGTAATGTACAAAGTATTATTGGCCCAATTTGTCCAGGACCTTTGTTGTATGAAAGAAAAGATACAGTGTCAGGATCCAAAGGAGTCAACCACATTTACTGCTTGTCTCAATCTCTTTGTAGTCTCCAGACAACTTTTATGTGTTCCTAGAAATCCACCCTGGGTCCTCTCTTCCTCCTTCGCTACCTGCCTCCTGAGTAATCTGTATGCAGGTCAAGAAGCAACAGTTAGAACTGGACATAGGACAATGGACTGGTTCAAAATTGGGAAAGGAGTACATCAAGGCTGTATATTGTCACCCTGCTTATTTAAGTTCTATGCCGAGTATATCACTGGAAATGCCAGGCTGGGTGAAGCCCAAGCTGGAATCAAGCTTGCCAGGAGAAATACCAACAACTTCAGATATGCAGATAATAGCACTCTAATGGCAAAAAGTGAAGAGGAACAAAAGAGCCTCTTGATGAGGGTGAAAGAGGAGACTGAAAAAGCTGGCTTAAAACTAAGTGAAGAAGAACAAAAGAGCCTCTTGATGAAAGTGAAAGAGGAGAGTGAAAAAAACTGGCTTAAAACTCAGCATTCAAAAAACGAAGATCATGGCATCCAGTCCCATCACTTCATGGCAGATAGATGGGGAAACAATGGAAACAGTGACAGACTTTATTTTCTTGGGCTCCCAAATCACTGCAGATAGTGACGGCAGCCATGAAATTAAAAGATGCTTGTTCCTTGGAAGAAAAGCTATGACAAGCCTAGGCAGCATATTAAAAAACAGAGACATTACTTTGTCAACAAAGTTCCTTATAGTCAAGACTGGTTTTTCCAGTACTTATGTATGGATGTGAGGGTTGGACCATAAAGAAAGCTGAGTGCTGAAGGATGCTTTTGAACTGTGGTATTTGGAGGAGACTCTTGAGAGTCCCTTGGACTGCAAGCAGATCCACCCTGTCAGTCCTAAGGGAAATCAGTCCTGAATACTCACAGGAAGGACTGATGCTGAAACTGAAGCTCCAATACTTTGGCCACCTGATGCAAAGAACTGGCTTATTAGAAAAGACCCTGACGCTGGGAAAGATTGAAGGCAGGAGAGAAGAGAATGACAGAGGATGAGATGGTTGGATGACATCACCAACTAGGTGGACATGAGTTTGAGCAAGCTTCAGGAGTTGGTGATGGACAGGGAGGCTTTCGTGCTGCAGTTCATGGGGTTTCAAAGATTCAGACATGACTGAGAGACTGAACTGAACAGAATTGAACCACAAAATCCCTGGGGAATTTCATCATCATCTGCTATAGCTCCAGCCGTCATCTCTATGGATGTGACTCCCACATCCATCCGAAGCTTGGATTGAGACCTTTATCCTAGTCCACCCTCCTGAATATCTCCATACACATGTTACACAGGCATTGGCAAGCCAATAAGTCCCTAACTGGATTCGATTCTCCTTTTCTCCAAATCTGCTCCCCATACCATACTTTATTTATTGATGAGGTGAGTCTCCTATTACCCTCACTTAGGAGTTTCAACTCATCATATTCTCCTTGACCTGTCTCTTCCTCTTCACTTGCACTGTCATTGCCCTAGTTAAAGGCTTGCCACCTCCTACAATATCTTGCCTTAAAGCAGATCCTCATTCTGTTCCCATTCGTTATGCTCCTCCTGCCAGAGAGAATTTTTCTTGAAAAAATATCTGATCATATCACTTTCTGATTCAAAATGCTTCAGTGACTTCCCATTTTGGCTTCTTAATCTGTCATGCAAGCCTTTTGTGGTTTGGTGCCTGCCTACTTGTCTAGATTTATCACCTTGCCACTCTCCTTTCACACTTTGGGCTCAATAATGCTGAACTATTAGACATTCTCTGAATATACTCTATGCTATGCCTTTGTGCTGCTATTCACTTGTCCTAAAATGCCCTCCTCCTCTTGGCTACCTGGGAAGAGTAGGGCAGCCTTGATGCCACCTAGTTTGTGAAGTCTTTCCTAATTCTCTACCCCATAGGGCCCTCAGCCCTACAGACACAGAAGGAAATGAATTCTGCAGACAACCTGAGTGAGCCTGAAAACAGCTCCAGGGAGGCAAACATCTTCCTATATTGTAATTGTCTATATTCTCTATCTCCTAGTCATCTATATGTTCCTAGAGGGCACAGTCTCTTGTTCAGCTTTACACAGAAATGACTCACTATCATTTGTTAAATGAATTGCATGAAAAAAGAGTGTAGCACTGTGCTAGGTACTTTGCAAAGAAATTGGATACCACTTCTACCCTGTTTAGTCTTATCTGTGGAAAAAATGATGAAGACCAGAAAGTCAAAAGGCCAAGCAATAAATGGCTGTTCTTTGGAAAATACTTATCTTGGGTTTTTGAACAATAGGTTAAAAGGCATTTTAAGTGCCCTTTAAGTGTGTGATGGGAGAGAAAATGTAGGAAATCACCTTCTTTTTTCTGATTAATCACTGGCACCTTCACAATAGGGGAGGCTGAGACTTCAGGACCTGGGGCTGGGGTGGTAGTCAAGGAGAATCTTGAGAAGGTGGGGAAAGGTTTTCCAGGCACTGGGTGGAAGAAGCTTCTATGCATGAGTAGAATGTTTCCAGGAAGACAGTCAGAGAAGGAAATGGCAACCCACTCCAATATTCTTGCCTGGAGAATCCTGTGGATGGAGTAGCCTGGTGGGCTGCTGTCTATGGGGTCGCACAGAGTCAGACATGGCAGAAGCGACTTAGCAGCAGCAGCAGCAGCAGGAACACACTAAGAGCAGATTTGCCTAAGCAGTGGCTGTGTGGACAGCACAGGAGTGAGATAAGCAATGGGATGACGAGAGATTCAGGGCGCACTGACTAAAAGGCAGAGTCCAGGTTGCTTGGGTCTTCCTTTCAAGTGTGCTCAGACAGTCCTCTCTTGGGGATCATGTCCAAGTCATCTGTCAGTTGTAGGGGATAATTGATTGTAATTGCCAACTGAGTACTATCCTTTTCCCAGGGCCACCAAGGACAGATCCTAAGTCAGGAAAATCTTTCTCTGCCCATCCACGTATATAAACACACACACACTCACTTACTCTTTCAAAAAACTTACTGTGTTTCAACAGAGAAAAAAATGTGATATTACAAAATTTGAGACAATTCTGGGATGTGTCATTTGATGCTGTCTGTAAGATTTTCATTTTTCTTTTCTGAAGTGGAGGCAGGTTCATGTGTAAAGGAACACACATGTTTATGCATGTGTGTGTTCAGCTTGTATAAAGCACAAAGTTTGTTAACTTTCTGATGGTACTGTTACCTTCCTATAAAAGAAGTAGTTGAGTATGGAAGAGGTTAAGTGACTTGCTTTTGATCACAAAATAACTTTGGACAAGTTACTTAAAATTTCCAAGCCTGAGGTTTTTCACTTTCATAACAGAGATGATAATACTGGATATTGTAGTTATTGCTGCAAATTCTGTTAGGCTCCTCCCACCTTGAATAGCAATACCTTTAAAAAAGGAGAGTCAGAGCAGTTCTTGACCTTGGGTAGTTATTATTCCCCAGAGGTACTTAAAAATGTATGGGGAATTCTTGATTGTCACAGTAACTTCCAGAGATGCTACTGACATTTAGTGAGATAGAACCACTTCTGACCATAGACTGGTTCTGATACATGCAAATCAGTCAGGATAAGCTTTCCCCTTTGCCCCAGTGAGGAATGGATATACTTGCTACACTTAAGGGATGCCTTCCAAGATGGAGAACTGAAGGAGCCATAGGAATGGTTATAAAGGAACAGTAACAAGTGGCATCACTGGTAGCAGAGTTTGCCCCTTAATCGTACCCTGACTGGTACTGTTTCTTCCTAATTCTGTTGGGTCCATCATATCCACTCCTACTGCCCTCAGGAACTCTCTGAGATACAGTTGGGCTAGATCAGCAATTTCTTAGAATCTCAAGGTTAGAAGGGCTCTTAAAGGTTATGAGACACCCTCCTTTTCTATCTGTACCGTTCTGGGTACCACCTTTTTGAAGGGTCATGGTGATTTTCAATGGTAAACTTCTGCCTGTTCCCCAGAGGTATTTGAAGATGTGACTGGGGGCATGGCAAGCATTTTGGCTTGTCATATGAATAGGGGGCATCTAGTGCATTTAGTGGGCAGTGACCATGGATTCTAAATGATCTCAAAGCACGGGAAAGTCCTATGCAGTGAAGAATTGTCCTGTTTTAAATCCCAATGATTGTCCCTTTGATAAACACTTCAAAAACTGGAGTTCATTCAAGGAAGAGTAACCAAGGTGATGATCACCAGTGGATAGGATAATTTTTATACGAGACATATTCAATTCATTATAAAGAAGCTCTTTCTCTTTTTCTTCTTATAGTCTTATTTTACCCCCATAAATATTAAGTTAACAATTTCTCTATATATGTAAGAATACATACATTTAAATGTTTTAAAATTTTTAAACAAAAGATCATACTGTCCATTGTTCTGTAAATTGCTTTTTTGCTTTATAACATTCCTTGGATATATTTTCATGTTGTCAGGTATAATAATGATAATGACTAATAATAAAAATTGCCAATTTTTATTTAATGCTGACTGTAAACCAAACACTGCCAAGTTGTTTTATATAACTCATTTCATACACTAGTCCTTTGAGATAAGTACTGCTATTAATTCCTGTGGCAGACTGACCCCAGAGTGCCCCCTCACCACCATAATCTCCTGCTCTTGGTGTTCTCATCCTTGTACAGTCCTCTCCTCTTGAGTGTGGTTGGGATCTATAATTTGCTTCTAACCAACAGAACATAGCAAAGGTGATGGATGTCACTCTCAAGATTGCATAACATTATGTAAGGTTTTGGGCTTCCCAGGTAGTTCAGTGAGTAAAAGAATCTGCCTGCCAATGCAGGAGATGCAGGAGACATGGGTTCGATCCTTAGGTCAGGAAGATCCCCTGAAGGAGGGCATGGCAATCCACTCCAGTATTCTTGCCTGGAGAATCCCATGGACAGAGGAGCCTAGTGGGCTACAGTCCATGGGATCACAAAGAGTCGAACACAACTGAAGTGATTGAGCATGCACAAGCACATGAAAGGCTCCATCTTGCTTTGGACACTCTTTGGGGACTTGGTGAAATAAGCAGCTATGTTGCATGGAACAGAAGCTGCTTTCTAGAATCTGAGGACAACCTCTTGGATTTGAAGATGACCTCTAGATGATAGCCAATAAGAAACATGGATCCTCAGTCATATAGACATAAGGAAATGAATTCTGCAAATGACTTGAGAAAGCTTGAAATCATATCCTTCCCCAGTTAAACTTCCAGATGAGAACACACCCCAGGTGACACCTTGATTGCAATTGTATGGGGCCCTGAGCAGAAGGCCCAGTTGAGTTGTTCCTGGACTCCTGACACACAGAAACTGTTCGATAATAAATTCATATTGTTTGAGGCCTCCATGTGGTAATTTGTTATAGAGCACAGGAGACAAATCCAACTCAATTTTACAGATGAGGAAACAGAGGCAGAGTGGAGCTAAATAACTTGCCTGAGGTCATGTAGTAGCAAAGCTGGTATAGGAGCCCTGGCTTTAGAGCTCATGCTCTGTAACAAGCAGTCACTCTGCTTGTCTGCCTCTATACAGGCTACCTCAAAGTTTTAATCATCTGAAAGTTCTCACATTACATGGATAAACTGACATTTATTTCTCCATATTCCTACCAATAGTCAGTTGGATTGGTTCCTGTTTATTTTTGTATTTGAATGAAAGATATGCTGTAATAGATAGCTCTATTTGTTGATCACTTTTACAAATATATCTTTTAAACAACTCTTAGCAATAGAGTTGCTGGGCTAAAGATTATTTGTATTTAAAAATTTGATATGACCAGTTTTCCTCCAAAGAGATCATACCAATAGAATGGAACTTTCTGTCAAAATTGCCTGAAAATGGAATGGGAATGTTTTGGGGCAAAGATGGCAAATTGAATACACATTTCTAGTTCTTTCTTCCTTCCCAAAGCACTAAAACTAAAATAAAGTGCTTTTTTATTTTTTTTTTAAGGTACAGACCAACAAACACGAGGGAATTAGAGAAGGAGTCCAAACGAAAATATCCTAAATGTGGAAAGCATGTGGAAAAGTGGTAACCAACTTAGCAGACCTGGGAAGGGTGAATCCTAGGCTGATAGTGGGGAAAATTGATCTAAATTTCAGAATTCCCCAAAGACTTTGGAATTGGCATCAGGTATTTATGGACCTGGAGTGAAGGCGGAAGCATACGATTAGCTGACTGATGCTGTGAGGTAGTTAAGAGTCCTGGGCCCTTCTAACAATTCAATGATGCTAGATCCCATCTGCACTCCAACCTCAACAGGAGCCTGCAGTCTGTTTTTTCCTCTGCAGATGATAAGACAGTCTTTGGACTAAGGACTCAAGCACAGTTGAGGGCGATGGCAGAGACAGTGCCCCATAACACCCCTCAGATCTTAGAATTTTATCAGCTAGGACTCTAACTTTCAAACAGAAATATAGAAAAGTATGTTCTGGCATATCTGGTCAACTCAAGCAGAAATACTTGATGTTTCTGATGTTGATGTTTCCCTAATAAAAACCTAGATAGATTAAAGTGAAACCAAAATTGGACAAAGCTCATTCAAAGGCCAGAGCTTCCAGTCAGTTTTTAAATTCCTATTTGATATAAGCAGACAATCAAGGAATACCATACTTCAGAGAACAGCCTCAAATGTGAGATAGAGACCAAAAAGTCAAGCAACTGGAAACAGCTAATTCATAAAGGGAAAAGATTATGCAAGAAAAAATCTTCAAGGTTAAAAAATTAACCAGAAAATAAAAATAGAATGCTAGAAAGAGCAAATTATAGAACATAAAAAGCTCTTAGAAACTGATAAAATAACATAAAAATGAATATTTCAGTAGAAAGGTTGGAGGAAAGTGTTGAGAAAACATCTCATAAATTAGAATACAAAGAAATGAGATAGAAAACAAGGGAGAAAAGTAAAGATAAAATAATTAGAGGATCAATCCAGGAAGTACAGTTTCTGAATGAGTGGCCAAAAGAGGGAACAGAACAAACCAAGGAGAGGAAACAAAATATATTTCCTGGAACTGAAAGGCATGAGTTTCCTGACTGAAATTATCTATTAAGTGCCCAGCACAGTGCAAGAAAACAGACCCACACCCAAGGCACAGCATTGTGAAACTTCTCAGTGCCCATCACTCAAGACAAGGAGACATTTTTAAAAGCTTCAAGGGAGACAAAACAAGTCGTACACAAAGAACAGCTATCAGAATGACTCTAGACTTCCCTATAGCAACACTAGTATACAATTTAGAATCAGGTGTGAAGTATAATCAAGATATATTTAGTCTTGAAAACATTAAAAAATTTTACCTCCCACACAACCTTTCTCAAGAAGCTACTATGGAATGAGCACCTCTGAAAAAATGGAGAAAACCAATAAGAGAGAGACAGGACATACAGGAAATAGGAGAAAGATGAAGGGACTCTCCAGGTGATAGTAAAGGAAGTTCCCAGATGCCAAGTGAGCAGCTACGCGTGTGAGTGTCTTGAGAGGAAATTTAAACATGTGACAGAAAATTGAGGGCTTGAATTACAGATAAGAAATTAAGCAAAGATAAAAGGTGAGTCTTTTTATTCATTCCAGAGGAATGAATGAAATACAAAGATGTGTGAGAAAGGAAAAATAGTCATAGCTTAAATCCTAACTCAACTCTGAACAGTGTTTAGTTATAGCAAAGTGTGTTAGTCACTCAATTGTGCCTGACTCTTTGTGACCCCATGGACTGCAGTCCACCAGGCTTCCCTCTCCATGGGATTTTCCAGGCAAGAATACTGGAGTAGTTTGCCATTTCCTTCTCCAGGAGATCTTTCTGACATAGGGATCGAACCCTGGTCTCCTGCATTGCAGGCAGATTCTTTATGACTGAGATACCAGGGAAGAACTAGTTATAGTAATGTGAGCACTACATGCTGATCTAACCACAATCACCACATAAAGTATACTGGCACTTCCCTGGTGGTCCAGTGGTTAAGAATCCGCCTGCCGATGCAGAGCACATAGTTTGGATTCCTGGTTCAGGAAGATTCCACATGCCATGGGGCAGCTAAACCCCTGTGCCCCAACGACTGGGCCCATGCTCTAGAGCCTGCATGCTGCAACAAGAGAGGCCGCCCCAGTGAGAAGCCTGCACACATCAACTCGAGAGTAGCCCCCCAAATTTTCTAAAATAATTACCTTAAAACAATTGAAAGTGCGTATCTCTAGTGAGGAGTTTCTGTTTTTCCTTAGCAAATCTTTTTGAACTCCTTAAATTGTGTGCATGTATAACTTTGATTAAAAAAAATTTTTTTTTGATGTGTTGCCTCTGGTGTGTTCTTTATCTCTGATTTATAGTACTTCTTAGGAGGATGATGTAAAGATGATCCAAGTATCTTGAGGTTGATTGGATGAAATTTCTTTAGATTTGCTTCCAGACCTGGCGTTTGATGAACTAATGGTTTTCTAATGGGAGCATCTGTTTTCCAGAGTAGTTGATTTCCCATTGAACTGCAGAACAGTTCTTCCTTAAACTGAAATATAGCTTTGTATAATCTCTACTGTTAGATATAGTGTAGACCTCATCTATAAAATGGGGACAATGTCTGCATCTTCCTCATGTGAAAATTAAACAACATAATATATGCCCAGCACTTAGAACAAAGACTGACACAAAGTAGGTATTCAATGAATGTTAGCTATTAACTTTTCCCCTAGAATTGTTCTATTAATGTAGCCCAAGACACCCATTAACAGAGTAATCAATCAAACAACAAATATTTACTGAGTTCCTACTCTGTGCTAGATGCTGGGAATGAGGAGAATGAGACCATCCTCTTATCTGGAGGAGTCAGTAGCCCCTCACCAAGCTGATTTATTATATTAATTAAGTACTAAAATCCTTTACGTTTGTTTTATCTTTTCATTTTGAAAAAAGTGTACTTAAATTTTTTTTAAATCAAAGTTATATATGCCCATATAACAAGTAAAATAGAACTGAAAAATTTATAACAAAACAGTGGTTCCCCACATCAGTCCTCACACTCCTCCAGGGCCCCTTTCCAGAGGCAACCACTTGTCATATTTTTAGCCATTTCTTCTGGAATACATATCTTGGTGCTTCCAAATAATATGCCTGAATTATACTGTCTTAAATTGTGACTTTTAGACATTTTCTGTCACCTGTTGTGATAAGAATTGGTTAAGCATCCAACTCTCTTATACTCCATTCCCCTCTGTACGTGTGTCCCATGCTCCTAAGATAATACACCTTGCTTAAATCAACTTACGTACTTACATCACTTGTTAAGGAAAATACAACTCACAGTTGAGCATTGTGGACTCGGGTTGTTTCTTTTCTCCTTATTTTTCCTGAAATTAAGAGTTACCTTTCCTCCCATTTGTGTAATTTTCTTTGTATGACTTTTTAACAGACACACCTTCTGATAGACACAGATCAACCACCATTAGGTAACCTACCAATGTCTGTCTTTCTCTTGAATAGAGCCTTTCCATTCCTCCAACCTTGTCCTGGGGTAAGAGCTCTCTACACTGTTGCAGAGCTGTCACCCTGGGACTTCCCTTCACCATCAATCTTGGAATTCCCTGTTTTTCTCTTGAGTTGGATTTCTTATCTCTTCCTCTTTCTTGGTTTACTCTTTTGTCTTGATGGAGAACATCCTCTTGGAGTGAAGGCAAAAAAAGTGTCCTTTCTTTGTTCCAGTGTTGTGAAATTTCACAATAATGTTCCTGGCCATAAGCCTATTTTTATCCATTATATTGGGCCCTCAGTGGTCATTTCAGGAAATCTGGAAGCTCAGATCTTCTGAGAAATTTTCTTAAATTATTTTATTGATGATTTCCTTCCCTTGGTTTTCTGTTCCCTCTTTCTGAAACAGTTGTTAATCAGATTTCCTTTTTTTTGAGTTTTTCATTATTGCCATTAATGTTTATTAATTTCTAATGCTTCCGTTTTTGGCAAACTAAATGTTCCTTTTTAAGATTCCTATTCTTGTTTTAAAGAATTGTCACATATTTAATGACACTTTAAAATTTATTTTAATTCCTGTATAGTTTTTTTCTTCCAAATTGCTTTTATCTAATTGTTTTGTTCTTTGCTTTTCTTATTCTAGGCCTTACTTAGATATCTGGTAAGCCTTGGATGTACACTCAAGATTAGTGAACCAAAAAGCTAATTGGAAGCTCTGAGTTTATAGACAGGGCTTGTTGACTTTGAGATTCCTACTATGTGACCTGGAAGCACTATTTTTAGAAAATCTCTGATTAAGTTTTTTTCTGGACATTTTGGGGACTGGTCATACTCTCCCCTCCAAGGTTATAAGTATGCTGCCCATGTCCTGGTACCCCACTGAGGAAATAGGGCTGGGGAAGGAGAGCTAGGAGTTAACAGCATTTTAGGATCACCAAATGCCCTAGTCTCTGGTACCGTTCCCAAACCTACAACTGGGCCAGTTGACCTCCAAGCCAGAGTTTCTTCAAAGAATAAACATTCTATCTTCCAGGGCTGTGGAAAAGCAGGGTGTAGACCCGGTGGTATAGAGCAGGAAAGGCTTGTGTGTGTTTAGTTGCTAAACTGACTCTTTTTTTCTTAAATCATGGACTGTAGTCTGCCAGGTTCCCCCGTCCATGAGATTCTCCAGGCGAGAATACTAGAGTGGGTTGCCATTTCCTTCTCCATTAAGAAGGCCCTAATTGCTACTCAAATGGCCTCCACTCATCTCTTCTTAGGTTTGATTGCTTTGCTGTAACCCCCAATTTCTGAAGTCCCTGGGACTGCTAGTTCTCAAGTCTTTTGAGGATTCTGCATTGTAAATTCCATTGGTTTTCAGATTTTGGTTTTTGTTTCAAATTATTATAGATTTAGAACTCAACATTCTATGATGTGCTCTATTACTTAAGTACTAACTACATAAGAGCTACATTGTTTGTCAGGATGATATTCTTTATTCCCCCCTCCTTCCCTTTTGCCCTTTTTTCTCATCTGCCTCTCTTTCTCTTTGGGATTGATCCTCTGTTTTTTTTTTAAAGAAAACTTTTTTTTTTCTCTCGTCAATCTCTTTCTCTCTTTTCCTATTTCTGGGAGATTTATTCATCTTTATTATTTAACCCTTCCATGGAGCTTTTCATCTCTGCTATCATATTTAGAATTCCTAAGAGCTCTTGTTACATGAATATGATATCTTTTATCTCACTAAAGAAGTTGATATTAGTTTAAAACCTTTTTTTTCCTACTCCTTGTAATTTTATTTCCTCTGAATTTCCTCTTTCTGTTAGTTTGTTTTAATCTGTTTTTTTCAAAGGTGTGGAGTTTCTCAAATGTCTTAGTCACTTATTTCTAGGGGAGGCACTGCAACACTGACTGGAAGTTTTGTGTAGGTAGGGCTTATCAGCTGGCAGGCTTTTCTGAAGAGAGATCTGGCAGGGCTCTCAGTTTTTCCATTGGAGGAACTTTAAACATCAGTGTATGCAGGGAGTGGAGACAGATTTCTCTTGGGATATTCAGTTTCCCCGGGGAGGAGCTGCCCAATCTGTTGCCTGAAGGATGTAAACTTGCCTTGCAAGTATTCTGATAGCTGAACCACTGAAAAGGGTTGGTCCAACAGGCGCCTTCGGGGAGTGGACGTGCGTGCGTGTGTGCCTGCATGAGAGTACCTCATCGTCCATTGTGACCTTCCCACTTAATCTCCCGCTTCTGTTGGCATTTCATTCTGCCCACACCTGTGGCTCAAGTCCCCCAGGAGGCAGATTCCTTTGGCTGCTTAGGGGTTTTTTTTCCCATAATCTGTTTTTGTAATGCTATTTTAATGGGTTTTGGAAGAATAAACAGAAGAACTGGAATATATGTTCCACTTTTACATTTATTCTCACCTGCCCTGACTGGGTCATGTCTTCTCCCTGAACTTGTTTCTGTAATTGTTTACGAGGAACCCTACTCCCTTGAATCTTATTTAATCCGAACGGGCACCCTGGGGTTTTAATTTTGCCATTTACTATAGGAGTGGGGAGCTGGGCTGTTGGGCTAGGCTCCCTTCTGCAGGGTAGCTATGGGCAAGAGAAAGGAGACTGCTATGAGGAACAAGCGTGCATGCTCCATGTGTGCTTAGACACTAACGGCGTGGTGGCACCCAATCTGATGTGTATGTTGGGCTCACACAGCACATGCTCACCTTTAGCATGGGGCTCCTGGCGCTGCTTGTGCACCTCTCAGAAGCTGTGGTAGGGCCCTTGTGTGCTTCACTCTGCAATTCCTCCCAGAGATTGCCAGTCACTCCCTCATCCTGGAGCAGGGTTTATTAAGAAAGCTTGGGTGGTGCAACTTTTCCTTTTTAAATTCTTGCATGCAGCTGATGCTCTAACAAAAGGTCACAGCCTGTTAATAATTAATATAGAACGGACAATAGTAAATCTGACAGTTCAAACTGGGCAAAGCCATTGCTTTTGGAATGGAAATAGAATTCTATTAAAAAAGCTTAAAACAGACAATCAAAAAACTAAAAGAACAGATGGCTTCCAGGCTCTATTTGGACATTTTGGAACTTAATGACTGACTACATTGAAAAGTCTTTCCTACCTAGTCACCAAGCAAGAGATATCCATAAAACGGTTCTGTATTAGTCTACCTTTGAGTTACACCATAATTTTGAAAGTAATGAAACTACTTTAAAAGACTGTCCTATAAATCACATTAAAGCATAAAGAAGGTTTTCACTAATTCAGACTGGCCATCATCTTGTTAGTTTGAAATGATCCATATTATCAAGGAGATGCTAAAGTTTTCTTTTGAATTACACGTTGATGCTTTAATGGAGCATGAGGAATTCGTTTCCTGTTACCGTCCAGGGACCATGTTTGACGTCAGGGCCAAGCTGGGGTATTTCCAGGTGGGGCAGGACTAGCGTTCCAGTCAAAATTGGCATTGAGTCCTCTGCTGTCTTCCGCATCTCTGTGTGTCCACCACTCTCCATTGACAGGGCGGGAGGAAATGAAACACTATTTGTCATGACCTTAGGTGTATTTAGAAACATCTTCTGAGAGAATGGCTTTCAACTGGGAGTAGAATGCTTATGACCCAGAAGTTGTGTAGGTGGAATGTGGAATTTTTAAAACAGTTACTAAGAAGCCAGCATATTTTCACCCCATGATTATATGCAAGCATGCTAGGCATTATTATTAACCTTGTAAATGTTCAATGAATTTTTTTTAAACTTGTGTCAATGACATTTATAGAATTCATTTTCAGTGTTTTGTTTATCTACATTGTAGTTTATTAGCCTTAAGGTAGTGTTGCATTGCAAAATTTAACTATTATGACAAATGATTATTTGCTAATATGTTTTCTAGACATAAGAATAAAGTTTACTTCCAATAATAGTATAGCAATGATTAATGTCCTTAAAACATTTACCTTTTAGATAAAGGTAAGAGTAACATCAGAATGCATGTTAATATGTAATTTCTTCTCAAAAGAAGTAAATCTTTAATTTTAACCACAGTGAGACAGAGTTACTTTATGGAAGTATTAGTAGAATGTAAGATACAAAAATATTGAGTTCCACTTCTAAGTGACTGAGCAAAATGGGATTCAGTTGTGAACTCACAACTGAAGTTCAGCTTTCAGAGCTTCCCTAGCTGTGGATGTCTTTGGTGGCACTGGAGAGGAGCAAGTAAAGCAGCAAGGATCCTATACCCTGGGAAATGCTGTACTTATTTATTTTTCTTTTTGTAACCATTTATCATGGAAAATTTCAAGCGTACACAAAAACAGAGAGACTCATATAACAAACCACCATTGCAAAAATTTATTTTTAACCTAATGTCTTTGACCTCATTTGGGAAAAAACAAAGTGATAGCTATAGGAAGTCCTTCCAAGCCTGGGGGAAACTAAAAACCATGGCAAGGACAGACATATTTCCTTAGCTACTCAGGTCTACTCCTTCTCCAAGAAATACCAGCATAATTTAAATGTCATTTTTAACAATGAAAACACTTTCTGAACTTTTGACAGTGACATATTTCTTAGGACTTATATGGATTTGATAGGGTTCAGGGCAGGCTCATGGGAACAGATCTGGGTATCTGTCCAAGGTCAGGTATAAGTGGAGTCAATAGTAATAGAAGCAGCAGGAGAGACAAGTGCTGAAGAGGCACCATCGCAAGACCACAGTGGCCTGAAGAAAGCTAAAAGATGCTTGATTCATGGGCTTTAAAAATGCAGGTGACCTCTGGTACCTGAGAGTAGGTTGTGCCTCCAAATCCCCACTCACCTTTTGTTCCAGCTGTAGCAGGTGAGTGTTCCAGGGAGAAGAGGCAGAACATTTCTTTTTCAGAGGAATGCCGCTGATCAATTCACTGCTTGGAAAGCCCTAAAACCCCCCAGGGCCTTCCAAAATAGAGGGGATTAGTCAGTAGTGACATTTACAGGTTTTGTTTTCTTTTCCCCCTCATTCCCCCTTTTCTCAGGAATGACAAAAGTTTTTCTTCTGTCTACTTAGTAAACTTATCTCCCTAGAGGATTTTCACCTTGTGAAAGAAAAGCGTGGTTAAATTCTGTACTGGATTTACTGGATCTTATTGCAAAATGAAAATATCTAAATTGCTCCAGCTAGTTTAAGGAGGTGTTTCAACTATGCTGATAATGGAAAGGGCTGAATGGAAGCTATAAATTGGTGGAAGTTGATGAATTAGTGAAGAGTTGACAGGAGTGACTCCTCTGAAGTAGTGAAAATATGAAATTTCTCAGCCCTCCATTTGGATTATGACTGCTTTCCACACAGTAGAAACCAAGGAAACATTTATATAAATACTGCAAAATTCCTTTCTAACCACAGTGGTAGATGTCCAGGACTCAGACCTGCTTTGTAGACTGATGAAATGTAACCATATATGTCAGGGAACAGGGATATACTGATAGAAAAAGGAACCTAATGAGAGGTACCAGTTTCCAAGGGTAAGGCCTGGCTGCCTGTTCATTCACTCATTAGTTCACTCATTCATTCACTCACTCATCTTCCTTCCCTCCTGCTGCAAGGCTTTTGGTCTCATGAATGCTCCTAGTAGACTTGCCTCCTATTCTTCTTTCAGCTCTCAGCCAAACTTCACTTCCTCTGGAATACCGCCTGAGCCCCTTTACCTCCACCTCCACCTAACAGGTGGGTCAGGTTCTTACTGAACTACTCTCTGTGGTATATAACAGATACTTAGTAAGTATTTATTAAGCGAATGAATAAGCTGATCCTTCATCCAAGTATTCTTTTGTCTCCTCACTAGGCAAGACTTTACTAAACAACAGCTATGGAAGAACCCTGGCCAGGTGAGCAAGTCCTTTCACACCTGAGGACTCAAACAAGTCAGGACCCACCTTCTTCAAAACTGGAGGGAGCTGAGCATGAGATGGTTTTCAGCCTGAGTCTATGGGTGGAAGTTTACGGACTTAACCAGAATGGGCAGAGAGATAAGAAACAGTCAAAACTAAATTTATACTTGTGCCAAGCTCATTTGACTCTTAGAATTTGACATATCATTTTTCTGGTAAGGAAACTGTGGCCTGGAAGACTTAGTTAATGAGTAAGTTACTTACTTACTTGGTGAACCTGATTCTCTGAGGTTTCTTTGAATTTACTAAAAGTGGCTGTGGATTGACGTGTAGGAACCTGCAGCATGTTTTGCTGCAGCATGTTATCTGTGGAGAAGTAGAAGGACTCAGAGGAGTAGACCCAGAGGAAACACCTGGAAGAGAGAGGAAAGCATTCAGAGTCTCAGGGTTCTTCTGCCCTGGGATGGTGGTGACCAAGGGGGTACCAGCAACACTACCAGGAGAGGGTTGTTTCTTCAGCAGTTGATTTTAGCCACTGCAGAGTTTTACCAGAGAGAAGACTTCTTTGGTGGCAGTGTAGAAACTTCGGGGTTGTTCCAGTTCCTAAACACTCCTTCTGTTTAACTTAGCTGTTCTATTTAATAGGCCATCAATTGCATATTTTCTGAATAACTGTACCTCATCTGCAGGGTTTTTGTGGCTACAAAGCCCTTTCACATTCACTAGATTTCTTGGTCCCATTACAATCCTGTGAAGAAACTAAGCCTGGAGACCTTGAGGTTTACCCCAAGAGGCACATGGCAGGTTAGTGGAGGAACAGTTGCTTGAACCAGGTTCCTGACTCGGGTCCTATACTGTGTACCACATGTGACTCATACGAAAGGAAGTGTTCCTTTGGTGGTCTGGAGACACGTGGCAAAGAGTGCCAGGGGTTTTGAAAGTACTCAAATTTTACTTAATCTATATGCTTTTTTTCTCAGAGGCATGTTTACCTGCTTTTCTTCTTACCACATGCCACAGCAGAGGGTGACAGAGGTGAGCAACAACTTATAAGTATGATGATTGATAGCAGTCGATGGCAAAGTATTTACAATCTTGTAGACACCAAAACTTTCACATGCATTCATTCATTTCATCTCACAATAAGTCTGTGAGACAGGCACTATAATTATCCCAAATTTACAAATGTGGTAGCAGGCAAAGGTAAAGAAAATTAAGGTCTCATAGTGAGTTTAGTGTCTGACATTTGTCTTCTTAATCACCAATTTTTTGTTTTAACCTACTGACCTTTTACTTATGAGATTATTAAACCATTTGAGTACAAAGGAAAAGCCTCAATATTGCATTGTAGAAAATACTCTGAAAGCTCTGGGTTTCAAAAAAGTTACTTTTCTTTCTAAAGTAATTATCTAGCTTCGGGATGAATTAGCCGCGGGTTCTGCACCCAGGTTGTGACCCCCACTGATTCTGCAGCTCACCCACGCGCTCTCCACTGCGGCGCGCGTAGTCCTCTGCTGGCCACAGTAACAGTGAGGAAACCTAGACTCACCCACCAGAAAACCACACAAGCCTTTCAACCCAGGAAACTTCGACAAACCACGCATCCAACCCCTCCCATAGAGAGGAATCCCCACAATAAAGGGACAACACAGCAAGATAAACAAGATGAAAAGGCAGAGAAATACCCAGCAAGTAAAGGAACAGGATAAATACCCCCTAGACCAAACAAAAGACGAAGAGATAGGAAGTCTACCTGACAAAGAATTCCGAATAATGATAGTGAAAATGATCCAAAACCTGGAAAATAAGTTGGAGTTACAGCTCAATAACCTGCAGGCAAGGATTGAGAAGATGCAGGTAAGCTTTAACAAGGACTTAGAAGAAATGAAAAAGAGACAAAATACAATGAATAATGCAATAAATGAGATCAAAAACACCCTGGAGGGAACCAACAGTAGAATAACAGAGATAGAAGACAGAATAAGTGAGGTAGAAGACAGAATGACAGAAATAAATGAAACAGAAAGGAAAAATGAAAAAAGAATTAAAAGAAATGAAGACAACCTTAGAGACCTCTGGGACAATATTAAACGCACCAATATTCGAATCATAGGAGTCCCAGAAGAAGAAGACAAAAAGAAAGACCATCAGAAAATTCTTGAAGAGATAATTGTAGAAAACTTCCCTAAATTGGGGAAGCAAATAGCCACTCAGGTCCAAGAAACACAGAGAATCCCAAATAGAATGAACCCCAAGCGGGACACCCCAAGACACATATTAATCAAATTGGCAAATATCAAATACAAAGACCAAATATTAAAAGCAGCAAGGGAGAAGCAAAAGATAACTCACAAGGGGAATCCCATAAGGATAACAGCTGATCTCTCATCAGAAACGCTTCAGGCCAGAAGGGAATGGCAAAACATACTTAAAGTCATGGAAGAAAACAATCTACAACCCCGACTACTCTACCCAGCAAGGATCTCATTCAAATTTGAAGGAGAATTCAAAATTTTCTCAGACAAGCAGAAACTGAGAGAATTCAGCAATACCAAACCAGCCCTCCAACGAATGCTAAAGGATCTTTCCTAGATAGGAAACACCGATGGGATAGATAATCTGGAGCCCAAAACAATAAAATAAATGGCAGCGGGATCATACTTATCAATAATTACCTTAAATGTAAACGGGCTGAATGCCCCAACCAAAAGACAAAGATTGGCCGATTGGATACAGAAACAAGACCCCTATATATGTTGTCTACAAGAGACCCACCTCAAACCTAGGGACACATATAGACTGAAAGTTAAAGGCTGGAAAAAGATATTCCATGCAAATAAAGACCAAAAGAAAGCAGGAGTGGCAATACTCATATCTGATAAAGTAGACTTTAAAATAAAGGCAGTGAAAAGAGATAAAGATGGACATTACATAATGATCAAAGATCAATCGAGGAAGAAGAAATAACAATTATAAATATTTATGCACCTAACATAGGAGCTCCACAATATGTAAGGCAAATGCTAACAAATATGAAAGGGGAAATCAACAACAACACAATAATAGCAGGAGACTTTAATACACCACTCACACCAATGGATAGATCAACTAGACAGAAAAGTAACAAGGAAATTCAAACTTTAAATGAAACAATAGACCAACTAGACCTAATTGATATCTATAGGTCATTCCACCCCAAAACAAGGAATTTCACCTTTTTCTCAAGTGCACACGGGACCTTCTCCAGGATAGATCACATCCTGGGCCATAAATCTAACCTTGATAAATTCAAAAATATTGAAATCATCCCAAGCATCTTTTCTGACCACAATGCAGTGAGATTAGATATCAACTACAGGAGAAAACCTCTCAAAACTTCCAACATATGGAGGCTCAACAACACACTGCTGAATAACCAACAAATCGCAGAAGAAATTAAAAATGAAATTCAGTTATGCATGGAAACGAATGAAAATGAAAACACAACAGCTCAAAACCTATGGGACACTGTGAAAGCAATGCTAAGGGGAAAGTTCATAGCAATACAAGCTCACCTCAGGAAACAAGAAAAAAATCAAATAAATGACCTTACTTTACACCTAAAGCAACTAGAAAGGGAAGAGATGCAGAAGCCCAGGTCTAGTAGAAGGAAAGAAATCTTAAAGATCAGGGCAGAAATTAATGCAAAGGAATCAAAAGTGACCATAGCAAAAATCAACCAAGCCAAAAGCTGGTTCTTTGAGAAGATAAATAAAATTGACAAACCGTTAGCCAGACTCATCAAGAAACAAAGGGAGAAGAACCAAATCAACAGAATTAGAAATGAAAACGGAGAGATCACAACAGAAAACACAGAAATACAAAGGATCATAAGAGACTATTATCAGCAACTATATGCAAATAAACTAGACAATTTGGATGAAATGGACGAATTCCTAGAAAAGTACAACTTTCCAAGACTAAACCAGGAAGAGATAGATAATATTAATAGACCCATCACAAGCACGGAAATTGAAACCGTAATCAGAAATCTTCCAAAAAACAAAAGCCCAGGACCAGATGGCTTCACAGCTGAATTCTACCAAAAATTTAGAGAAGAGCTAACACCTATTCTACTCAAACTCTTCCAGAAAATTGCAGACGAAGGTAAACTTCCAAACTCATTCTATGAGGCCTCCATCACCCTAATTCCAAAACCCGGCAAAGATGCCACAAAAAAAGAAAACTACAGGCCAATATCACTGATGAACTTAGATGCAAAAATCCTCAACAAAATTCTAGCAAATAGAATCCAACAACACATCAAAAAGATCATACATCATGATCAAGTAGGCTTTATCCCAGGGATGCAAGGATTCTTCAATATTCGTAAATCGATCAATGTAATACACCACATTAACAAATTGAAAAATAAAAATCACATGATTATCTCAATAGATGCAGAGAAAGCCTTTGACAAAATTCAACATCCATTTATGATAAAAACCCTCCAAAAAGTAGGAATAGAAGGAACATACCTCAACATAATAAAAGCTATATATGACAAACCCACAGCAAACATTATCCTCAATGGTGAAAAACTGGAAGCATTCCCCCTGAAATCAGGGACAAGACAAGGGTGCCCACTCTCACCACTACTATTCAACATAGTTTTGGAAGTTTTGGCCACAGCAATCAGAGCAGATAAAGAAATCAAAGGAATACAGATTGGAAAAGAAGAAGTAAAACTCTCTCTGTTTGCAGATGACATGATCCTCTATATTGAAAACCCTAAAGACTCTACGAGAAAATTACTAGAGCTAATCAGTGAATATAGCAAAGTTTCAGGATACAAAATCAACACACAGAAATCCCTGGCATTCCTATACACTAACAGTGAGAAATCAGAAAGAGAAATTAAGGAAACAATTCCATTCACCATCGAAACAAAAAGAATAAAATACTTAGGAGTATTTCTACCTAAAGAATCAAAAGACTTGTATATAGAAAACTATAGAACACTGATGAAAGAAATCAAGGAGGACACAAACAGATGGAGAAATGTACCGTGCTCATGGATTGGAAGAATCAATATAGTGAAAATGAGTATACTACCTAAAGCAATCTATAGATTCAATGCAATTCCTATCAAGCTACCAGAGGTCTTCTTCAAAGAATTAGAACAAATAATTTCTCAATTTGTATGGAAATACAAAAAACCTCGTATAGCCAAAGCAATCTTGAGAAAGAAGAATGGAACTGGCGGAATCAACCTACCTGACTTTAGGCTATACTACAAATCCACAGTCATTAAGACAGTATGGTACTGGCACAAAGACAGAAACATAGATCAATGGAACAGAATAGAAAGCCCAGAGATAAATCCACGCATCTATGGACACCTTATCTTTGACAAAGGAGGCAAGAATATACAATGGAGAAAAGACAACCTCTTTAACAAGTGGTGCTGGGAAAACTGGACAGCCACTTGTAAAAGAATGAAACTAGATCACTTTCTAACACCATACACAAAGATAAACTCAAAAAGGATTAAAGATCTAAGCATAAGACCAGAAACTATAAAACTCCTAGAGGATAACATAGGCAAAACACTCTCTGCTATAATCCAAAGCGGGATACTCCATGACCCACCTCCCAGAATATTGGAAATAAAAACACGAATAAACAAATGGGACCTAATTAAAATTAAAAGCTTTTGCACAACAAAGGAAACTATAAGCAAGGTGAAAAGACAGCCTTCAGAATGGGAGAAAATAATAGCCAATGAAGCAACAGACAAACAATTAATCTCAAAAATTTACAAACAACTCCTGCAGCTCCATTCTAGAAAAATAAACAACCCAATTAAAAAGTGGGCCAAAGAACTTAACAGACATTTCTCCAAAGAAGATATAAAAATGGCTAACAAACACATGAAAAGATGCTCAACATCACTCATTATCAGAGAAATGCAAATCAAAACTACAGTGAGGTACCACTTTACACCAGTCAGAATGGCTGCCATCCAAAAGTCTACAAGCAATAAATGCTGGAGAGGATGTGGAGAAAAGGGAACCCTCTTACACTGTTGGTGGGAATGCAAACTAGTACAGCCACTATGGAAAACAGTGTGGAGGTTCCTTAAAAAGCTGCAAATAGACCTGCCATATGACCCGGCAATCCCACTGCTGGGCATATACACCGAGGAAACCAGAATTGAAAGAGCCACGTGCACCCCAATGTTCATCGCTGCATTGTTTACAATAGCCAGGACATGGAAGCAACCTAGATGCCCATCAACTGACGAATGGATAAGAAAGCTGTGGTATATATACACAATGGAATATTACTCAGCATTAAAAAAAAATTCATTTGAAGCAATTCTACTCAGATGGACGAAACTGGAGCCCATTATCCAGAGTGAAGTAAGCCAGAAGCAAAAACAACAATACAGTATATTAACACATATATATGGAATTTAGAAAGACAGTAATGAGAACCCAACATGGGAGACAACAAAAGGAACGCAGATGTATAGAATAGACTTGTGGACTTTGTGGATGAGGGTAAGGGTGGGATGATATGGGAGAAGGGCATTGAAGCATGTTAATTGTCATGTGTCTAATCAATCGCCAGCCCAGGATTGATGCTCGGGACTGGTGCAGCGAGATTTCCCGGGGGGGAGGGAGGAGGGAGGGGGGACCCGGAGGGGAAGCATATGTAAACCCATGGTGATATCATGACAATGTATGGCAAAAACAATAATTAAAAAAAAAAATAAAGTAATTATCTAGAAAATTATACTCCCTGAAAAGATGATGTATAAGCACAGCATAACACTCAAAACTAATAAGAAATGTGTAAAACAGTTGGTCTCCTTTCATCCAGCATCTGCTCTGTTTCCCTCTCTGGAGGCATCTGCTGTTAACAGTTTCTAATGTTGAAAATGGTGTTTGGAGACTCACTTTCTTAGTGATTAAAGTAGAGAGAAATGATGTATCCGGGGCCCCACCTCTGGCCCCAGCTGTGTCCTCTGTCAGGACTGAGGTACCTCAGGGCTGTCTGCAAACTGGCAGGCCGCCGGCCAGAAGTCAGAGGGCGGGCGAAGTGAGGAACTCTGAGAAAGATGAGTGCCTCTGGGGAGAAGGAGCTTGGCCCCACATCAAAGCTCTTACGCTTAATTGGGGGTGAGGGGGATTCTGAGGAAGCAGTAGTGATTTCCTCGGCTCCCATGGCAGATCCTCTCACAGTCTTTTCTCAGTCCTTAGGTTTAGAGGGAACCCAGTGGGTTGAGGTAAAGCTTGCAAGGTAAAGCTTGCTTCTTTGAATATTCTGGAAAACACTGAGCACAGCATGGGGACTTCTCCATCACAAGTCTCAATAAGTCTCAATAAGCAGGAAAACGTTCTTCCTCAGTTCAGCATAGATCACCAGAGGGTGATGGCACCTCTGAGTTGCCTGGGAATGGCAACAGAGGGTCACTGGGGCAGTAAGGCCTCGAGGCTGCACAGGGGTGTTAGAGGTAGGCTTTTCAGGTCAGCCTGTCTTAGGGGCTCCAGAACTAGAGAGAGATGAAATGGCAGGCTCAACTCTACCAAATGGTAGCTGCCTATGATGAATGCTTATGGGATAAAAATGTTTGCTGATTCTTCTGATTCTTTGTTATTTTCCTTTCCTGAATTGGCTTTTTTTCTTCCCCTTTCCTGTCCAGTTCCTGCTTGTCATTTAAGATGTGGTCAGGCAACTCCTTCGCTATTACCCCTACCCCAGCCCCAACCCCTGGCCCTGTATATCTGTCATTACCTGACTTGTATTAAAATGATCTGCTAATGGGTCAGTCTGAGACCATAAACTTCTATTTAGGGTTGATTTGGGTCAGTTTTGTAGTTTGACTGCCTGGATTCCAAAAAATATATTGAGGAAGTATAGAGTTCATGTTGGATGCTCTGAACTATGCCTGGGGTGCCATTCCTCCTTCCAGAATATCCCTCTCTGATAGTTTGGGCCAGTGAAAGAGCTAATTTTTGCTAGCTTGACAGACAAAAGAATTTGCCTTTTGGTTGAGAATGGGGCTAAGATGTTTGCTGAACTGTTAAGTGATTTTGGTTTAAGAATGAGCATATTTGGAATAGACCACAGTGGAAAATGGGCTACATTAACACATCACATAACCATTTAATTATCTTAGATAGTCATCAAAGTGCTGACTGTATTGCTCAAGTTCGGGTCACTGAAAAAAAAAACCCAGTTGAGAAATCCCATCCTGTTTCTGTGAGGGAAATACTCTGTGTCTGTTGAGGTGGTCTGAAGAAAGACTCCACATTTTTATTTGTTCCCACCTCATGGTTTGTCTTCTTTTTTTTTTCTTTTCTTTTTTCCTATGTGTTTCTGTATTCCAGATGTGGTTCTTTAAATGATTTGACTTAGAGGCAAGATTGGGATATAGGATACAGGTCAGTATGGAGGTTGATAACTAAATGCCTAATTGTTCCTAAGTGACGAGGGAAACAGATGGTAACTAGTATATTTCTGGCTTGTAGCCCTTTCTGTCTCTTTAGAAGATTGTCAGGGACATAGCGAAAGAAAAAAAAAGTCTGAATTCTCTGAATAGGTTCTGTTTTGCATAGTTTCAAGTAAATGAACTAAATCTCTGCTTAAAGACTGCAAGTCTAGGAGGGAAGGCAAAAAAAGAAAGAAAAGACTGCAAATCTACATATGATGGTGCAAGCTGAAGGTCTACACTCTGTAAAAGTGGTAATTTCCCCATTCAGAAGGCAAGGAGACAGGAATGGGAGGGGTGGGTGGGGGAATCAATGTGTAGGTCAAAAATTTGAATTTTAAGTGCAATCTTCTTAGTCATCACTTTCATTTCTGTCTTCTAGGGAAATCTGACACAGCTAGAAAGCAATGGAAAACACTCAGGGTTGCATCAGATGTTGAAGAGAAACTGATCATGTCGTGGAGATAAAAATGATCTCCCTAAGACAGATTTTTAAAAAGCTGGTCATTTTAAGGTAGTAGTCTTTTTGGGGGAGAAGCTCACAAGGGTTCCAGAGACCAGTTAGTCCCTTGTTTACAGTCTTAGCCTCATTTTAGAATAAGGAATGGAAGTGTTCTTATGCTCTTTCTCTTCCTCTCAGCATGTATTTGCAAGGTGGGCTGCAAATTTTCAGCCCATTTCAGCATATTTCCCTGTAGAGAAAGTTCTAGATTCGCCCTGTGAAGCAACACCTACAAGAAGATTTAACACTGTTAACTGTTTTGCCCCCATTCTGTTGGACAAGTGGTTTTCTTTGATTCTTTCTTAACTCTACATCTAAAGTTAGCCTTCAGTGTTCTTGGCACTGTGTGTGACCCAGGGGAGGGTTAGGAAGGAAGTAGAAGATGTGGAATGAGAGGGCATTGGAGAAAAGCGGCACAGTAATGATGAGAGTAACTGTGATAAGAGTAATCTATGTAACCCTTGTCAGTTTAAAGGTCATGTCCCATTAGTTCTTGCCACAAACAGGCCGCATAGCATCGCTCTCTCTGTTTTACGGAAGAAGATAGTGAAGCTTGGAGAAGTTAAAGGGTTTGCCTAGGATCACATTCCGAGAGATGTTGGAGTCTGAACCTAGAAGCAGTATTCTGGCTCTAAAATTGTGTCAGATTTCAGTGAAAATTGGCAGTTTTAGTCCAATATCTGTACACATGCATGTGGATAAGGCATCTTGAATGCTTGAAGTGTCATGAGGCTCCTCGGGGTGGTACCTTGCGGGAGGATGCAGTGCATGTGGATTAGTGAAGGTGTCGAGATCCTCCTTGGGGAGGAAGGTGGAAAACAGCATGAGAGGAAGACAAAGGCAGGAACTAGCTGGAACCAGCTAGTGTGGGTTGGGGGAAGGAGACCGACCTTCCTAGGCAGAAGAACCTTGGCTGAAAGAAATGAGAGACAACTCTAGGGACATTAGGGATGTGGCTATAAGGGGTAGGGAAAAAGCAATACCTGGAATTTTCTTTCCATGGCCTCAGGGAGTCCATGGCAGAAGGACTGTGAGCCCTCCTAAGAATGTGTTCTGCACTGGTGGGTAGAAAAGGGGGTTGCCAAATGAGTTATATATAGAAGTTTGTGCAAGGGAAGTTCTTATGCAAAATGACTAAACACGCTCCATTGCCCTGCCTGGTTACTTATAAACGTGGCATATGTGCAGAGTTGATGGGAGTCCAGATGTTGTCTCGGAGACTGCTCAGAGGAAAACTGAGAATGAACTTGCAGAAGCTGATGACCGTCTGTCCCTCCATCATAGTGGAGACGGTTTTAGCCACATTCCCATTAAGCATTTCCTCTATTGAGCACTGTCTTGCCTTGAAACTTGGGAAAGACTGGTGACAGAGCCATCCTCAAAGGAGGAACTAAGAGCTTGGGGACAGGGAGAGAAGAGATTGAAGCAGACCCGGATGATCTCTGCAGTCATTTAATTTTCTAGCCACACATCACTTCGTAAACCTCAGAATCATAGGCCCGATATCACCATGGGTGTGGGGCATTCTAGTTACCTTGAAATCTGGGACTCAGAGGTTGGGGGTGGCAGCCGGTCTTTGCACAACATCACAAGCATGAGAGAGCTTCGATTTCATGAGAGACAATCCCAGACACCCACAGCAGTAGAGTGGGGCATATTATGGAGCCTGGAGAGGGGAGCTGGGTTACAGAAGTGCCCTCACGCCTTCCTCTGCAGCTTCCCTAGGTCCCAGGAACACATGACAGACAGCAAGAGACATTCTGAGAGTTAGTGCTTGACTGGCTGCACCCAGAGTCTCTCAGGGGGCTACTTGGCTGATTCTGAGACAAGGGTTAGCTTTTCCTTATCCAGTTTGGCTAAGAACATAGAACAAGGGAGGGTGCCAGTTTACAAAAATTCTTAGCGCTTGAGTTTCCTCTGTAAAATAGGGATAATGGTAAAAACAAATGCAATCCCAGTCATGGTGAGGAGCAAGTGAGACCCCACATATAATGCAGCTCCGATTCCTTGGGTCACAGATTATGAGATGGAGGTTTGTGTGCAGGAAGGTTTTGGAGGAGTCCTCTTGGGATCAATACCTTTGGGAAAGTGAAGATAGCATTATTGGGTAAGGGAGAAGGTGAAGCGTGATGCAGCTGAAGGAAGGCCTCAGTAATCCATGATTGGCTGTGCAGCTTCAGTAGCCCTTCAGAGTCACCCTGAATTGAGACAAAGTTGTGGGTCTCATATCCTCACATGGAGCGGTCACTGGATGTGCTGCCCCAAGGAAGGGTTTGTGATCTTAGGCAAAGAAACTCTTCAGCAGAAGGTCAGGGCTAGAGAGGGATGTGGCGGCTAGCTGGCAGCTGTCACCACTCTTAGCAGGGTAGGGGAATGAGTGCTTAAGCCCCAAAGGAGGTGGTAAACCTGGGTGATGTACCACAGATCCACTGCAGCTCATTCTTGGTGCCTCTGTTTCATTTGTTTCATAAATAAGTTCTGCAAACAGCTCCAATGGGGCTGGGGAGCTTTTTTTCTTGGGGAAACTTGTAAGAGAAATAAATTAGAGCCTTCACCACAGCAGCTGCTCTGGAGGCTGCAACTGATACTCATCATCTTTCTTCTCAACTTCTTGCTCTGGTTTCTCCTTCCCCTTATCCAGTCCAAGCACTTACTTGGTGGGTGTGAAGCGGACTGCGGCTGCTGTACTTACCCATTTGCCATTAAGAGGCAGCAAGTGGATTACATGGGTGCCAAACACAGCCTTCCTTTCCCTTCAGTTGTAAAAGCAGCCCTGCAAGGGTGTGTGCTCAATTGTGTCTGACTCTTGGCGATCCCATGGACTGTAGCCTGCCAGGATCCTCTATCCATGGAATTTTCCAGGCAAGAATACTGGAATGAGTTGCCATTTCCTACTCCAGGGGATCTTCCTTACCCAGGGATCGAACCCACATCTCTTGCATCCCCTGCGTTGGTGGGTGAATTCTTTACCACTGGGCCATCTGGGAAGTCCAAAAGCACCCATATCACTCCCTGATTCTCAGGGTCAATTATTCATGCCAGAATGGTGACTCCTTTCCTTGTCTGCTATTCTCTAGTAGAGAATGTTTCATGAGAAACGTGAGGTAACTGGGTGGCAGCCACACCTCATCCTTTAATGAGAAGCTATTACCAACAATGCCCAGAGCCATTGAATTTTTGTAGCATTTTTCTCCTATAGGAAGGGCACGTGTATTACTAAGGCCTCCAACATACTTGCCGCTTCTTGCTCCTCAGGTCCAAGTAACATACTGTCACCAGTAGAGGAGATAATATATTCTGCAGGATATCTGGGGGGGGGCAGGTTCTTTGGACTATATTTGACAGAGGGCGGGGAAGTTAACACACCCTGGAGCAAGGCTGTCACTGTATACTGTCTGTTCTAAGTGAAGGCGAACCCTTTCTGATCTTCCTTTCTGATAGGGGTTGGAATGCAAACTATGAGCCTGAGGCAATGTTAATCTGCTCTCAGAGAGAGAATCACCTCTGGTGCAGTGGCTGCAGTTGAGGCTAGTGCTGAGTTGAGTTTTCCTGTCCACAGTTGTTCTGCATGATCCACCTGGCTTTCAGGCTGGTGAGGTGAATGGCGGTGTGATAGAGATCATTCCACCCCTGCCTCTTTGGGATCTGCCATCCCCTAGGGGTTGGATACTGTTTTTAACTCACTGCCTTGGCTGGAACGGGGAAGGGCAGTGTCAGGGGCTTCCACTTGACTTTCTCACTGCATTATGTGGGGTCTCTGCCAACAATCAAGTATGTGCATATTCTAGTTTTATATTCAAGCACAGGGAGAAGGACTACTAGATGGGCCAGAGGAAGCAGCACACTCACTGTGAGCTGAACCCGAGGCAGGACTCCATTTACTGCTTGGTCCCCGTTAGCTCCCTCTCCAGTGGGGTTTGGGCATAATGTTGCTTTGGGTTTCAATGTCAACCTAATTCTTATGTCTAACAGTCCTCAAATGTTGGGGATTTCTCCTTTTCCAAGTGGGACTTCCCAGGTGGCTCAGATGGTAAAGTATCTGCCTGCAATGCGGGAGACTCAGCTTCGATCCTTGGGTCAGGATGATCCTCTGGAGAAGGAAATGGCAACCTACTCTGGTACTCTTGCCTGGAAAATCCCGTATACAGCTACCTAGATGAATGACCAAAGATCCTTTTAAGGGAAGAATTGAAGTAATCATTACTCTATATACTTATCAGTGTTAAAGGTCCTCCCTTCTAGGGACCTTGTCTCTCTTTCAGTCACTTTTCCAGATCAAAACACTGACTCAGATTCAGAAATTGAACCAGGAATCATGAGTTTTCGTTGGGTTGTCCCTAGTCTCTTGATCACCCACCCTTGATTTCTTTTGTGTATTGACTATTACCCTTATGTCTTGCCCTAGAAATCCTATGTTTGATTACTATCTCCATGTATTATGGAAATTGTGACCTACTTGCTTCTGGTGGTTAAGAGTAGCTTGCTGGCTTCTTCAGACTCCTACCATCCCAATTGCTCAGTGAGCCCAGTTCTATAACATCTCCTGCCATCAGACTGGCCCTACAGAGAGTGACCACAATTCATTCTCAGTGATGTTGGTGCCCCTCTCACCAGGGCATCCTTCATCACTCCGATAGTGTCTTCTGTGCCTTCCCATGGAACAAAAGCATTGGGTGCATTTTCTCATGTTATTTAGTGTGTCTACCTTAGCATGCTTACTCCTCTGAACCCTTTGCTCTCCTTTCCCACTGTTTGCCATGGCAGTTCTTGCATTTCTATTTCGCTATTTTCTCCACACTTCTAAGATTCATCCCAGATGTGTCTTAGCACTGTCTCCTGGGGTGTTGAACCCTCTCTCACAAACCTAGTATCCCAGTTTCTGCCAATATATGCTAGTTGGGTCCTGAAGTTTATTTGAAGAGCACAAACCTTTTATTTTATTAGAAGATCCAGTGCTCCCTCAGTTAGGTTATGTTGTACCTTAATCCTAGTTATTGATGTGTGATAGTCAAGATGGGAGAATGGGAGCAGATCCCCAGAGTATGTTAGTTATGTGTTGCTGTGTGACAAATTACTCCCAAGTCTAAGAACTTAAAACAACAAAATTTATTAATCTCACAACTTCTGTGGGTCAAGAATTCAGGCATGGCCTAGCTCTATAGTTCTGGTTCCAGATGTCTCTCATGAAGTCATAGTCAAGATGTTGGTTGGGGCTATAGTCATTTGAAAGCTTGACTGGAGATGGACGATCTGCCACCAAGATGGCTCATAACATGGCTGTGGGCAGCAGATCTTAGTTATTTGCTGGCTTTTGGCAGGAAGCCGCAGTTCCTTGCCATGCAGTTCTCTCCACAACGCTGCTTAAGTAATTTTACAACATAGCAGCTGGCTTCCGTCTCTACCCCCTGCCCCACCCAAGTGGGTGAAGCAAAAAAGTATGAGATGGAAGCCACACTGTCTTCTGTGACCTAGCCTCAGAAGCAATACTTGGTCATTTCTGCAATATCTCATTGGTCACAAAAGTTGGCCCCATTCAAAGTAAAAGGGGATTAGGGAAGAGTAGGACTATGAGGAAGCAGGGACCACTGGCACCATCTTTGAGGTTGCTCACCACACAGCAGTATGTATTGTTTTGCAAGAAGAAACCTCGGCATTGTCTCTGGGTAAGAGTTGAGCGCTAGCCTTGGTACTACTGTTGGCTGACACTTGTGTTTGTTTCTGTGCATTTCTACCTCACGGGTGAATGCTTTTTGGGGTTTCTGTCCAGCTCACAAGCCAACACATCTCCTTTTCTAGGAGTTGATCCCTCCTCCTAGGTGGTCCATTAGCAGTCAGAGATTGTCTACAGGTCCTGGCCATGGCTGACTGGTGCAGGGGTGGACTCCTGATCTAACCAGACTGGTTGTATCCTCTGTTGGGATTTTGTAGTCATGACTATGAGAAGCAGGCATTCCTCTGTGGTTCCATCTATGATGTGTAAACTTGGGAGCCATGAGTGGCCATCTTCCCACCATTAAAATGGACTGTTAAAAAAACCCAACAACAACAGTCTGAGAGAACTGTACTTCTCTCTGAGAGAGAAGGACGATTTTTCTCCTTGTCTCCAGCCTTTGGCCTTTCTTTACACATTTCATCTTTGTCCCTCATTTGGCTACTCCGTGATAGTCCTGGCTTGCATTGACATAACTATTTTGTACATGTTTCAGTCCCTAAAGTTAGGACTCGATCTTATTTTCAATCAGCAGTCAATTTTAGAATCATCAACTAGAATGTTACAAATGCTGTTTTTGAGCACACAAAGACGGTACTTGAGCAGAGGAGCTGTGATGCCTGGTGTTTGATAAATACACTCTCATTTTACCAAAGGGGCCCATTGTTCTCATACTCACAGGTTTTGTTTCTCACTGTGTATGTGTTTATCTTCTCTGCCTTTCTTCTGTTACAGTCTTTGTATGTCCATGCCTTTGCACTTCCTCTGAAAGCTCTGTTGCCAAGAAACAAGGAAGGACCAAGCTGTTGATGTGAAACTCAATAAGAAAAGGGGAAAGGAAAGTATGTAGAGATCATGGACTGCAGCGCACCAGACTTCTCTGACTCTCACTATCTCCTGGAGTTTGCGCAAATTTAATTCCATTTAATTGGTGATGCCAACCAACCATCTCAACCTCTGTCACCCCCTTCTCCTGCTCTCAATCTTTCCCAGCATCAGGATCTTTACCAATGAGTTGGCCTTTTGCATCAGGTGACCAAAGTATTGGAGCTTCAGCTTCAGCATCAGCCCTTCTGATGAATATTCAGAGTTGGTTCCCTTAGAATTGACTGGTTTGATCTCTTTGCTGTCCAAGGGACTCTCAAGTGTCTTCTCCAACACTACAGTTCAAAAGCATCAAATTCTTCAGCACTCAACCTTCTTTATGGTCCAGCTCTCATATCCATGTATGACTACAGGAAAGAAAGACAATAGCTTTGATTATATGGACCTCTGTCAGCAAAGTGATATCTCTGCTTTTTAATACACTGTCTAGGTTTATCATAGGTTTCCTTCCGAGGAGTAAGTGTCTTTCAATTTCATGGCTGCAGTTACTATGGTGCAGTGATTTTGGAGCCCAAGAATATAAAATCTGCCACTATTTCCATTGTTTCCTCATCTATTTGCCATGAAGTGATGGGACTGGATGCCATGATCTTCGTTTTTTGAATGTTGAGTTTTAAGCCAGCTTTTTCACTCTCCTCTTTCACCTCATGAAGAGATTCTTTAGTTCCCCTTGCTTTTTACCATTAGGATGGTATCATCTGCATATCTGAGGTTGTTGATATTTCTCCCAGCAATCTTGATTCCAGCTTGGGCTTCATCCAGTGTAGCATTTCGCATGATGTACTCTACATATAAGTTAAATAAACAGGGTGACAATATATAGCCTTGATGCACTCCTTTCCTAATTTTGAACCAGTCTGTTGCTCCCTGTCCAGTTCTAACTTTTGCTTCTTGAACTGCATACATATTTCTCAAGAGACAGTTCAAGTGGTCTGGTATTACTATCTCTTGAATTTTCCACAGTTTGTTGAGGAAGCAGAGATCAAATTGTCAACATCCATTGGATCATCGAAAAAACAAGAGAGTTCCAGAAAAACATCTATTTCTGCTTTATTGACTATGCCAAAGCCTTTGACTGTGTGGATCACAACAACCTGTGAAAAATTCTTAAAGAGATGGGAGTACTAGATCACCTGACATGCCTCCTGAGAAACCTGTATGCAGGTCAAGAAGCAACAGTTAGAACTGAACATGGAACAACAGACTGGTTCCAAATCAGGAAAGGAGTACGTCAAGGCTGTATATTGTCACCCTGCTTATTTAGCTTGTATGCAGAGTGCATTATTAGAAACGTTGGGCTGGATGAAGCACAAGCTGGAATCAAGATTGCTGGGAGAAATATCAGTAACCTCAGATATGCAGACTACACCACCCTTATGGCAGAAAGTGAAGAGGAACTAAAGAACCTCTTGATGAAAGTGAAAGAGGAGAGTGAAAAATTTGGTTTAAATTTCAACATTCAGAAAACTAAGATCATGACATCCAGTCCCATTACTTCATGGCAAATAGATGGGGAAACAATGGAAACAGTGACAGACTTTATATTTTGGGCTCCAGAATCACTGCAGATGATGATTGCAGCCATGAAATTAAAATACACTTGCTCCTTGGAAGAAAAGTTATGACCAACCTAGACAGCATATTAAAAAACAGAGATATTACTTTGCCAACAAAGGTCTGTTTTGTCAAAACTATGGTTTTTCCCATAGTCATGTATGGATGTGAGAGCTGGACTATAAAGAAAGCTGAGTGGTGAAGAACTGATGCTTTTGAACTGTGGTATTTGGAGGAGACTCTTGAGAGTCCCTTGGACTGCAAGGAGATCCAACCAGTCCATCCTAAGGGAGATCAGTCCTGGGTGTTCATTGGAAGGACTCATGCTAAAGGTGAAACACCAATATTTTGGCCACTTGATGTGAAGAACTGACTCATTGGAAAAGACTCTGATGCTGGGAAAGATTGAAGGTGGGAGGAGAAGGGGACGACAGGATGAGATGGTTAGATGGCATCACCAACTCAATGGACATGAGTCTGAGTAAACTCTGGGAGTTAGTGATGGACAGGGAGGCCTAGAGTGCTGCAGTCCATGGGATCTCCAAGAGTCGGACACGACTGAGCAACTGAACTGAACTGAATTAAACACAGTCAAAGGCTTTTGCCTAGTCAATGAAGCAGATGTAGATATTTTCCTGGAATTCTCTTGTTTTTTCTATGATCCAACGAATGTTGGCAATTTTGTCTCTGGTTCCTCTGCCTTTTCTAAATCCAGCTTATATATCTGGAAATTCTTGATTCACTTACTGTTGAAACCTTGCTTGAAGGATTTTGAACTTTACCTTGCTAACATGTAAAATGAGTGCAATTGTACAGTAGTTTGAACAGTCTTTGGCATTGCTTTTCTTTGGGATTGGAAGGAAAACTAACCATTTCTAGTCCTTTGGCCATTGCTGTGTTTTCCAAATTTGCTAGCATACTGAGTGCAGCCCTTTAAGAGCATCATCTTTTAGAAATTGAAATATCTCAGCTGGAATTCCATCACCTCCACTATCTTTGTTCATAGGAATATTTCCTAAGGCCCACCTGACCTCACACTCCAGGATGTCTGGTTCTCGGTGAGTGACCACACCATTGTGGTTATCTTGGTCATTAAGACCTGTTTGTATACTCCTTCTGTGTATTCTTGACACCTCTTCTTAATCTCTTCTGCTTCTGTTAGGTCTTTGTTATTTCTGTCCTTTATTGAGCCCATCTTTGCATGAAGTGTCCCCTTGATATCTCTAATTTTCTTGAAGAAATCTCTAGTCTTTCCCATTCTATTGTTTTCCTTGATTTCTTTGCATCATTTACTTAAGAAGGCTTTCTTATGTCTCCTTGCTATTCTCAGGAACTCTGATTTAGTTGAGTAATCTTTCTCTTTCTCCTTTGCCTTTTGCTTCTCTTCTTTCTTTAGCTATTTATAAAGCTTCCTTAGACAACCACTTGGTCTCCTTGCATTTCTTTTACTTTGGAATGGTTTTGATTACCATCTCCTATGTAGTGTTATGAACCTCTGTCCATAATTCTTCAAGCACTCTGTCTACCAGATCTAATCCCTTGGATCAGTTTGTCACCTCCACTCTCATAAGGGAGTTGATTTAGGTCATAACTGAATGGCTACTGGTTTTCCCTATTTTCTTCAATTTAAGCCTGAATTTTGCAATGAGGAATTTTTTACAACACCAAGAAAAACCAGGGAAATTAGAAAGGTGCACCAATGACCAAGATAGTAAAGTTATTGTGTGCCAGGAGTTTTACAATATTGAGAAAAGAACTGATCCTCAGTCTTTGGCATGAATGCAGTCAACCCTACATTGCAGTGGTTTCAATTCCAGCAAAGGCTTTAGGTGCCTATGAAGAGCACTTTAGGAGCACTGGAAATTGCTGACACACATACTTGATACTAGGATGATGGGTGTTTAGATTTAGAATTTTTTTTTTTTTGCCCCATCCTGTGGCTTCAAACCTATGCCCTCAGCAGTGACAGTGCAGACTCCCAACCACTGGACTGTCATGGAATTCCTGACTTTATTTTTTATCTTAAGTTATTATAACATTAAGTCTAAAATTATTTTGATATGGAAATCAAGCTATCATATTGACATGTATCAATGCTATCCCACTAAATAAATTGACTTGCCACTCTCTTTAAAATTTTTTTAAATAATTAAATTCCCCCCCAACAGTATGCTTAACATGCTACTTTACATTGAGAAGTATGTCTTCTTATTGCCTAACATCCTGCTTTACACACTGTGTGTTAAAAAAATACTTAAATCTGTGCATGAATAAATATCAAAATGGTAATCCAGAAAAGCGCCTCTCAAATTTTAATGTACATTAGAATCACGTTAAAATGCAAATTCTGACTCGTTTAGTAGGCCTGTGGGGCCTGAGATTCCACATTTCTACAAGTTCCTAGATTATGCCTACACTGTTGGTCCAAGGTCTGTATTTTGAACAGCAAAGATCTAGAAGACTAGAACAAAGACCTCCACACAAACCAACACTTTTTGGTGTCCTCCTGTGTCTGAATCAGTAGTAAGGTGTGTTGAGCAATGAATGTAGTTGGAGGTCTGGAAATCTGGGTCCTCATCCTCATCTCATCACTAATTAGCTGCATGGCTTTGGGCAGATCCCTCATTCACTCTCTTTGGGCCTCAATTTCCAGTCCTGTAAAACAGGGGATCATGTTTCAAGCTGTCCTGAGGAGCCCTACATAGTTCTGCAAAAATGTTTCAAGGATCTCCAAGAAAACTGTGAGAAGGAAGAGAAACACTGAAGGCAATGGAGAAGGGGTCATTCTTGAAAAAGGTGGGGAAGCAACCGGGAATGTGTCCTGTCACCAAAAACATGGTTTTAAGAAGGATGCAGTAATGGATTGCACCCAGGGCTTTCATTCAACTGTCATTCACCCTAACATTTAAGGCCAGCCAGCAAGTTTCCTGCTTCTGGGATTTTAGCACATGTATATTCTAAAGAAGTCCAAAAGTGAATCCTGGACCTGACTCCTTAGTGGTTGGTATAGAATCACCCTTAGGGGCAAAGGAAAAAGGAACGGACATACCAAGTGAATGAGTCAGCAGCCACAAAAGTTGTCCCACTGTCTCTGGGGTCTGATCTATTCTCCCTCCTCTCTGGTTTCTCCAGTTGATCCCCACTACCCCCCACCCCATGACTCTTTGGGAACAGGGAGACTACTGATTCACTCAGCTGCCATTCTTGGCCAGAGCTCCAAGAGGAGATGATGGCCCAAGTCTGACCGTGGACGAGGCATGCATGCTGAGATTACTTTTATGTCCTCTATTAATTTCTAGGGGAGAGAGAAGGGAAAGGAGAAAGGAAAAATTTCCAGGGACACAAGTCTACAGTTTGAAACCATTTTCCAGGGACACAAGTCTACAGTTTGAGAAAATGGTATGGCTAGTGGTGCTTTTGGAAAATACTAATGTCCAAGTCCCGGTCCCAGAAATTCTGACTCAGTACCTGTGCCGTGAGACCTAAGCACTCTGTGTGTGTATATTTCCCAAATGATTCTGATGTGCAGCCAGAGATGAGAACAGGTTTAGCACTTAGACTTAGCATTTCCCCTTTTCTTTAAGTGTGTCTGTGGGCAATTTGCACTGAATCCGAAACTGCTCAGTAAAAAGTTCTGATGGATATAGATTATTTAAAGCCCATCTTTATCTGGACAGAACTGTTAAGTTAACCTGTTCAAAAGCGATGTGTTCCCAGGCTCCTGCACTGTCTCAGCCTCTGCAGCCCCAGGTGACTCTGGTGGTTACCTCCAAAGCAGAACAGTGGGTTTTAGGTAGCAGGGGTTTCAAGATGGTGTTTCAGGATCCAGCAGTGCTTCCCCTAACTTCAGCTTATAGTGAGTATTTTTTTTTCCCATTAATTTGTTTTCATTGGAAGATAAATAATTTACAATATTGTGATGACCTCTGCCATAGATCAACATGAATCAGCCATAGGCAGGCATGTGACTCCTCTCTTCTGAAGGCCCTCCCTACCCTATCTCTCCAGGCAGTTACAGATCACCAGCTTTGTCATATATCAAACTCCCACTTTCTGTTTTACATATGGTAATATTTATGTTTCAATGCTACTTTATCACATCACCCCACCCTCTCCTCCCACTGTGTCCAAAAGTCTGTTTTTTATGTCTGTGTCTCCTTTGCTGCCCTGCACATAGGGTCATTGGTGCTGTCTTTCTAGATTCCATATATACACGTTAACATACAATATTTGTCTTTCTATTTCTGACTTACTTCACTCTGTATAATAGGCTCTAGGTTCATCAGCCTCATTAGAATGGACTCAAATGCATTCCTTTTTATAGCTGAGTAATATTTCATTGTGTATATGTACCACAACTTCCTTATATACTTATCTGCCAATGGACATCTAGGTTGGGTTCATGTTTTAGCTATTGTTAATAGTGAACATTGCAGTGAACATTGGGGTACATGTGTCCTTTTCAATTTTGGTTTCCTCAGGGTATACACCCAGCAGTGGGATTGCTGGGCTGTATGGTGGTTTTAAGAGCTTCTTCTCAGGTAGTGCTAGTGCTAAAGAACCGGCCTGCCAAGATAGGAGATGCTGGAGACAAGGGTTGATCCCTGGGTCGGGAAGATCCCCTGGAGGAGGGCATGGCAACCCACGCCCTGGAGAATCCCACGGGCAGAGAGGCCTAGTGGGCTACAGTCCATAGGGTCACAAAGAGTTGGACACTACTGAAGTGACTTAGCGTGCACATGTGGTAGTTTTATGTCTAAATTTTTAAGGAATCTCCATACTGTTCTCCATAGTGGCTGTATCAGTTTGCATTCCCACCAACAGGGCAAGAGGGTTCCCTTTTCTCTGCACCCTCTCCAGCATTTATTGTTTGTAGACTTTTTGATGAGGGCCATTCTGACCAGTGTGAGGTGATACCACATGAAATGTTTTAGCTAAGCAAAAAGTCTCTAGATGGTAGGGATCATGTCTGTCTCATTTTGCCAGATAAATGTGCTGGAATCTTGCTGTTGTACTTTTCTGCTTAGGAGTGACATTTATAGCTGGATCTCAAGGACCCTAAAGGAGGCACCCCACTGGGACCCAAGCATTGCATACCACAGCCTCATTCAAGCGGTGATGTTCTCTCTGTTTTACTATCTTATCTCTTCTCATGGTTTTGAAGGACAGCTGAATGTGCCACCCCCAATACGCCAATTTGACAGAAGGATTGTCTTGAGCTAAGATATTTGAGATTCAACAGAAGCGGGAGGAAGCCTTCTCAGATCTCTCTTTATCTGACTAAAAGCAGAAACTCCTGAGAAATAAGGATTGTCATAAATCCCCTCGGCTGGGGAAGTTTTATGGCCATGAAGATGGAGAGTTAGTCCCAAAGTTGACCTGCACAAGCAAACCTTGCTAAGATAACCCTTATCTTCCATTAGTTTCTCTCATAATTTCCCGTAGTTTCTCTCACTTAATTTCCCATAGTTTACAGTCACTCATAGCTTAAAGATCTTGTTACATTTCTACAATTTATCATTTTTTACTATAATTGATATATAAGCTCTCAATCCAATCCACTTCTTTGGGTATTCATTTCTTTTCTAGGAAGATCCTTTTGTCACATAAAAGTTAACATCAAGTAAAATTTGTGCATCTTTTCTCTTATAAATCTTAGTCTTTATCAGCCCCAGTCAATGAATCTAAAGAGAATAAAAGGGAAAAGCTTTTCCTCTTGAGCAGATTTAAAACAGCTCTCAAATCTATAGGTCTCTCCCAATATTTGACTCATGATCTGTTGGAAGCCTCCACTTGGATATCTCATAGGCTCCCTCAAAAATCAACATTTACAAAACGGAATTCATTATCAGTTTCTCAAAACATTCTCCTTTTCTTGGTTTAGCGGCAGTAGTTCTGTACTCCACATTACTTGGACTGAACATATCAGAGTCCACTTTGCTTTCTTCACAAGCCATTCATGGAGTAAATATTTACTGAACTCTTACCCTGTGCCAGCCCTTGTTTCAGCCGCTGTATTCACAGTGGTGGATATGCCAAAGAAGCGCCTGCTGTCTTGGAGCGTGCAGTCTCACAGGGCGAGAGATAACTGACAGTATAGACCTTTCTTTCAGCTAGTGGGAAGTGTCTGGAAGCAAGAAAAGGAAGGGGAGAGAGAGTAATAGGGGAAGCTACTTTAGGAACCTTTCCAGAGGTTCAAAGGGCTACCTGGATGATGAGAAAGGACATGAAAAGATGGGGGATGACTGTTCAAAATAAAGAGAACTGCAAGAGTTTGGACCCTGAGGCTGAATAAACCTGAGAGACCACTGTATGAAGGATAATGGGTCAAGGCGGGGAAGGAGGGAATCATCTCATGTTGGACCTGGAGGACATGGTAAAGGTGTTGGATTTAATTGTATTTCATTTAGTCCACCTTTTGCATCCACACCTTCCTTTCCACTCTCCTGCCACATTCTTCGTCAAGATCCTGTTACAGTTCATCCGATCTGTTTACCTTCTCAGGTTTCCTAACTTCCTATTCTCCAGGCTCCTTAACTTGTTTTTCTTTTTCCTCCTTTTATTCTGTCAACTAATTAATTGATTTTTGTTGAGGTATACTAGCCATACCATATTATGTTAGCTTCAGATGTACTACATAGTGATTTGACAATTGCTTACATTATGAAATGATCACCATGATAAATCTAGTAACTGTCTGTCTCCACATAAAGTTGTTACAATATTATTGACCGTATTCCTTATGCTATGTCTGACATCTCTGTGACGTTTCTGTTATATAACTGGAGGTTTGTACCTCTTCATCTCCTTTGCCTATTTCACCTCTGTCCCCCCTCCCCCCCACACCCGACCCTGACCTATCCATGGGGGTATGTATTTCAAGGTAGGCAGGGCTACATATGCTGAAATAATAAACAACCCCCAGTTTGCAGTGGCTTAACATATAGAAATCTACTTTTCATTCATACAGAGTTCCCTGTGGGTCAAGAAGTTCTTCAGGGCACCTCCTTTCTAAGCTGTGATTCAGAGACCTTCACACTTAAATTTCACAGCTGTGCCACTGGGGACACATGACTGTCAGAATTGCTGAGACAGAGAAGGAGAAAGCATGGATAATTTATATCTGCTCCTGCAGTCTTCACACCTGAAGTAACAAGTGTCACTGTTACTCACAGCACATTGGCCAAAACTGTTATATGGCCCTAATCAGCTGTGTGGTGGCCAGGAAATGTAGGGAGAACAAGAGTAGACTGTGAAATGTAAATATCTCTGATGCAGTGATCATCCACCATATTTGATCTATATACTGTCCAAGTGGTGGGCATCTGACTCCCAACCATCACATGCAGTGCTGCAGTGAATATTTTTTGACTTATACTCATGTGAACTGAGGTGAGGATTTCTCTGGGATGTGGTTGTGGTTTGAATGGTGGCTCCACAAAAGGTAAGCCCACATCCTAAGCCCCAGAACCTGTGAATGTGACTTTATTTGGAAAAGAGATCTTTGCAAAGCTAATTATTAAAAATCTCAAAGTGACATCATCCTAGATTATATCGGTGAGTTCTAAATCCAATGACAAGTGTCCTTATAAGAGAGAGAAGAGGAGAAGATGAAGAGGAAAAACCATGTGAAAATGAAGGCAGATGTTGAAGTTGTTCAGCCACAGTCCAGGAATAGCTGGAGCCACCAGAAGCTGGAAGAGACAAGAAGGAGTCTCTCCCAGAGCCTTCAGAGGAACACCACCATGATTTCAGCAGCCTCTAGAGTTGTGAAAGAATAAATGTCATTGTTTTAAGTCACCAATTTTGTGTTATTTTCTTAAGGTGGCCCTTGGAAACAAACACAGATTTTGCTACCTGGAAGTATGGTACTGCTGTAACAAATATCTAAAACTGTAGGAAAGGCTATGAAATTGGGTAGAGGGCAGAGACAGAAGACATTTGAAGCTCATTATATAGAAAAAGTAGATTCTGGTGAGAATTCATGAGGAAGTGAGGAGCACAGTGGAAAAAGCTTTTACAGTCTTAGAGACCACATATGTATAGAATATCATAGAAAAATGAACATTAAAGGCAAGAACTCAGAAGGAAATGAGAAACATGTTACTAGAAATTGGAGGAAGGGTTATCCTTGTTATATAGTGGTAGAAAACCTGGCTGAATTGTGTTTTCTTTGATTTGTGAAGAGCAGAATTTATAAGATACAAGATTGGATAATTAATTGGGGAGACTTCTAAGCAAAATGTTGAAGAGACAGCCTGTTTTCTCATTGCTTGCAGCAATATAAGAGGAATGATAAGTGGAAGAAGGAAGCATTAAATGAAAAGGGATCAGCACTTTAATTGGGGAGCATGTCAGTTTACCCAGACTACAAAGGATACTGTCATCAGAAAATCTACTGTTGGGAAGTATCCTCTAGAGAGAAACCTGAGGTTGTGGCTGGACAGCCTTTTGCTGAAGAAATTAGGCATGTGACTCATGGATCCACTCGTTTGTCTCAGCAGAAGCTAGTAATATAGATAGAATTATACAGAACATATCTATGGAGGACATTCTTCTCTAATGGCATGAGCCCCTGTGACATATACAGAGACCCACAAAGTTTTGAGAATATTTTATGAACAGAAACACTGCCAGCTTGTGCTGAAAAAGACAGAGAAAGGAGGAAATGAGAGAAAGCTATCAGATTTCCAAAATTCTACAGACAGGAAGTGAGCTGATGGAACCACTTGACTGCAAACAGTTGCTGCCCTCCGAGAAAAAGGAAGAGCGACTCTGAGGTGCCCAAAGAATAGAGTCACCATGGGCCCACTGCAAGCTCAAAGGGAAGAGCTGCCGTGGGCCCAGAGGGTGTGTGAAGTCATAGATGATTATTCTTAGGCTTTGAAACTCAATGAAGTTTTCCCTATTTAGATTCTGACTTTCTTGGGACCAGTGGTCCCTTTATTTCTTTGATTTCCGCCCCCCGCCCCTTTTGGAATGGGAATGTATATCTTATAACTGTTCCACCATTGTATTCTGGAAACAGATAACCTGTTTTGTAGTTTCACAGATCCTCAGATGGAGAGAAATTTTGTCCCTGGGTAGATCAAACCTCGAGTCTCATCCATTCCTGATTTGGATGATTTATGTGATGAGATTTGGAACTCTCTGTGTTTATACTTCCACCAACAGTACTTAAAAGTTCCTACATTTCTGCCAACATCTGGCATTATCCAGCTTCATAATTTTAACTAGCCTAATAGTTAAGCAATATCTAATAATAAGCAATATCTTATCTTTCCTCTAATTTTCTATTTCTCTTGTTTTGAGTATCTCATGATATGCCTTTTAGCTTTTTGAACTTTCTCTTTTGGAAGTTGCCTGTTCATAGACTTTGCTGGTTTTCCCATTGGGACTGCTTTCTTTTTCTTGCTAACCTTTAGGAAGTCCATATATATTCTGTTTATTAATGACTCATTGGTTTTAACCATTGCAAATATCTTCCCCACTTTCTTCTGGACCTTTTCTATAACAACTTTATTGAACAGAGGTCCTTAATTTGTTTCGTTTTCTCTTTTGTTTGCCCCCATCCATTCTAAACTACACTAACCCCTTTTACTGGCTTTGTCAGTTTATTACTAAATAATATGTCAGTGTCATGTTAGATAACATGTTCTCTATTCACTTGCTTTCAGCTGTTGTACATTATTTTTTTCCGAACCTGGTTGACTGTGCAATCATCATTTGCAAAATTCAGGGCTGGGAATGGTAGACCTTATTCTGTAACAGAAAACATTGCAACTAAATCAGAAACATTTGGGGTTTTAGCACATTTTCCTTGCAGTCAGGCTTTTTGCATACGGATGTGATATTGTGTGGTTAGGCCAGTAGTTATACCCCTCCCTCCTTACAGACCTCAAGACCCCCTGGGGACCTGCTGAGACATGTGAGGACATGTGACAAACAGCCCTTTGGCCCAGAAGGAAGAGCTGCTGTGGGCCCAGAGGGTGTATCAAATCACAGAGGATTATTCTCAGGCCGTGAAAGGAGTGTGCATTCACTAAATCATATAGTGTAAGAGCTGGAAAGAACCACAAGGATCATCCAGTTGGACCCTCTTATTTTACAGGTGCAGGAACTGAGTCCCAGGGAAATGAAGGGGCTTGTCCGGGTTATTCAACTGTCAGTGAACTGCTGCAGCTAGCACCCAGATCTCTTAATTCCCATTTTGTGAGTTTCCATTTTTCTACCTTCCCCTAAAGGATATCAGAAATATTTTTGGAGGGCTCTGAGTCCATGCTGGAACTTCCTCTAGGAGATCCAGGGCCTGCAGAATTTAGACTCACTTAGCTTGTCCATCCTTATCTCCTGCTAGTCTGGCTTGGCCTCTGCCTCCTTCCTCTAATGGTCCATGCTCTGCTCTATCGTGCAAGCCTCTGCTCGTTCTGTGGTCATCCTAGCATCACCTTTCTTCTTCTTCTTGCTTGTCTCATCCTTCAAGTGCAAATCATTTAAGACTCAGTTCTACTCTCTTCATGCCACTGCTCACCAGCACTGTTCTCTTCCTTCTTTAGGTTTTCATAACACCTGCAGCCTATACAAATACAATCTAGGCTTGATTATTTGCTGCTTTTTTTTTTTTCATTCTAAAATGTTTCTATTGTACCGCTGGCCATTTAATGTCTCTGTGTCTCATTTAGTTTATTCCCTAAGGAAAAAAAAAGACTTGATCAAGATCATTTCTAATGATGCTCTGTATCTAACTTTTTTTGTCTCCATAAGATTTTAAACTCCTCAAGGAAAGGATCTTTGTCTTATATTTCTTTTATAATTCCTTTAGTCTAGTGTTTCTCAGCAAGGGATAATTTTCCTCTCCAGGGGACATTTAACAACATTTGAAGATATTTTTCGTTGTCACACTGAGGGAGGAGGCTGCTACTTATATCTGTTGTTTAGAGGCCAGGGATGCTGCTAAACCTACAAGACACAGAACACCTCCACCTGCCTCCTCTCCTCCTCCACACACAGTAGATTTTCTAGTTCAAAATTTCAAGCAAGGTTGAGATACCCTATCTTAGCCTTTGTCCTAACACCATAGACACATAGTAGACACTGAATAAATACTTTCATTTTTTTGTCAAAGAGAATTGCCGTTCTAAAAGGGATCCTATCAGATATGGAGTTGTCATGGGAGAATAAAAAAAGGAAGTGAGCAGTCATACAAAACTAATGCAAAGTCAGAGAAGAGAATCTAATTTTCCTTAGTCAAGAGGGGGAGGAGAGAGTTATCATAAAGAAGGAACTGTTGCATGGATGAAGACCAAGAACTGAGAATTTGCTTGCTTTGTAGGAGGTGTTGATTTAAGCAGCTTGTCTTCTAGATACCTCCAGGGAACTGCTTGTGATTTTGGTAAACAATAATAATGATAACATTGGAACATATGAAGGAAACTTCTGGGAACTGTAATTTATATTGTCAAGAACACTTGTGTTTACAGTATCCTCTTTCTTACCTTCCCCTGAAATGAAGTCTGAGGGCTGAAAGTGACCTTAGTTTATATATGAGGCAAGAAAATTGGTTCAATGGGCTATGAGCTCTGTCAATCAAAAAAATCACAGAGCCCTACTCAGGGTTGTCTGGGGATAAGGAAGATGGAGAGCTAAATGCTTCTGGTGACTCCTCCTAGCCTCTGCCTGGGCTGTGTTACTGGTGTTCTCCCTCCCTGTGTTATGCCTGTATATCCCTTTAGGTCACAACATGCAAGTAAGCCAACTTATTTCTTTGTCACCCTCTCCTCTCTTCTCCATCATGAGATGCATATAATAAGAAATATCCTAGACATACAAAATAGATAGCTCCCTAAAAAGTTGGGGTCAGAGGGAAAAATCCATGATCTAAAAGCTCTCTTGAGATGGCCAGCATTGTTCTCAACCTTTGCAAGCTTGGCAGATTGCATTGTGAGTTCTCCTGGCCACCAGAGGTATTTGGCAAAGTTTCTGTTTAGATTTCATTTGGAGAAGAAATGCCTAAGTTAAACATTAAAATTCATGAGAATATTTCAGTTCCTTGTAAACTCTTTTAATCACAGTTACTTCAAGTGAGGTATCATTTATGGCTCCTTGTGGAGGAAAAGTTCTTTTGACGGGGACTTCCAACAGTTCATTTCAGAAGATCACTAAGTCTATGGTCAGGTGCAGTGCATTGTAAAACAGACTGAAATACATAACGGTGGTGATATTTATGAACTATTTTTTATGGTTTAGGTTCCTCTCTGTTGCTTAAACTTATAAACTTTGGGTCTATAGGAAAATGAGTGCTTCTCACCTAGTCACACATGGGTTTTTCTTCCAGGTCTTCCAGTAAAAGAAAAATCAAATAAGTGAATTGTAGCACCTCTCTCTCTTTTCAAACTTTTCTGTAAAGATTTTTGGGAAAATATTCTGGGGCAAGGGTTCTCAGCGTAACCAGTGCAGAGATCAACCTATAACAGAAATTTGAAAAATGTATATTGCTGCTGCTGATTTTTGGTAGGTGAATGCATGACTTCTTTTTATAGAGTAATCTGGAGAAAACACAGGGAAACGTTATAAAAAACATAAAACCCGTAAATGTGACAGCACATTTTGTGGCCCAATCAGTCTTTCTCTTGGTTTGAAATTTTGTTTCTGCAGACTTTCTTCAAGATTGCCTTTTTCACTTTTCAATTTGCTTCCCCTATATACCAAATAGCAGTGTACAAGGGATTTGTATGAAATTTGATTTACTGTCTTAAGTGCCTCTGAGATCACCGTATGTATGAATGGGATTTTTCTTCCCTGTTTGGGATTTTTTTCCCTCTTTTCCCTTTTGTGATGATTTTAAAATGTTATGCCAGAAGAGTCTGGGTAGCTCTTTGGTTTTGCTTTCATAGTCTTTTATGCCTGCTTGACTGGATGCAACTGAGACTGGTTTCAGAAGAAGCCAACAATAAAGCTCAGACTGAGAAAAGATGAGTAAACTCTTACTCTGAAGGCAGAGCTTGTGGAAGGGGAGAAAGGGAGATCCCCTTTATACTTTATGAGAATGCACAGTTTAGCAAGGCTTTATTTAAAGGTTCTCCCACTCCTCCATGGAAAGAAATGGCTGAGCCACTAACTACTTCTTTGTACTCATTAGGAAATTGTGCTCACTGGTTGATTTTTTAGCATCTCACTATAGTTCTGTTCTTTCTCTGAATACGGAGGATAATAATTTTGCAAGTGACTTGAATAAGCCTGCGTTAAGCAGAATTCAGTGGTGGGCCCCAAGATTCGGCACCTCTTCCTTCCGTGTAGGTGGCCAGTATAATCAGTATGCAAGACTATGAACGTGATAGATTTTACTCTTGTGATTAGGTTATGTTGTAAGCACAGTTGGCCTTACAGGAAATTATCTGGTAGGCCTGACCCAATCACATGAGCCTTTAAAGCAGAGAGTCGTCTCCAGCTGGTCACAGAAGAAGCAGAAGCATGTGGTTTTCAACTGAGAGACCTCAGCCCTGAGGCCTCTGTGAGGAAATGAATTCTGCCAAAAAAGCAGGGAGCTTGTAAAGGGGGCCCAGAGCTCTTTGTAAAGGAGGCTCAAGACAGGATGTAGCCCCACCTGACACCTTGACACTCAGTCAGTGGGGACCCTGAGAAGGTAATCTAGGCCCACCACATTCAGACTTCTGACCTACAGAAATTGTGAGGTAATACATTTGTTTTGTTTTAAGCCATTACCTTTATGGCTTAAACTTTCCATTCCACACAACAGTGGAAAACTAATATGAAGGAGGAGAAGGACTTTTGAGACAAGAAAGCTAAGTAAATCCAACATTCCTAAGTTTGGTTTTGGAGCAAAGTTGTCATTATGGCTAACGTTGTTTCACCTTTGTGAAGGTGCCCAGTTATCTGTTTGGCCAAACCCTATTCTGCATGTTGCTGTGAAGTTATGTTGTAGATGAGATGAACATTTATAATCAATTGACTTTAGGTAAAAGAGATTACCCTCCATAATGTGAGCAGACCTCATTATGAAGGCCTTAAGAGCAAAAACTGAGGCTTCCCCAAGAAGAAGAAATCCTGCAAGGCCATCATATCGAAATGCTGCATGAATTATGGATTTCAGCCTTGCCATTGCCCCACAATGCCATGAGTAAATTCCTTCAAATAAATTTCTTCACATGTATCCTACGGGAGAAACTTAACTAATGCAGTCATACACTCAGGTGTGTCAGGGACCACACAGATGTCTGAGGTGTGTGTCAGTCTGAGGGACGGACTGGAGGACAGCGCGGGGGCCCACTCAAAGGCAGCAGCTCATGTGCTGTGCCGCCAACTGAACAGGTCTTTTGATGCTTCCCAAAAGAAGCAGGAAATCCAGAATTTTGTACAAAATTGCCAAAGTTCTAAAATTCTCTTTAACTCACTAATTCTAATTTGGGGGTGAGGGTGTGGACCAACCTGCATATTCCAGAGTTAACCTTTTTATTTTTTGAAACACATAAACATTATATGTTGTCTTGGATCCTGGGGTTAGAGGGACAAGGAAACAGGAGGGGCAATAAGAGCCTGAGGATCTACCCTGCTGGGGAGGAACTATTCCCCACTGGAGAAAGGCCAGAACACAACATAATTTTTTTTTTTTTAATATCCTGGTGGAAAAAGCAGAGGAAACACAGCGGAGAGGGTGCAAGCTGCAGATAATTGAAGAAAGAACTTTGCTGGCTTCTCAAAGTCCCAAGTATAATTGCAAAAGGAAGAAATCCATCATTGGAAGCACCAATTTACCAAGCACTGATGAGGTGTCAGCTTTAAGTACTTAGAATATATCACCTTGTATAATTTTTTAAAATATCACATGTGAGTGGCAGTCACTCAATCACTTCCAACTCTTCGTGACCCTGTGGACTGTAGCCTGCCAGGCTCCTCTGTCCATGGAATTCTCCAGGCAAGAATACTAGAATGGGTTGCTATCTCCTTCTCCAAAATACTACATGGATAATCACTAATCCCATTTTAAAGATGAGGTTACTAAGGCTCAGCAAGGTTAAGCAAACTGGTCATAGTCACTTAGCTTAACAGCAGCAAGTTGGGATTTGAATCCAATTTTATAAGCTCTTGAACCCATGGTCTTATCCATTTGGTTACACTAATTCAAAAACATAGTGTTTTAAAAAACCTTGAGCATACTTTAAGGAAACAATCAGAAATATCCAGAATATGGATTGTCATATAAGATATACCATCTTGGTTCCTTCAATAAATCAAAGTCATAAGAAAGAAAAGAAAAAGAGTAGGATTGGAGCACTGTCGTAAATGAGAAAGTTTACACTAGACGTAATAACCATATACAGTGAGAATCTTTGGAGCCTAGTTTGGAAAAACAATCACTTATAGAAGATATCTTGAGGATAGTTGTGAAAATTTGAATTTGAGCAAGGTATTAGATGATATTAGGAGATTCTAGTTACCTTAATTGGGTGTGATAATGGTATTGTCTTATATAATGATAAATAAAGGAAGTTCTTAAATTTTCTTGGAGTTTTATGTTGAGATTTTTAGGCATGAAGTGTAATAATGTCTTGAAATTCCTTTTTCTTTCTTTCTGTATACACACACATGTGCATAGTAAAAGGATAGCAATGATTTAATCTAGATATTAGGCATATATGTACTTATAGTACTATTTCTTTTATTTTTCTGTAGGTTTGAAACATTTCATAATAAGTGAAAAAATTTTCAAGCCACTGAATATGAATAGACCAAACATAATATATCAGTGGGTGTCAATTTACAATCGTAATCCATAAAGTTGGCTCAAAGAATTGTGAGTAATTGCAGTTAGACTTCCTTTTCTGTGCTGTTGTGATGGTGGTATGACCAGCCTATCATTGTTATATGTTTGCATACACCTCTCCTAAACCCGAGTTCTTCTTGGGCTGCTAAGGGAATTTACTCACCTCTGTGTCCCTGGTATCTGTGCATAAGTGAGCAGTCACTGTGTCTCTGCTGAATGGATAAGGAAAAGCCCAAGAAAGCTGTACCAACGATAATAACAATGACAACAATGATAGCAGCTAACACTGAGCCCTAGAAAAGTTGCAGGCTGAGAACCTCATAACACTCATATGAATTAGATTGAATTAGATTCTGATAGTATGGTCCCCTTTTGCAATGAAGAAAGTGAGGCCCTCAGATGATTGGAAATTTGCAAGAATTCCAAGTAGTTGAGGCAAGCCATCTGCACTAGTCCCCTTACAAAACAACTCCCATCCATGCCTGGCAAGTCTTGGGTGTCTAGCACACAAAATTGCACTAAAATAAGTTTTCCCACCATCTATATGGTGAACACTGGAATTTCAGGAAACACAGACATGGGGGAAAGGCTGGCCTGTGTTACCCTGTGCCCCTGAGCTAAGGCGCCATTTCCATGGCTGAGCTTGGAATGCTGGGAGCTGGCCACCCCAAGGTCTGTGTGACTTCAGGGGGCCTGTGGAGGTGGGACAGCCAGAACAGATGGCCTTGGATTCCGGTACCCTGAGACACCTTGACCGGGGAAGGGGAGGGGAGGCACCGCCCTTCTCAAAGCCTCAGGCAACTGCCGTCCTGCGCTTCGTTAATGGCCCTGGCCCTGTCTAGGCCTGGGTGGCAGCAATGCTTCTCACTGAGTGTTTAATAACTTCCAGGGAAGACAGCTCTCCTTTCTGCTAGGCAACCCTTGGGGACTCACCGCAGGTCATCTCACTAGCAAGTGGGAAGAAGACAAATTATGCTTGTTTTACTGCCCAGAAAACCATCCCTAGGCACATTTTTAATCACAGGGTACATATTTCTAGAGATGTTTGTTGAGTGGGGCAAATTAGTTTGTTTGCTCCTGGCTGGTCAGGAAAGAGAAAAAATTTAAAAATGAATCTCCAGGATTGAGGTCCCTACCAAGCTGTCCACTAGAGTTGGTCTTCTTCACCTTGATAATCTCATTTTGGGAGGAGCTGATATCCCCTGATGTCCTCCACTCCCTTATCTTGGGTCTTTTTGACTGCAGATATGGTCCGTATGCCGATCAATTCCTCCCAGCTCTTTTCCCTACACACCTGCTCCACACTGCTAGCCCTATGTATTCATCTGTTCAGAATACTGTTACACAAAATTTCTCACACAGAGTTGTGCTCAGTCATGTCTGACTTTTGCGGCCCCATGGACTGTGGCCCACCAGGCTCCTCTCCCATGGTATTTTCCAGGCAAGAATACTGGAGTGGGGTGTCATTTCCTACTCCAGGGGATCTTCCCCACTGAGGGATCAAACCCGCATCTCCTGCATTGGCAGGCAGATTGCTTACCATTTGCACCCCCTGAAAAGCCCCTCTCTTGTTGCAGAGCACAGGCTCTGGGCTTGTGGGCTTCAGTAGCTGAAGCACTCAGGGCTCAGCAGTTGAGGCTCACAGGCTCTAGAACACCGGCTCAGTAGTTGTGATTCTCAGGCTTAGTTGCTTTGCATCACATGGGATCTCCCCAGATCAGGGATCGAACCTGTGTGTCTCTGCATTGCAAGGAGGATTCTTAACTACTGGATCATCAGGAAAGCCCAGTTTGTGTTGTGTTAAGCCACTGAATTTTGTGTGTGATTTTTTTTTTATGGCAGCAGTAGGAAACTGACACATTAGTCTAGTCCAAATCAAGTGTGAAATGCATAAATTTTCACTCATTGCAAAAAAGATCTCTAAATGGGCTTCCCCTTCTCTGTGTGAGATCTCTTTTTTCAGTGAGTGAAAATTTATGCATTTCACACTTGATTTGGGCTAGACTAATGTGTCAGTTTCCTACTGCTGCCATAAAAAATTTTTTCACAAATTCAATGGCTTAAAACAACTCAAACAGCTTCCCTGGTGATCCAGTGGTAAAGAATCCACCTTGCATTTCAGGGGACACAGGTTCGATCCCTGATCTGGGAAGATCCCAACTAAATAAATAAATCTTTAAAAAATGTAGTGCTTTATTGGAAAAACAAAAATCAAAACCACAAAACAAAACAAAAAACAAATTTATTATCTTATAGTTCTAGAGTTCACAAATCCAAAGTCAGTTTCATTGGGCTGAAATCAGAGGTGTTGGCAGGACTATGTTTCTTCTGGAGACATAAAGGAGAATCTATTTCCTTGCCCTTTTCAGCTTCTGAGGCTACCTGCATTCCCTGGCTCACAGCCCTTCCTCCATCTTCAAAGCCAGAAATTTAACATCTTCACATTTCCTCTGACTCTAGTTTTGCTCTGTCATCACTACCTTTCTTCTCTTACCTGGATCCTCCTGCCTCCTTATAAGGACCCTCATATTTCATGGGGTCCACCAGGTTAATCCAGGATAATCTTGAACATCTCAAAATCCTCAAATTAATCACATCTGCAAAGTTCCTTTTGCCATGGAAAGTAGCATGTGCACAAACCCTAGGGAGTGGGACCGGGACATCTTTGGAGAGCCTTCCCTCTGCCTAACACAACTATTAGTAACATTTGGAATAGATAATAACTCAAGATAAAGGGGGTTTTGTTCTATTGTTGTTGTTTTTTGCATTTCAAAATTTTTTTATTTTTAAAAAATCATATGAGTAATGTCCCCCAGAAGTATTAAAAATAAATCAGAACTCCTTTAATTCTAAACCCAGAGATAATCATCATTGACATTTTGTATATGTCTTTCAATCTTTCATCTATTCAGATTCTAAAGGTTTTATTCTGTCCTTGATATCTATTTGCAGATGGTGACAAGTCCCACTGATTTAAAGAGCTGTAGCCCAAATAAGGCTGTTCATTCAGCACCACAATCCCCCCTGTTGCAGTTGCTTGGTAATTTTAAAGTTTTTTGCTTTTCTACATCATCTGTGACTCTATTTCTGTTTATAAATAACTTTGCTTGTGCCATTTTTTAAGATTCCACATATAAGCCATATCATATGATATTTGTCGTTCTCTGTTTGACTTACTTTACTCAGTATGAGAATCTCTGGGTCCATCCATGTTGCAGCAAATGGCATTGTTCTATTCTTTTTCATGGCTGAGTAATATTCACACACACACATATATATATATACATATATATATATATATATATGCACACCACATCTTCCTCTTTCAGTGGACATCTAGGTTGCTTCCATGTCCTGGCTATTATAAATGGTGCTGCAATGAACATTGTAGTACATGTATCTTTTCTTTTATTCTTAAAAAATATTTTAATTTATGTATCTATTTGACTATGCTGGGTCTTGGGGCTTCCCTGGTGGCTCAGAAGGTAAAGAATCTGGCTGTAATGCAAAAGACCTGGGTTTGATCCCTGGATTGGGAAGTTCCCCTGGGAAAGGAGATGGCAACCCACTACAGTATTCTTGCCTGGAGAATTCCATGGACAGAGGAACCTGGTGGGCTACAGTCCATGGGATTGCAAAGAGTTGGACACAATGGAATATTACTCAGCTATAAAAAGGAATGCATTTGAGTCAGTTCTAATGAGATGGATGAACCTGGAGCCTATTACACAGAGTGAAGTAAGTCAGAAAGAGAAAGACAAATACTATATATTAAATATATATACAGAATTTAGAAAGACAGTACCAATGATCCTACATATAGGGCAGCAAAGGAGACACATATGTAAAGAACAGACTTTTGGACTTAGTGGGAGAAGACGAGAGTAGGATGATTTGAGAGCATAGCATTGAAACATGCCCATTACCATATGTAAAATGACTGACCAGTGCAAGTTTGATGCATGAAGCAGGACACCCAAAGCCAGTACTCTGGGACACCCCAGAGGGTTAGGGTGGGAGGGAGGTGGGAGGGGTGTTCAGGATCTAGGGGACACTTGTATACCTGTGGCCAATTCATGTTAATGTATGGCAAAACCTACAATATTGTAAAGTAATTATCCTCCAATTAAATTAATCAAAAAAATAAAAAGTGTAAGACGTGTTTAGCAAAAAAAGGAGTCTAACGCAACTGTTTGACTTTCACATTTCACACACACATACCTGATCTTAGTTGTAGTACATGGTATCTTTAGTTGTGGCATGCAATCTTAGTTGCAGCTTGTGGGAACTAGTTGTTCAACCAGGAATCAAACCCAGTCTCCCTGCACTGGGAACACGAGGTCTCAGACACTGGGCCACCAGGGAAGTCCCATGTGTCTTTCCAAATTGGGTTTTCTCTGGATATATGTTCAGGAGTGGGATTGCTGGATCACATGGCAACGATTTTTTTTTTTAGTTTTTTAAGGAACCTCCATTCTGTTCTCTATTGTGGCTGTACCAATTTTCATTCCCAGCAACAGGTGTAGGAAGGCTCCTTTTTCTCCACACCCGGTCCAGTATTTATTGTTCATAATTTTTGATGATAGCCATTTTGACCTGTGTGAGCTGATACCTCATTGTGGTTTTGATTTACATTTCTCTGATAATTAGTGATGTTGAGCATCTTTTCATGTGCTTTTGCTTGTCTTACCAGAACTGCTCTTTCCAATTTCTAAGCTTTAGCCTGCTCCTCCCTTACCCTTATCAAAAGCTATCTTTTCATCTTTATCCTTCTTGCAAATTTGGGGCATAAAATTCATTACGAATTTAACTGCTTGAATGAAATGAGTGAGAATTTTAAAACCATGTGGAATCTTGGGTGAAAGACATATGCCTGATAAAATCTGTCAAGGCCTGCATGTTTGCCATTATGTTTTAAAGTAGTCTTTTTCTTTTCCTGTGAGTAAATGAACAAAGGAGATTTAATCTTTCACCACAGTGAGCAACAAAATAATATCCTTACAAAGGTAAAAGCTGATGTTCTAACATTTTCCAAATAAATTAGACTTTTGGAATTTTCAATCTAAGGCCTAACTCCAGATCAGGTCCAAGAGCTTAGTGACACATGCATCTTTTTTTAACCTCATAAATAATTAATATCTATATAGTAAAATGTAAAAACTACCTGTTTATTATAAGGGACTCTTTGGAATGAGATTTATTTCTTTGTATAGAATATTTTACCTATTTTTAGAAATGAAATGCAAGTTCTTCCATTTACAGTAAGCTGTGGAGTCCATATGAACATGCTGGCTATTTGTATCTTGGGGGAAAGAAGGGAAATTCCTATGAGAGTTGCTTTTCCCAAATTGAGTATTGACATAAAATCATCTTCAGTTTGTAAATTACTATTGACTATGTTTTTAGTTCAAACATCTCTTTTTCTTTTCACAAATCACTTCAGTGTTTTCCTTGGAATTTGAATTAAACCAATTTAAGTTTTTATCGGAACATTTGGCAGAAATTCAGGAAATGACCCTTGGTCACTTTGGTATGTTTAAATCTAAGAGGGCTACGGTCAGATAGGGAGTCTGGGGGACACATGGGCAAAATATTTCTGTGGTTTTTCAGCTATCTTAAAACAGTGCCAGGAATCTGCAGCTATTGAAATGTGTCCATTTTTAAAATAGATACAGTTCTTATTATGGGGGCCTTCTTTTTATTGCCCCAAATACACCCACGCTCAATAGAGCCTCAACCAAATACAGCCAGGAATGGAATGCTAGTTTATTTCTTCCAGAGTAGATTGCCAAAGTCCAAATCATCCATCTGGAATCTAGAATGGGAGAAAGTTGCTCCTTAAGAAAATTATGGTAAGACTTTAACCAGTAAAAACTTGTGACAGTATTGCAAGTCTCTGAGAGACACTGTGTTTCCAATATGGCTGTTTTGTTAACTAATTATTATTTAGGTGGTTGTGGTGGTTTAGTTGCTAAGTCTTATTCGACTCTTGCGACCCCATGGACTGTAGCCTGCAAGCCTCCTCTGTTCATGGGATTCTCCAGTCAAGAATACTGAAGTGGGTTGCCATTTCCTTCTTTGAGGGATCTTTCTGACCCAAGAATTGAATCCAGGTCTCCTGCATTGCAGGCAGATTCTTTACTGACTGAGCTATGAAGGAAACCCCTTTAAATTATCATTTAGAGGGAATGACAAACATAGGAGGGATGTGTAATCTCTATGGTCCCTTCTCAATCCCTTTTTTGCTCTGTATCCAGAACAAAGGCAAAAAATGAGAGAATATTTGACAAACTCCAAACCTTATTTTCATTCACTCGTTCAGTCATTTAGATTGAAGAAGGGATATGCAAGAGCTCTTTTCAAACATTTGAAAAGAAAAAAAGTTAGATCCCTTATCTCACTCCTCACTGTGGTAAACAGATTCTAGGTAATGAAAGAGTCATACAAAATCAACAACGAAGACCCTGGAAGGATGAGCATTTTTATCATGTTGAGAGAGAAAAGGCCTTTCTAAGCATAGTATAACACCAAGAAGTTCTAAAAGAACAACAGATCTGACTGCAAGAAAATTTAAAATGTCTGCATGGCAAATTATTTGCCCTGAACAAAGTTTAAGGACAAATGAAAAGTGGAGAGAGAATGTGTAGCCTATATAGCAGATCAAAGGGTTGCTATTTCTAATATACAAAAAAGTAAGAAGAAAAAAGAAAAACCCAACTAGAGGAAAAACACTAAATAAGCAATAATAAATGTGCAAATATAAAAATATAAATTTTATCTACCTGGATATAGATACACACTATTGCTCAAAAATAATAATGCACTTCCTTTTCTACCCAGCAGTTCTACCACTAGGCAGAACTTGTCAGGGGGAGCTCTCATACCAGGCAAGGAGCTCAACCCCTTCATGTTTATTGTCCCTGCAGTGCCGAGAATCCATGTGTCAGGTAGAGAGTCATGTCTCCTTTCTGGCTGCAAGGCAGATCCCTCCCCCGTCATAGCTTATTTAGGGCTCTGCTGCCCTGAATGAATGTTTAGGAGCAAGCCCATCATGAGTAAATCTGCTTATTGTCTGGTTTTGTCCTCAGTTGTCAGGATCCCGTGTGGATACAGAAAAGGAGGAAACGGGGAAAACACCTGTTCCTGAATTGAGGAAGCACCTAGCTGCCTCTGCTACCAGGGGAGGGGCTCTGAGGAAGCTGAGCCGTTCCGGGCAATGGTCAAGGCCCAGGTGCCACTGGGTAGCTCTATAAATAGTGGGCCATATGGAACACTAAATGCCTGTGAGCTCCGGGAGGATGTGCCTATCTTACCTATCTTCGTGGCTGCTTTTACTTTCTAATGAAGAAGGTACTTAACCTTAGTGTTTCATTTTGCACTTTTATGAGTGTTTTCTTTTGCTCATAGAATTTTTAAATTCTATGTTTGTGACAGAGGTGTTTGCTAACACTGCAGTGGTAATCATATTGCAACATAAAAATGTATCACATCTATATATTGTATACATTTACATACACAGGGTTGCGTGTCATATCTCAATTTAAAAAAAGTAAAGTGAGAATTAAAAAAAAAATCTATGTTCACTTGGATAACAACTTGTTTTGTGTTATATCCAATAGAAGACAACACTTGACTAAATACCTCACAATAGCTTCCCTCTCCTCCCTTCCCCTTCCCTCCCTTCCCCTTCCCCCACTTCCTTCCTTTCCTTTCCTTTCCTCTCCTTTCCTTCTCTCTCCACCTCCCTCTCTTTTTCCCTACCCCCTTACAACCCCTCTCACCCCATTTTTTCCTCTCTCTCTCTCACCAATCCAGGCACACTTAGAAAATACAACCAGAGTAGTATACCATCATTACAGGCAGAAGCCCCCTTCCTAGAGCTCCCTAGATTTATATTCCCTTCTGAGAATTAACCTAAGGAAGGTGCAAACAACCATTATCTACCTTTCCTGTTGACACAGACATCAGTCATGGCTGAGCCACCTCCTGAGCCAGGTCTTTGGCTGAGCCCAGAGAGTCAAACATTCCAGACAACAGAGAGGAAGGGAGGTGTGCTCTGATTGCATCGCTAACCCCCTGGGCAGAGTCTGGAATCCCCGTGAGTGCAAAGGGGCTTGGAACCATGTCTGTAATGCTTAAACATTTAAGAAAATAGACCGAGGCAAAGTAATATTTCAAAATGAGAGAAAGTAATTTTACATGGCTTATCTCTGTATTTGAATTAAATTGACTACAACTCATGAATGTTTTAATTCAGTTTAAAGATTGCTCATTCCTTCTTATTAGACCCTGTCTTTGCTTGCCTCTTATCCTCAGTCTCCAGTCAGTGCTGCTTCTGGATTTCCTCCATCAGGTCCTACCATCATGTGGAACAAAGATAAAGTGACAGGTCTATGGTAGCGCTCTCCTACCCCAGAGTCACTCTAATTCATTTTGTGCTAGTGGTTACTCCTGTGCTTTTGTAGCTTCTTCCAGGGCCTCTGCTAACCTTCAAGACAGCATTCTGCAAGTTAAATAAAACAAGTGCCCCTCAGGGATAACACAGCGCCAGGCTGGGGGACATGATGGAATATGGCCTCCATTTCAATCCTGACTTGGCCCTCAGCCTGGTGCCCCTGTGCAGTGAATAGCCTTTGCAGTGGTATATGGTCACCCTGCTTTCACCCTGCTTTCTCCTACTCCTGTGGCTCTAAAGTACAAAGAGAGATGAATACTTAGAGGGATACGTGTGGTGTTTGAATGAAGAATTTATGGGACTCAAATGCATCGGCTGAGTCTGGCCACCCAGCTGGCCACACTGACTATGCACTCCTGCTTCTTTTTATGCATTCCCTGTGGAATGTTAAAATGGAACCCTTTTGCTCTCAGAGTTTTGGCAGAGGCACTAAGTCTGAGAACCAAATATTCCAGCATCCTAAAGAGAGGTTTTAGGCCACCTTTGCAGAATATGCTTAGAGACTGACTCCTGTTCTGCTGGCATTACTCCATGACTCACCTCCAAGTGATAGAATAAAAGGCATAAAAGATGCCGGGATTGAGAGTGTCTTTGGAGAAAGTTGTTGTGGGCGGGGAGTGGATTGAAGAGGGAATGTTTCTGCCATTTCAAACCCACTAAGGAAGTCTTTAGAGACACAGAGAAGTTGTCATGTGTACCTTGGAGTGTGACAGAATACCTAAAAAATCTGAAGAGGACTGTCTCTACCTGGCTGGTCTGGATCCATGGAGTAGAGTTTGGTTTGTCATGAGCTGTATTTCCAGAGTTCAGTGGGGCAAGGGCATTTCTGCTTGGTCAGATAAGGATCCCATGGACCAGGCTGGATCATTTAGTAATGGACTCTATCCAAGAAGACTGCTTGGACGGGGAAAGTGACCCCCAAGAAATGGAGGTAGCATCAAAAAACCATGTGGAGGAGTCTAGCTATTGTCCTTGGGAAACTTACCTATAGGGACTCTTTGAAGGATCCACGAAAATGCTTTAGAAGAGAGAGAAATAGCATTTCAATTCTATACCCTGAAAGGACACTGATGCCAAATTATAAGTCACCAATCAAATAAGGCCTTGCTTCCCTCTTCTTTTCCTCCCTATCAGGCTTCAACCCAGGAAAGACCAAACACCTGCAGGTCAGGCTAATAGATGAGGCAGAACAAGCAAGAACAGGGAGACATCCTCTCCTTTCCCTTCCCTCACTGATAATTTCCTAGTGTGGAGCAGGCCAGAGCTGGCAGTTGGGAGAAACTTAAAATTAAATAAATTTTGGAGTTTCAATAATGTCCTGGATGCTAAACGCAATCTGTGGGTTTTTGATGTTGTTGTCAAGAGTAACTGAGAAAGCCATGAGATATTCTGGAGGTTTTACCCAGGAGCAGGGCAGCACAACTTGAAAGAATTAGTTTCATAGGGTGGTGATGGGCAAGGACAATGTTGCTTTCTGTTTCTACCTTTTCAAGTTTAGGTTTCTTTACTGAGCCAGTTCTGTATGGACCATAAAGAGTCTTTCTTGCAGAGAAGTGTGTGTATGTCCTGGAGCCCATCCCCTCTCAGTTGCTGTCAGCCCCCCGAGCTGTCTCCTTCCTCTTGTGTATCGTTGACTTCTCCCTCTCTACTGGATTTTTTTTTTTATTATTGTTTTTGCCATACATTGTCATGATATCACCATGGGTTTACATATGCTTCCCCTCCGGGTCCCCCCTCCCTCCTCCTTCCCCCCCGGGAAATCTCGCTGCACCAGTCCCGAGGATCAATCCTGGGCCGGCGATTGATTAGACACATGACAATTAACATGCTTCAATGCCCTTCTCCCATATCATCCCACCCTTACCCTCATCCACAAAGTCCACAAGTCTATTCTATACATCTGTGTTCCTTTTGTTGTCTCCCATGTTGGGTTCTCATTACTGTCTTTCTAAATTCCATATATATGTGTTAATATACTGTATTGTTGTTTTTGCTTCTGGCTTACTTCACTCTGGATAATGGGCTCCAGTTTCGTCCATCTGAGTAGAATTGCTTCAAATGAATTTTTTTTTAATGCTGAGTAATATTCCATTGTGTATATGTACCACAGCTTTCTTATCCATTCATCAGTTGATGGGCATCTAGGTTGTTTCCATGTATTAGCTATTGTAAACAATGCAGCGATGAACATTGGGGTGCACGTGGCTCTTTCAATTCTGGTTTCCTCGGTGTATATGCCCAGCAGTGGGATTGCCGGGTCATATGGCAGGACTATTTGCAGTTTTTTAAGGAACCTCCACACTGTTTTCCATAGTGGCTGTACTAGTTTGCATTCCCACCAACAGTGTAAGAGGGTTCCCTTTTCTCCACATCCTCTCCAGCATTTATTGCTTGTAGACTTTTGGATGGCAGCCATTCTGACTGGTGTAAAGTGGTACCTCATTGTAGTTTTGATTTGCATTTCTCTGATAATGAGTGATGTTGAGCATCTTTTCATGTGTTTGTTAGCCATTTTTATATCTTCTTTGGAGAAATGTCTGTTAAGTTCTTTGGCCCACTTTTTAATTGGGTTGTTTATTTTTCTAGAATGGAGCTGCAGGAGTTGTTTGTATATTTTTGAGATTAATTGTTTGTCTGTTGCTTCATTGGCTATTATTTTCTCCCATTCTGAAGGCTGTCTTTTCACCTTGCTTATAGTTTCCTTTGTTGTGCAAAAGCTTTTAATTTTAATTAGGTCCCATTTTCTACTGGATCTTGACTTACTATCACCCATCTTAGAAAAACATGATTCCACATTCCCTTTAGCAACTGCTGTGTTCCCTGTTTCCCTTCACTGAAAAAAATTTGAAACTGTTAGCTGACTCCGAGTCTTTGTTTCTCCATCTCTCCTCAGCTCACTTCAGTGGGTTTTCATCTTCACCACACCACTGAACAGGCTCTTAGCAGGATCAATAGCTCTCTCCCCACGTCTCAGTTGATTTCTCAGCCGCACTTGATGTGGTTGACCACTCCTCCTTCCTGAGCCATGTTCTTCACTAGGCTTCTGTGTTAAATATTTATCTAGGCTCTTCCTACCCTACTGGCCTTTCATCTGCTGGCTCTTCCTCCTCTACCAGCCTCTGCGCTTGTTCTTCTCATCTCTGTCCAATCTTTCAGACTGAAAGATTTTAAAATTATTTCAATCTTTTTAGCAGGTATGGATCTATTCTATTTCTTAAAACAATTTGATATATTGAGGATTTAATTTCTTTAATTGATTCAGAACTGTTGAGATTTTTAAATGCTTCTTAGTGTCCATTTTGGTAACTAAAATCATTTTATCCATTTCATCTAAATTTTAAAAATAAAGTTACATAAGGGTGTTCATAATATTCTCTTGTCTGTTAAATGTCTGTAGTGATGGTCTCCTTTTTATTTCTGGTGTTGGTCATTTGTGTTTTGTCTTTTGTTCTTGATCAGTTTTATTAAGGGTTTCTCACTTGTATTAAGAACCAACTTTTGGCTTTGTTTATTTCCTCTGTTACATGTTCTTAATCTATTTCATTGATTTCTACTCATAATATTTCCTGTTTTTCTATTTTCTTTGGATTTAACTTACCTGACATGAGAATTAGGTTTGTTGCTTTTCAATATTTCTCTTCTCTTTCCTTCCCTGACCTCCCTTCCCTTCACCCAGTATGCACTATGCATTTGGACATATAAGTTTCCTTTATGGCATCACTATTAAGTAAATCACTTCCATTATCATTCAGTTCATAATATTTTCTAATTTACTTCTTCTTTTTTAGTTGTTTAGAAGTGCATTACATATTTTTCAAATATTTGGGGGATTTTCTAATTATTTTCTGTTATTGATTATATTTTAATTCCTTTCTAATCAGAGAATATATTCTACATGATTTGATTTTTTGAAAAAAATGTTAAGACTTCTGTTAAGGCCTTTCTGTATCTCTATATTTAAAGTGATTCTGTTTTTGACAGCACACAGTTGTGAGGTTTTAATTTATTCAAATAATCTATTTTTAAAAACTTATTTAGTTCATTTACATTAGATGGAATAACTGACTTAGTTGGATTTAAGCCCACCATTTTATTGTTTATTGTTCATCTTTTCTTTGTTCTTCATTCCTTCTTTTGGATTAACCAGGTATACGTTATGATTTCATTTCTCTACTCAATTAATAGGTGGCTAGTCATAAATTATTGTGGTTTTCTTTTGAGATTTCTCTAGAGATTATAATATGCATCCTCGATTTAATACAGTCCATCCTAACCTTTGTGCTATTATTGTCATGTATTTTATTTATATGTTATATATCCCACAGGACATTATTGTTACATGAAGCAGTCAAAAGTATTTCATGTTTGTCCACATATTTACACCTTCTGATGCTTTTCATTTCTTCTTTCAGTCCTGTGCTTTCAAATGAGCATTACTTCTCACTGTTTCAGCAGTATGGATCTGCTGGTAAACATGTCTCTCACTTTGATTTTTCTGAAATTTTCTTTATTTTGCTTTCACTTTTGATGATATTTCAAATGAGTGTGGAGTTCTAGGTTGACAATATTTTATTTCAGCACTTTGAGGCTATTATTCCACTATCTTTTGGCTTCTATAACACGTTGAAAAGTCAACCATTAGTTCTATTGTTGCTCATTTGAAGCTAATGTATTTTTTCCCCGGCTGCTTTTAAAATTTTCTCTCAATCCTTGACTATTAGACATTGACAAAAATATGTCTATGTATGGTTTGTTTGTTCTTTTGCTTGTTTTAGTCCTGCTTAGAATTTGCTGAGCTTCTTGGATCTGGGAGATGCTATCTTATCAACTTTGGAAAAGTCTTGGCCATTATTTCTTCAAATATTATTTCTGCTTCAGTTTATTTCTCCTTATCTTCTAGGACTTTGTTGAAAGATGGTATATCTTTTAACTTTGTTTCATGTGTCTCTAATGCTCTGTTTTATTTTTATACCTGCTTTATACCCATGTTTAAATTTGCATATTTTCTATTGTACTATCTTAGAGTCTAATAATCTTGTCTGCTCTGTTGAGTCTGCTGCTAGATGTATTCTCAACGTCAGTATTTTGCCCATCTAATTTTTCTTTTTTACATAGAATCCCTACCTCTGTTAATATTCCTTATCCTTTCAGCCATTTTCTCACTTTTTTTCTATTTCCTGTAATATATTCATCAATTAGAATCCTTGTCTGTTAGCTTCACTGTGTTAATTATCTGTAGGTCTGGTTCTATTATTTATCTTTTCTTGATTATGATTATCAATCATCTTTTGCTATTTTTTTGCATGTCTTGTAATGTTTTGTTTTTTGTTTCAGATATTGTAAAAAGCACTGCAGAGGCTCTAGATGATGCCCCACACTGGAAAGGGTTTATCCTTTCCCTGTTAGGCAAGAGAATGAAGAGTTTATCTTTGAAAGGGGTAGGGGTTACTTTTGTAAGACTTTAGTCTACTTCTCATCATTCCCTGTTCATCAAACATAGTCCATCTGGGCTTTTTATTAGAGCCTCTAGGATCTCTGTCTTCTCAGTCCTGAGAGTGGAAAATTTAGTGCTGTACTTTGCAGTTTTAAACTTAGCTCTTTACCTTTCTCTCCTTGCCCTGTCTCAACTTTGAAACCTGGAAGATGTCCCAAGGGGTACCTGGTTATGTGTTTGAATGGCAGGACCTCTTTCTCTGGTTGGACTTTTTCTCCTTAGCACTATGAATCTAGAGGAGATTGTATTATGCCTTTTGGAATTCTTCTGCCAAACTTCCCAGTCTTCTTTGCATAGTCCCTGAACTGCTAAGATGTCCTATGGGGAAAACCAGTTGTGTTTAGCACTTCTCAAGTTTTTAGTTTCTCTTGCCAGCCCCATGAGATTACCAAAAACCTTTCTGGTTTCTCTTTTCTCAAGAAAATTCTTCACAAGTCAAGTTTAATTCTCAGTCCATGCCCAGAATTGTTGGATATCCCCAAAGAAGAAAACAAATATAGTTCATATAGCCCTCATTGCTTCCTTATTCCCTGCGAACCTTAAAAATGTAACTTTTGTAATCTAGCTGTCTCTTTCTAGTTGTTGCAATGGGAATTATAGGTCATTATATCCCATAACCTACTACATTTAACTTAGGGACAGAAGTCCCCTGATCCTTATGTTTTGAGGATAAAGGCCAATCAGTATGGTTACAACTTCAAGAATTGAAAAGGGCCAGGACCTGCCTACAGTAGCTGGATTCCAGGAAGTAGAAAGTAATGTTGGTTACCCAGACTTAAGCTCTTAATTTCAGAGGATATGAGCAAATGTGTAGCATGGCTCCACTTGACGGGAGGAGGAAAGTGGTCAGAATGAACGGTGGCTCTTGAACAGACCACGCATGTTTGCAGCAATAGCCACAGCCAGCAGAGATCAAAATAGACTTTATGCAAAGGTAGGAAAAGAGTCCTCTCCTCTTTTTGTGCTGGGTGTTTAAACAGGATTAAATGTGACTCAAAAAATTTAAAAAACATGTACTCTGTTTCACAAAGGGAAACATACTTATTACACTGTTATTTCTAGTAGTACAACCAGGTAGCTGGTTACAAAATTGACTCAGAATTGTGGGACTTCAAAGAAATTTTATAAATGCCTTAATAATTTTATTTTGCTTAAATTGTCTTTTTCATGTGTATACATATAGATGCACAAATACACATACACATGTGTACATGTATACATGTTTGTTCATGTATGTGTATAATACAGTTTTTACTCTACCCTCACTTTTCAGTCAATAATAATATAAAATGGGTGCTTATTTTTAATTATGCTTTTACATTCTATTATTCTTTTTCAAGAACAATATTGATATTGTAAGCTGGATCCTTACCTTTTACACCATAGCTTTACTAGTTTTTAGTTCCTTTTTTTGCTTCGTGTTTTGGTCAGTTGAGGATGCCTTCACATTATTTCTTCTAGAAGATACTGGTATTTTGTAAGAAGTTGCATGCCTGACTATGTCTCTTATTGTCTTCATGACAAAAAATAATTTTGAAATCCTCAGGCTACAGATTTTTGTATGACGACAGATTTTTTAATGGCTCCAGAGCTGTCATTCTCAACCCTGAGTGCACATTGTTATTTCCTGGGAATTTAAAAAATACAGATCCCTGGGTCCCATTCCCAGCAGTTCTGATTTAATTGGTCTGTGATGTGGCCTGGATATCAGGATTAAAAATGAAATAAAATAAAAACAATAAAAAATATGCTTGGGCTCCACTCTGGGTCAGTTAAACTCTAATTTTCAGGGATGGGGTTTGGGCATCAGCAAACTTTTTCTGCTTTGTGTGAAAGTGCTCATGCTTGCCCACCCTACAGTCAGTTTCCAACTGTGTCCATCTTATTCCTTATTGCCAACAATGAAGATTAGCATTTTGCTTTTATGTTTTCAGATTTTTTTGTGTGTGTGTGATTCTTTCTTACCTGTCATCATCCTTTTTACTTGTCCTGTAGTCTCTTTATGCCAGATGATCTTCTTATGGCTTTCCCCTCTTTCACTATGGAGGTAAGTAATTTTACATCTTGTAAAATAGTTTTCTAAAATTTTCTTTTATATTTTGCAGGAGATCATTTCTGGAGAGGCTTTCTTTTCTTCTGTATTTCCAAAATGATTCTCCTTTGCCCTTTTTCCCATATTAATTTTTGGTCAGACCTCTGTTTTGTTGTTTCTGTGGCTTTGGTTTACATGATTTCTTCTTTTTTCCCATTTCAAATATGGCAAAACTGACCAACCCAGAAATTGAGAACCCAGGTCTCCCACATTGCAGGAGGATTCTTTACCATCTGAGCCACCAGGGAAGCCCCTCATTGGCCCCACTCTTGGGTAATATGGATGATAGTTGACTGCTTTTCTCAAATCCCCCTCTGTGGCACTGTTGTAAACATTCCCATCTCCCAGCACCATATCCAAAGTCCAGGTTTTCTCTTCACATGATTTTGCTTATAGTTCTACTTGCCTGACCTGCTTATATTCCCATGGTCCACATGTATTTTTAAAAACTTCTTCCAGCATCACTCTCACCATGCTCTTTCATCATCATCCACCCATAGTGCTTTCCTCATGGGGACCTCTTTTCTTAGGAAGCCACGTACTAACTTTAGAACACACCTCCTGCTTTACTTCTGGCCAAGTTCTTTTTTGGGGTTTTCCATGTCTGCATGGTGACACAAACTGAGGAACAGTAACAACAGAGAGTGAGGACGGTGATCAGGGAGGGGCTGATGTGCTTCCTTATGGGTATGTGACTGGCCCTCTGAATCAGTGGCCTATCAAGGGGGACTGATATGAAATACCTTCCTATACCTTTTATTCAGATAGATGAAGTCAGTTGGGCTAAAAACAGGATAGGCTATGCTCCATCCACCTGTGTCTGGATTATAACAGTATAATCTACAGAGCTCTATGGATGATTCTAGATATATAAGGTAGAGAGCCACTGTTTTGATCAGTGCTTGGAAGAAGCTGCAAAAGGAACAGTGGGACCCCATCTCAAACTGGAAACTCAGGCTGAGTTTGAGCAGAATAACTCCATGAAGGTGTGAGATTCAAGGGAGGACAAAGACAAAAGGGAACAGGCTTTTCAGTCATCCATGTGATGGTGTTACTGGGACAGGGACCTTGAGAAGGGAGTGGAGGTGGGGCAGATGTGAGTAGAGAAGCAGCTTTCTCTCAGGATCCTGTGACTGGATACAGCAGGAAGGAAGGGGAAGAACCAGTGACCACACCAAGGATGCCAGTCTCCTGAGTGTTCTTGGCCAGAATAAATGCCTGTCTGGTCCTTTTAAAAATGGCATACTGAGGTTAAAAGATAACAGCAATCACTTAGCTTTATCCATTCACTAACAAGGGTTTATTGAACACCTACTGTGTGCCAGGCTTTTTGCTAGACCCTGGGGATGAAATTTAGTGAAAAAGCACACAGTCCTTGCCCTCATAAAGCCTTTAGTCTAGATGCTTTAGAGACAGCATCAATCAAATAATGATACCAGTATCAATCAAATAATGATACACTAGTTAGCGTGTATCATAACTTGAGGGGAATGCTCTGAAGGAAAGGAACTCCTCCGCTATGAAAACATGTCAGAAGGGAAGCTAAGGAAGGAGGGGATGTGTCTGGCACATAATGTACCAGACAGAGAGAGAGCAGGTGACAGATTTTCTAAGGGATACAGAAGAGCTCCAGAGTGCAGAAACTCAGAGTGTGATGGAAGCAGGTTCAAGACAAGGTAGGGCAGGTGGGCAGTGCCTCCCAGAACAGGAGACACCTGTCATCTGTGAGTACTGCCCTGCTCAGTTCCAGTCATGCCTCAAGCTTGTAAGGCGTTGTTGACTGAGTCAGCCTAAGTAAGCAAGAAGGTTTTTTATATACTACCTGTGAAATGCTATAATATATGATGATTAATCAGAGAAGGCAATGGCAACCCACTCCAGTACTCTTGCCTGGAAAATCCCATGGATGGCGGAGCCTGGTAGGCTACAGTCCATGGGGTCTCTAGGAGTTGGACACAACTGAGCAACATCCCTTTTACTTTTCACTTTCATGCATTGGAGAAGGAAATGGCAACCCACTCCAGTGTTCTTGCCTGGAGAATCCCAGGGACGGGGGAGCCTGGTGGGCTGCCATTTATGGGGTCGCACAGAGTTGGACACAACTGAAGTGACTTAGCAGCGGCAGCAGGATGATGATTAATAAAATAATAAAACTTTATTCTTTTCATAAAGCTATTATGAAAATTTAATCTGACTTTCAGTTTAGTTGCTCAGTTGTGTCAACTCTTCGCAACCCCATGGACTGCAGCACACCAGGCTTCCCTGTTTATCACCAACTCCCGGAGCTTGCTCAAACTCATGTCCATCTAGTTGGTGAAGCCACCCAACCATCTCATCCTTTGTCATCCCCTTCTCCTTCTGCCTTCAATCTTTCCCAGCATCGGGGTCTTTTCCAATGAGTCAGTTCTTCGCATGAGGTGGCCAAAGTATTGGAGCTTCACCTTCAGCATCAGTCCTTCCAATGAATATTCAGGACTGATTTCCTTTAGGATGGACTGCTTTGATCTCCTTGAGAGTCCAAGGGACTCTCAAGAGTCTTCTCCAACACCACAGTTCAAAAGCATCAATTCTTCATGCTCAGTTTTCTTTATGGTCCAACTCTCACATCCACACACACTGGAAAAACCATAGCTTTAACTAGATGGACCTTCCTTGGCAAAGTAATGTCTCTGCTTTTTAATATTCTGTCTAGGTTAATCATAGCTTTTCTTCCAAGGAGGAAGCATCTTTTAATTTCATGGCTGCAGTCACCATCTGCAATGATTTTGGAGCCCAAGAAAATAAAGTCTGTCACTGTTTCTATTGTTTCCCCATCTATTTGCCATAAAAGGATGGGACTGGATGCCATGATCTTTTTTTTTTTTGAATGTTGAATTTTAAACCAGCCTTTTCACTCTCCTTGGAAGCTGAAAAGTGGCCCAATAAATCTACTTTGTAAACTTGACCAGAGCTATCTCTTCCTGTAAAGCCAGTGGGTTTTCAAGTGAGGAAATCATTAGTCTTGACATCATCTTTGTCTGAAAAGGAGCAAGCGAGCACTTGTGTATCTGTACCATGTTTCTCAGGATTTATGAAGCCTCTGTCATCCTAGTCTTCAAACAAATTTATTCTGATCTATGGTCACATTTATGAGTGGTAATATTTTCCCATTAATAGTTCTTTGGGTGTGGTGGATCACTCTCTCAGAATTACTGCAGGCTGATTTTTCTTCCTCCATTTAAAAAAACATTAAGGTATAGTTGATTTACAATGTTGTGTTAGTTACAGGTATAAAGCAAAGTGATTCATATATATATATGTGTGTGTATATATATATGTGTGTTATAACTGAACTAAATTTGCTGGAAGCTTATATTCAGTTATATATACACACACACATATATATTTATGTGTGTGTGTATATATATATATATATATATATATATATATATATTCTTTTTCAGATTATTTTCCCTTATAGGTTATTACAACATATTGAGTATAGTTCCCTGTGCTATAGAATAGGTCATTGTTGGTTATTTATTTTATATATAGCAGTGTGTGTATGTTAATCCCAACCTGCTAATTTATCCCTCCCCTGTTCCCCTTTGGTAGTAACGGTAACTTTCCTTTCTAAGTCTGTGGTCTATTTTTGTTTTATAGATAAGATCACTTGTATAATCTTTTTAGATTCCACATATAAGTGATGTCATATGTTATTTGGCTTACTTCACTTCTTAGTCTGCGCCCTTCCCACTGGGACCTCTAAGCCCTGTGCCTTTCTCTCACTCTGGTCTCCCACTGTCCCCCCCCCCCCCCCCGCCATGTCTCACTCTCACTTGCTCTTCACACTTTTCACACTCTCACTTTGGCTCTTGTCTTGTCCTTGGCCCTACTCTCCTTCTTACTCACACTTTTCCCCTCTTTCTTTCTTTCAGTCTCACTCTCTCACCCTCAGTCTCCCTCTCTCCCTCTTATAATTTGTACAATGATCTCCCCACATTTGTAGTTTCAGCTTTGACCTGCACAGAGGTATCTTGTCTTTATTTGTAGTTATGGGGCTCTTGGAGTTGCTAATAACAGAAACCAGCTTTGACTGGCTATGGAAAAGGAGGGAAATTTTATTAGAAGGTTACAGAGACATCTCACAAAATCAACAGTTGAACAATCATGAAAATAAATTGCCCTTGGGTCCACTGCTAATTCATGAACTTAATACTGGTAATTCCAAGTTTCTTTGATTTTCTATTCCTTGCTTTCAAATCCCCGAGAGAGAGAATTTGACTAACTCGATCTCACAGTGGATCCTTCAGCTCTGGATTGAGGTCAGGGTTGCCATATGCAGATGAGATGAGTTTTGGTTTGCCACGTCTGTTGCACCATTTTCAGTGTTCATAAACTAGGCAGCAACCCAAATGGCTGTACCCTTAAATATCAATCCATCTCTGTTTTTTCTGACTTTTGGGAGGTAGAGCCACTTGATTGAACCATTAAAGTGACTGAAATCCTCATCTTCTCTCTATCTAATGTCCACTGGGATTCACTCTCACTCCTCCAGACTGCTATTATCACTAATCCCTCTGTATCCTCGTCCATACTACATGTCCAGTAACAGTCATACAAACCCAAATCTGTGCATAAGAACTAAAAGAGCCCAGTAAATAATAAAACATAAAGCTTGGGGAATAAATACAAATAATTCACATTTTTCAACTGGAATTGGGCTTTGGTCACAGTAAACAGAACACTTTAAAATATGAATGACCTAATGATTCACATATTTATCCATTTAAAATATTTTCTGAGCACTGACTCTCTGGTGGTAATTAGACAAGTCCCAGATCTTGAATTCTCCAGTCTAACAAGGATGATCAGGAGCTAGTTAAAGAGCCTCACAGAGCTGTATATAGTTTGCAACTGTTTTAAGTACTCCAAAGAAGATGTATGATGGTATTTGAGCACAGTTAATGGGAGGCCAGGGGAGTCTTTCCCTGAGGAACTGATGCTTGCTCTGAGATCAGGAGTGGGGGTGGGGGTAGGAGTGGGGGTGTCCGGGAGGAGAAATCGAGAAGAGCCTTCCAGGCAGAGAGAGCAGGGGGTGGGTGGCTCTGGTGCATTTGAGGAACTGGGAATCTAGTGTGCAGTGGGAGAATAGAGGTGGATGAAGAGCCAGAGAGGAGGTAGATGAGACACAGAGCAGGCAGGGTCAACGCTCGTGGGGCCAACCCTCAGGTTACAGATTTTGACTGAGAAGCCGATAAGGATTTTTTAAGCAGTGTAATAGACTTAAATTCAAGTTTTAAAATGATCATCCTGGCTGCTATGTGGAGAATGAATTTGAAGGGATTTGAGAGGATATGGGCAAAGTGAGGAACACAATGAGTGATATCTGGAAATAACTGTTGTGAAATATCTGCACATCCATAGAATTGGCAGAAAACCAAAATACTCTGATAATTTTGTGGCTATTTTCATTTTGAACCTGCCAGTCATTATAGTTCAGAGGTTGTGTGAAGAAAGTCGTACTAACGTCAAGACAGAAATGTTAAGTGACTAGGATTTGCCCCAGATGATGAAATAAAAATATCATGTATGAATCAAGCATAACTCCTAGGTTTATGACTTGAGAAATTAGGTAAGTGTTTGGTATGACTATCTATACTGTCTTCTTAAGAGTGTTGGTTATCCAATGGGAAAGGGCCACCCTGGGTAAGCATTTTCTTGAGTTGGTCAAGTTCCTAACTCAGCTTACATTTTTAATACATTTCTTTTGTCATATACCATATTGGAAATATTGCATCTTTTAAAAAATGCATGTATTTTCTCTAAAGGCCTGTAAATACTGTATTTTGGAGCTTGCAGGAAATACTGAATTTAGGTACTTAAGTTATTATGAAAGATATCCTTCAAAACTTTCTGGTAGCTTATGACTCACTCAAACTCAAGTTTATTAGGAACATATTGAGACATTTCAAAACTATCATTTTAAATGCTGACAATTGTTTATGATGATAGGAAACTTGGAGGTCATCTGAGTATCCATTGCTGGAGAATGGGAAGGTAGGATGTGGTGGACAGAGAGGCTTAAAGAAACAGACTAGATGTTCACACCACAATGGCTGTGTTCAGTACACAATTATCTCAATGGGGAAGATGTGGCTAAAGCTAGAGTATTTGGACTCACAATAAAATGTAATTTCCCTACAAGACTTCAATGAAGGATTTCTTCTTTCTTCTCCCTTTCCTTCCTTTCACTTATTCAGTTAATGTTTTTAGAGTCTCAACCACTGTGCAAGGCACCAAGTATGCTGTAAAAAAGTGCTTAGATGTGGTTCCTGTCCCAGTGGAAGGGGGAGGAGACAAGAATAAATGGTCACATAAATAAATATATGGGTACAAACTGTGATGAGTTCCTTGAAGAAAAAATACATGTTGCTGAACTATAAAGAGGTAGACCATGGTAGGCTTTTTAACAAAGAGATATTTGAGTTGAGACCTAAAGAATGATATTTCTTCAGAAACTAGGAGAAGAGCATTGCAGTCCACAGGAATAGCATGTGCAACAGACCCAAAGAGGAAAAGGGCCTACTTTCTATGAGAAAATGAAAGAACATTAGTATGGGTGCACATAGGAGCAAAGAGACTGGGGTACAAAATGGGGCCAGAGAAACATGTGGAGCTAGGTCATTATATGCTCTGTAGGTCTTGTTTCTAGCCTTACATTTTAGCCCACAGACAACCTAACATCTGTTGAGGGTTTTGTGTTGGGAAGTAAAATTATTTGATTGGTATTATAAGACAACGTCTTTGGCTACTATTAGGAGAAAGGGTTGGAATCAGAACAAGAATGGGTGCTAGAAAACCCATTAGGAGGTTATTTTAGAGTTCAGATGAGAAGTGGCTGGGACAAGAAAGTGGTAGTGAAGATGGGGAGAAGTGAGTGGATTTGAGATCTATTTTAATGGTAGAATAAATCGAACTTGGCGTTACATAGATAAATGTTGGTACCATTACTGAGTATCACAGGTTGTCAGGAAATCACATTTTCAAGAAAAGATTAGGAGTTCTATGTTGGACATGTAAAGATCCCTGTGTAGTTGTGTACAAGTTGGTTATATGGGTCTACAATTGAAAGAACAATCAATCTGGGAGTATAAAGAACAGAAAGTATATTTAAATTTATTAGAATTTATTAGTTAACCAAGAAGGAGAGTATCTAGTGAGAATAGAAGAGGCCCCAGGGTGAAGCCCTGAGGACATCCAGTGTTAGGGAAGGGAGAAGCTTGGAAAGAGAAGGAGAGCTGAGAAGGAAAATCCTAGAAGTGTGGTGGCATTAAAATCAAGAGAGGAGAATGTTGGGGAAGGAAATGGCAACCCACTCTAGTATGCTTGCCCGGGAAATCCAATGCACAGAGGAGCCTGGCGGACTAGAGTCCATTGGGTTGCCAGGGCTGGACATGGCTTAGCAACTGGACTACACCACCACATGTATTTATTATATTGGGTGAACGTCTGAGGTTTTTGAACTGGAAACTTTCTGAAATTTATATCTCCATGCAGTTCCCATAAATATAATGTAATAAAAGGATGCCCTTCGGTGAAAAAAAAAAGGGGGAGAGAGAGAGGAGAATGTTTTGCAAAGAAAGTGGTTGCTAACTGTGTCAAATGATGCTGAGATATTGAGTAAAATAAGACTGAAAAATCTCCACTGGATTTGGCAACATGGAGTTCATTAAGGACCTTGAGAAGAACAGTGTGGGAGGTAAAGGAGTGAACAAAGCCAGCTTACAGTAGAATTAACTGTGAGTAGGAAGTGAAAGGATACCATAAGGACAGAAATCTTCCAAGAAGTGTGACTATGAGGGGATACGAGGAGATTAAAGAATACAGAAGGGAACTGTATTGGGCACCTCTTTTATGTCACTTCAAATCTTGGCTCCATTTTTTACCCAGCCACTGCCTTGGTAAGCTATAAGCAGAGTCAACCTGCTTCCCATAGATTTTGCTTGACAGTGCTTTGCTACTGGCCCCTCCTACTCCGGGGCTTCTTTGTGGCTGAGAACTCCTGAGGGAAACTTTTTGGTTTTCATGCCTATGTAACCCAGAATCCACTGGAGATAATATGCCAGGATTGACCAGTGGGTAATGGGAACTGATGGATAAATGCCTTTATTCCCTTGGGTGGATGACTTTGAGATATATTTCATAAGTCTATGGAGAAGGACCCATGAGGCTGAACATCAGGTACCTTTAAAAGTGGTTTAAAGAAAGCAAGCATCTATGTATTACCTTTCCTTCTTCCCATGTTTTGCCCCTTTGTCCCCAATCCTGAGATCACCTCTAGATAAACTACCTACCTGTATGCAAGCTTTCAACTCATACTAGAGCCTGATGGGGAGAATCTGGTAGAAAAGGAAACAGTGAAGATACAGAAGAGGGAAGAGCTGACTAATGGAGCAAGGCCTTTGAGGAGGCAAAAGGAGATGGGACCCAGAGTGCTGTGGAGAAACTGACTTTTTAAAGGAGAACAGACATTTCCTCTGTTGTAAGACAGGAGAGGACATGAATGAAGATAAATATGGGACACATCTGTTTGGAGATTGTGTTGATGAGAGAGTTCTGTTTGTATGAGTTAGGGTTCAACTAGAGACATAGACCCAATAGAAGGTGGGTATATATAGAGAGATACTGATGGATTGCAAGGAATTAACTTGTATGACTGTAGGGAAACTCCAAACTCTGTAGGGCAGACTGTAAGGAAGGGCACAATGGCTGAAACATCCACAGGCAGAATTTCTTCCTAATCAGGAAGGCGTCAGGTCTGTTCTTAGGGCCTTCCCACTGATTAGAATCAGGCCAACCCAAAATATCTGGGATAACTTCCCTCACTAAAAGTCAACTGATTATGGATGTTGAGTGTATTTACTAAATACCTTTACAGCAATACCTAGATTAGTGTTTGAACAGCTGAGGGCTGCAGCCTAGCCTAGTGGATACATCAAAAGACCATCACATGAAACTGAATCCTGTTATACAGAGTGAAGCTAATCAGAAAGAAAAACACCAATACAGTAGATTAACACATATGTATGGAATTTAGAAAGATGGTAATGACAGTCTATATGCAAGACAGCAAAAGAGACACAGATGTAAAGAACAGACTTTTGGACTCTGTGGGAGAAGGGGAGGGTGGGATGATTTGAGAGAATAGCCCTGAAACATGTATATTACCATATGTGAAATAGATGACCAGTCCGAGTGTGGTGCATGAAACAGGGCACTCAAAGCCAGTGCACTGGGACAACCCAGAGGGTTAGGATGGGGAGGGAGGTGGGAGGAGGGTTCGGGATGGGGGACACATGTACACCTGTGTCTGATTCATGTCAATATATGGCAAAAACCACCACAATATTGTAAAATAATTAGCCTCCAATTAAAATTAATTAATTAACAAAAAGAAAGCAAAAGAGACCATTACACTATGTTTTTCTACCTCTAAAGCTGTGCTATCTAACAGAAGATTTTGCATTGATGGAAATATGTTATTTCTGCATCATCCAATAAAACAGCTACTGGCCACATATGGCTATTGAACTATTGAACACAATGCTTAGTGTAATTGAAGAACTAAGTTTTGAATTGTATTTAATTTTAATTAATTAAAATTTAAATACCCTATGTGTCAAGGGTCACAATCTCCAAACTACAAATACCCTTGGCATCAAGTTCTAGAGTATAAGGCAGGGTCATCTGTTGAGAATATTATTACTAGCTTAAAGTAACAAATTGGTTGATCAAAATGGGTCCCCCAAACCATCAGAAATTTTCATTTGTCCTTTAGTCTATACAGTGGGAATTTTTCAGTCGTAGCTGTCATCTCTCATATTGACCTTGCAGTTTGCTGATATCACAGTTTGCAAATATTAACAGTAAACATGAGATTGTGATTCTAGCTGAGCAGCTCACCATGCAAAGTAGGTGTGCATTCCAGCATGGAGCAAGCAACAGTTCGTTTCCTGTATGTGCAGAGGTTCTTCCAGATGGCAAACTTGTTATAAACAGCAGCCATCCTGTACTACATCATGTTTTCTGATTAGTGGATTGTGTTATCTTATCAGCACACTGAGGACACACGTGGTAGGAGAAATAGAAAGCACGCATGCCATATTCCCAAACACAATGCAATAAAACTCAAACTTAGCACTAACAACACAACTATTTATGTTTGGAAATGTAAAACCATTATTCTAAATAATTATTGACTCAAAAGGAACCAAAAAATGAAATTAAGACCTATTTAAATAAGCCGATAGACAAACTACACTAAAATGCTTTTCTTAGATAGCTTTAAAATAACTTTTCAGAAAACATGATAAAAATATAAACATAACTACACATTTAATTTCTGGCAGCTAGAAAGAGAGCATCAACATTAACCCAAAGAAAACAGAATACAGTAATAAAGACGAAAATAAAATTAAAATGTTTACTTGATAATTGAAAGCTATAGTTTATTATTTCAAATACCCATAGTTCTAGAAGTTTTACATTAAAATAAGTACACAAATAGTTTTAGGAAGTGAAATTGTTAGTTGCTCAGTCTTGTCCAATTCTCTGTGACCCCATGGACTACAGCCCCCCAGGCTCTTCTGTCCATGGAATTCTCCAGGCAAGAATACTGGAGTGGGTTGCCATTCCCTTTTCCAGGGAATCTTCCCAACCTGGGGATCGAACCCGGATTTCTTGCATTGCAGGCAGATTCTTTACTGCTTGAGCCATATGGAAATATTTGTATGTTTATAAATAATAATAACAAATACTTGACGGCTTTTTATATTTCAAACACTGTTGTTGAAATATACTATGATTAAATAAACTGTTCATACAATAGATAGAGTACTATGCAACTATTAAATTATAAAAGGTTATTCTACATATAGGACAGTGAAGGTTGTCCCTGACATACTGATTGTGAAAAAGCTAAGTTGCAAAATCAGATGAACATATGATCTCATTTTAAAAAATATATCTACTAGTATGTATATTGATAGGGCTTCCCAGGTGGCCCAATGATGAAGAATCCTCCTGCAATGCAGGAGACTTGGGTTCGATCCCTGGGTCAGAACCATCCCTTGGAGAAGGGAATTGCTACCCACTCCAGTATTTTTGCTTGGAGAATCCTATGGACAGAGGAGCCTGGTGGGCTACAGTTCATGGGGTCACGAAGAGTCAGACATAACTGAGCAACAAATGTGTATCAATATCAGTATTTTAAAATCCAAAATAAGACTGGGGATGGAATTGAATCAGGGAAGAGAACGTCTGCATTCTTTTTTTTTTTTTTAGGTTTCTGTTTTGTTTTTTTTCCAAGGATCTTGTTTAATAAGTACAGGGATGATACTTTTGAAACCACTAAATGTGTTAAACATAGTATCAGTTCCTGAGCGACTGAGGGCTGAACATTTTTCACTTCAGTTCAGGTCAGTTGCTCAGTCGTGTCCGACTCTTTGCGACTCCATGAATCACAGCATGCCAGGCCTCCCTGTCCATCACCAACTCCCAGAGTCCACCCAAATCCATGTCCATCAAGTCGGTGATGCCATCCAGCCATCTCATCCTCTGTCATCCCCTTCTCCTCCTGCCCTCAATCTTTCCCAGCATGAGGGTCTTTTCCAATGAGTCAACTCTTCTCATGAGGTGGCCAAAGTATTGGAGTTTTAGCTTCAACATCAGTCCTTCCAATGAACATCCAGGACTGATCTCCTTTAGGATGGACTGGTTGGATCTCCTTGCAGTCCAAGGGACTCTCAAGCGTCTTCTCCAACACCACAGTTCAAAAGCATCAGGTCTTCAGCGCTCAGCTTTCTTCATCATCCAACTCTCACATCCATACATGCCTACTGGAAAAACCATAGCCTTGACTGGACGGACCTTTGTTGGCAAAGTAATGTCTCTGCTTTTCAATATGCTATCTAGATTGGTCATAACTTTCCTTCCAAGGAGTAAGCGTCTTTTAATTTAATGGCTGCAATCACCATCTGCAGTAATTTTGGAGCCCCCCAAAAATAAAGTCTGACACTGTTTTCCCATCTATTTCCCATGAAGTGATGGGACCAGATGCCATGATCTTTGTTTTCTGAATGTTGAGGTTTAAGCCAACTTTTTCACTCTCCTCTTTCACTTTCAGCAAGAGGCTTTTTAGTTCCTCTTCACTTTCTGCCATAAGGGTGGTGTCATCTGCATATCTGAGGTTATTGATATTTCTCCCAACTATCTTGATTCCAGCTTATGCTTCCTCCAGCCCAGCTTTTCTCATAATTTACTCTGCATATAAGTTAAATAAGCAGTGTGACAATACACAGCCTTGACATACTCCTTTTCCTGTTTGGAACCAGTCTGTTGTTCCATGTCCAGTTCTGACTGTGGCTTCCTGACCTGCATGCAGGTTTCTCAAGAGGCAGGTCAAGTATTCTGGTATTACATCTCTTTCAGAATTTTCCACAGTTTATTGTGATCCACACAGTCAAATGCTTTGGCATAGTCAATAAAGCAGAAATAGATGTTTTTCTGGAACTCTCTTGCTTTTTCGATGATACAGCAGATGTTGGCAATTTGATCTCTGGCTCCTCTGCCTTTTCTAAAACCAGCTTGAACATCTGGAAGTTCACAGTTCACATATTGCTGAAGCCTGGCTTGGAGAATTTTGAGCATTACTTTACTAGCGTGTGAGATGCGTGCAATTGTGCGGTAGTTTGAGCATTCTTTGGCATTGCCTTTCTTTGGGATTGGAATGAAAACTGACCTTTTCCAGTCCTGTGGCCATTGCTGAGTTTTCCAAATTTGCTGGCATATTGAGTGAAGCACTTTCACAGCATCATCTTTCAGGATTTGAAATAGCTCATCTGGAATTCTGTCACCTCCACTAGCTTTGTTCGTAGTGATGCTTTCTAAGGCCCACTTGACTTCACATTCCAGGGTGTCTTGCTCTAGGTGAGTGATCATACCTTTGTGATTGTCTGAGTCATGAAGATCTTTTTTGTACATTTCTTCTGTATATTCTTGCCACCTCTTCTTAATATCATCTGCTTCTGTCAGGTCCATGCCATTTCTGTCCTTTATTGACCCCCATCTTTGCATGAAATGTTCCCTTAGTATCTCTAAGTTTCTTGAAGAGATCTCTTAGCAGGTGTGGAAAGCAGGTCTTGCTAGAACAATTTCCCTTCTGCTCCATGCTAGTCATCACCCACACTTCAATAAGCTCTGCTTTGCCATGGGCCTGGCATATTTTTGTGGTGGTGTTCTGAACTAATGACTCTTCATAGTGGCACATGTTACACAAGAAAGGAAATATATGAATTTCAGGATACCAGAAGGTGTCAAGGTGAAATATGCAAGGACTACAGGTCAGAGACCACAGATGATGAAGACCTTCTGGTGGCTGCACAGGAGGAACTGAGGATTTGTCCACCAGGGCACAGGCATGAGGTGAGGCAGTTGTTAAAAGCCAGGGTTACTCCTCTGCAGAGTGTCTTGACCAGTCCCTCTCACGTGGCACCCAGACCTGTTTTATATTATAATTTAGTCAGGATGGTTTCATTTTTCTCTATGCTGATTTCATGTCTGTCTCTTGCTTCTGGGATGTTCACTGTATTCACTACATTTCTGTTGAGAATTTTCTAAGATGTCCTGATATAATGACTTATAATTTTTCCAGACCAGCAGTGGCAACATTTGAAATTACTAGCAAGCTGTTCCTCTACAGTTGAGAAGAAATATTATTATTTACTTTCTGTCTGACTGATAGACTTACAGAAGAATTTTGATTAAAAGCAACTGTAGAAATTAAGTTAAACAAAATTTGTGAAGATCCTATTATGCTGCAGGTCTTATTTTCCATCCCTTAGAGCTTACCTCTGTAGCAATGACACTCCAACTTCCATGTGAATAAGGATTACCTGTAGAGTTTGTTAAACACAGACTCCTGGATCCTACCAGAGTTTCTGACCCAGTAGGTCTAGGGAGGGACTCCAGGATTTGCATTTCTAACAAGTTCCCCGGTGCTGCTGCTGTGGGTTTAGAAAAGTCACAGTGCTCTGGAGTGGCACTGTGCAATAGAAATTTAATGCCAGCCACAAATGCAAGCTACATACATAATTTCAAGTTTTCTAGAATCTGTATTAAGAAAGTAAAAGGAAACGGGTGGGATCAATTTTGATCACATTATTTGACCTAATCCACAATCTTATCATCTCAAGATGTAGCCAATATTATAAGTTATTAAAGACATACTTTACTTTTGGGGGGATGGGATGCAGAATTAAGTCTTCAAAATCTGATGTGCGTTTTGTCCTCACAGCACATCTCATTTGGAACCGGCCACATTTCAAGTGCTCAGTAGCCCCACATTGGACAATATGAGCGTGCTTGCTGAGTTGCTTCAGTCCTGTCTGACTCTTTGCCATCCCATGGACTGTATCCCACCAGGGTCCTCTGTCCATGGGATTCTTCAGGCAAGAATACTGGAGTAGATGGCCATGCCTTCCTCCAGGGGATCTTCCTGACCCAGGGATCAAACTGCATCTCTTATGTCTCCATCTTTAGTAGGTAGATTCTTTCCCACTAACGCCACCTGGGAAGCCCCTTGTTGGACAGTATGGTTCATAGTAACTAGTGCATCTTAACCATTTTTTCTTCCCCAGTATACCTGGGGGCATCCCTGGTGGCTCAGTGGTAAAGACTCTGCCTGCAATGCAGGAGACCCACGTTTGATCTGTGGGTTGGGAAGATCCCCTGGAGGAGGGCATGGCAACCCACACCACTACTCTTCCCTAGAGAATCCCATGGACAGAGGAGCCTGACAGGCTGCAATCTGTGGGGCTGCACAGAATCAGACATGGCTGAAGTGACCAAGCATCAGCAGCAGCAGCAGACCTGAGGGATATGATAAATTTCCAACAATAACAGTAACTCATTAAGGCTGCATTTTCTGGAAAAATATATGAACAGACCACCCTTCACCCATTTGTATTAGGGGCTCATTGAGCTGGAGCAGGTGTAACATACTTAACCAGATGAAAAGTGTTATAGTCTTGGCAGAAAAGTCCATTCCAAGTATAGTACAATGTCCTGTCCATATTAACCTAACGTCTGAATCCTATGGATTTATGGGTGACATTGGGGTAGGATAAGGGGAGCAAAAATAACTGTTTCACAGTGACTCAAAGAAGACTAGGAATCAACAGCATTTGGGGTGGGAAGGGGCTCTCTAATAGAGTGACTTCCAAGTCCTCCGTAACGAGAAGTCACATGTTTTTTCTGCATCTTGCAGAATGGTGCTCACCTTCAATGTGGTAGGGGCTATAGCTATGCAGGAACAGCGATGCCTAGCAGACAGAGGAAGATGCAGAGCAGTGGGGTGGTTTGGAAGAAGCGTCCTTGTTCAGTGGGTACATGTGAAGCATGATGGGAGCTTCTAGAAACGCTGGCAAAATGGAACTTAAAATGGGAGGCTGAGGTCCATATAAGCATGTGGACAGAGCCCCCAACAGCAGCTGGTTGATTATTGTTAGGGTGACCTCATTACGGGATAAACGGTGTAGGGGTTCAGATGATTAGCCAGGGATCTCAGGGTAAGCTACATAGACAAATCAAGCTTGCACCAAGCTAGGTCTGGTGACTTTGGTTGTGTAAACATGGAGGAATTGAGTGATGGGGCAACAGGAGAGGGTGATTTGTTTTCAACTTGACAAAAGGTCCAAGTGGGCAAGAAGCATTTTGGCAGAAGCCGTGTCTGCCTAAAGGAAGATAGGGAGAGCTACAGCTGCAAAAGATGGACAGAACCTGACCATGTTAAGCCTAAAATATAAGGCTTAGAACTTTGGACTTTGCTTCATAGGATATGGGGGACCCTCGAGAATTTTTTTAGCATGGCGATGTTATGATTAGATTGTTTATTATAGAGAAAATAATTTAGCAGCTGAATATAGAATAAAATGTTTTGAGAAAAGACTAGAAGCCAAGACCAGCTTTGCTGCCCTCAGGAAGGGTGAGTTGCTACCTGGACCTGGAATGAGGGTTGGGAGTAGAGGTAAAGGAAAGATTTGAGAACTGGCAAGAGTGGAACTAATAGTGCTTCTGGAGGATGGTTGCCGAGGTGGAAAAGAAGGAAAGAGAAAGTGTGAAAGACAGGTGTTGACAAGGGGCTGGAACTCAGGGAAGTAATGAAGGAAAGGAGAGAGACTAGGGAGAAAGGAGAGAGAAATGGGAGACAGAATGCGAGCCAGAGACAGACAGACAGACAGATCTCAGAGAGAGGAGAGGGAAGAAAGACACAGATAATACCAAGGTTTTGAAGCCAGTAGCTGGTGCAATTAGTGGTGAGAACTTAAACAGAAATAGGGAAACACTCAGAAAAATCTGGTTACTTCAGTTTACTTTAATCCAGGTTTTGGAATCATCACCTCATTAGGACCGTGCATTGAAACTGAAGGCCAATGGCTAAGTTTGTTCTGATTGTGACCCTTCTCTGGTACTTACTGGTAGAACTGTGGGCAGCAAAACAAGTGTCCTTGATGAGACAGTCCTACTATTAAATGGTAAACTATCCCTGTTGCTAGGAGACATATTTCACCATCTTCTGCTGAAGAAGAGAGATGCCTAACTTCTAATCAGGCCAGCTATTGTTCAGAAAGGACTTCTAATTCAACCCAAGACAGGTTTTGCTCAATTTTAGATTGTCTTTGGAGAGACAGCAGTTCCCTGACTCCCTCCTCAGCCCCTGCCAGGGCAGCAACATCCACAGCCATCCCAGGTGAGTCTCTGCCTGTGTCACGGATGCAGCTGTGGAAGCACTGGTCCACTTGTTCGATGCTCTCAGCCTCACATATCACCATACCACTCCCAAAACATAGATTCAAAGCCTGAATTTAGAGAAATGGCTAGAATCATTTGCAGGGGAAAATCCAGGCCTTTCTTTCACATTGTTCAGAGAGAAAGGAAGGGAAGGAGGAGAGAGAGGAGAGAGAAAGTACCCTGTGGTAAAATGAATAGAAAAAAGAAATTTCCACTTATGCTTTATCTATGGCTCACATTTTGACCATTTCAAATCATTCTTTGGTATGCTTTGCGGAAGAGACATATTAAGGTATTTGAAAAACTCATTTATTACCCTGACATTCTCTTGATAAGAAACTTACCCTTTTGTTTCTTCCAGAAAAAATCTGTCAACTCTGGACTGTTGATAAACATTCCCTTTTGGTGTCCCAACTCCTTCTGAAGCCAAAATGAGGTAACCAAAATTTTCTAAGTAAATATGTAATTGCCCTGATTTGCATATTATTTGCATGACTAGGGATGCAGGGATTTTTCTCCTCCTTCTGTGGGAGAAACCCAACCACAGGACCTTCTTGGATTTCAACTTGTATCTAATTTCCTGCCTTAGACACACAGTGCTAAGAGAATTTTCCCTGACATTTAATCTGACCCCTACCCACCTCACCCTCAATGATCTCTCAGTCTTCCTATTATAAACAAATTAAAATACTTAAACTTCATCCTGCACCGTAGCAGGAAATCACTGGAAAGTGATTTCTTACTGAGTAGCGACAGCTTCTAAAGGCTTCTGCTTCTCTCTCCTGGCTTTGCTCTAATAATATAATTTCTCCCTTTATTTCCTAAGGAACTACTAACACAGTCTAAACTCATGTTTAATCAGTTTACTAAAGATGAAGATAGTGAAGAGAATTACAAAGCATAAAACAAAAACATAAAACTCTTAAATGTCACAGTCCTATTCAGCTATCCTGTTTCATAAGTCCTTCTTTACCTTTCTTCCTTGGGTTCTGGGTTTGTTTTTTTTTTTTTTTTGCTAATTGTTTCACTCACATCTTTGCTCTTCTCTCCAAATCCCCAGCTACTAAATTGCAGTGGAAAATGAAAATCCATTAATTAAGGCAACTAACAAAAATCTAATGCTTCTCCAGATACTTATCCACAACTTTTGGCTAAAGAAAGAGTACCTTTTACTTTGTTATGATTTTCACCTCCTTTTGTCTTTTTTTAAAATAGTTTTCTACATTGCAAGTTAGTGTAGGCCTTATCATAGACAATCAGAAATTCCTTTAAAGTCTTTCTTTAAAGAGAGATGCGAGCGTGCTCAGTCTCTTCAGTCGTGTCTAGCTCTTTGCAACCCCATGGACTGTAGCCTGCCAGACTCCTCTGTCCATGGAATTCTCCAGGCAAGAATACTGGAGTGGGTTGCCATGCTCTCCTTCAGGGGATCTTCCCAACCCAGGTACTGAACCTGAGTCTCCTTCATCTCCTGCAGGAGATTGGCAGGCAGTTTCTTTACCCCTGAGGCTCTGGGGAAGCCCTAAAAAAGAGGTATTACCCTTTAAATGTGTATCAACCACTCCTACCTAGCAACAACCACAGTCTGTAGGCAGATTTTTGTTCTCTAAAAGAACCATTCTGAAATACATACTTCTCTGCTGTTCTCAATATCCTTATTTCTATTCAGTGGAACAGAGGGGAAAAAAGAATGCCTATCTCTGGAATTAGAGAATCTGTGAAGGAAAAAAGCCAACAAAGAAGTTAATTATAAATATTATTCAAACTCTTTAAACCATGTGAATAAGGATGATGTAATGGAAAAACTACATGCTTGGGGTTCTGGCAGATGACAGACCTGCATTCAAATCCAAGTCTAAGAACCATTTGCTCTGTTTTCTTGGGCAAGTTACTAACTTTTGTAAAATAGCAGTAAACATGCTTGCAGCACGGTTTGTTGTGAAAATTGAGAAAATGTGTGAAGCACTTGGCATCTAATAAGGGACTCAGGAAATATTCCTTCTTGTCCCACTCCTCAGACTAGTAAACTGCTATTGTTAGTCAATATATTAACTGGTGCCTTAAATGCCTTGGGATTATTAACCAATGAAACGAACTGTTCCATCAGTCAGTTTAGAAGCCACGCCCAGTCAGACTCTCACCTATTGGCCACTCTTCCTGTTCTTTTACTCTCTTTCCCATCCTGCCTCTGTTCTTTCTACTCTCCACCTCTTTTCTCCTCACTCTCATTTGCTTCTTGCTGTGTAATGGGAACTGTCTATTGTACGGTGCCAAAATAGAGTTAAATGCTTATTCTAATTATTGAATAACATCTTATATTTCCTCTTTTTCTTAATTCAAGTAAAGTTGTCTTTAAAGTTGTCTAAGAAGCATAAACTGGCTTTAAGTGCGCTCAGTTGCTCAGTTGTGTCTGACTGCTTGGGGTCACTCAATAAATACTTGTTGACAAATGACTCTATCACTCTAGCTGAACGAAGATGTAGGTCCATCCAGCTTGGTAACACTGCTCTATCGATCCCTGTCACCAGTTCAGCTGGTGCCTCTATGAAGACAGGCAGGCACAGTGGCCCAGAGAAGATGAGAGAACCTGCATTCCTGCTTGTTGAATTATATTCTGTACTTTGTTGACTCAACTGCCTGCACTTATAGGCTATGAACAAAATTTCCATGATCCATCTTTAGGTGAAAAAAGCATGTTGCAAAATGGTATATGTAGTCTGACTCTTGTAATATTCATACACAATAAATATTTGTTGAATGAATCATGTTTTTTCAAAAACGTGTCTATATACAGATGTCTGGAAAATGGCCTGAAAAAATAAACAACCAAATGTAGAAAACAGTAAGTATTCTTGGGAATTAGATTGAGTAATACTTTTTTCCTTTGTATCTTTAAAATTTTTATATCATGAGAATGAAATTATAATCATTTCTATAATAAAAAATAGCAATAAAATTATTTCCATTTTTACAAGAAGAAAAAGGATTTACCTATAAGAAAATTGATATTTGAAATGAAGTACATGAAAAGATATGATCAGATGGTTGACAGAAAAGGAACTACAAATGACTTTCAAATATGTGAAAATATGCTCATTCTCAAAGAAACATGAATTAAAACTAGTCCAAGAAGTTTTTTTCACCTATTTGACAAAAATCCCACAGCTCAACTATACAATCTGAATCAAAGCTTGATAATACATTGATTGTGGTTTATTGATCTTGTAGTCTTTTCTTACATGTCCAGGGCATTTCCCAAACGATTATTTCATTGCTACTTTTTCTTTTAACTCTAGAGAAGTGGTTCCCAAATGCTGTGTTTTAGAATCACTTGGTGGGCATTTAGAAGTCCTGGTGCACTTGTGAAAAGATGTTCAGCATCACTAATTATTAGAGAAATGCAAATCAAAACTACAATGAGGTAGCACCTCACACCAGGCAGAATGGCCATCATTAAGCAACAAATGCTGGAGAAGGTGTGGAGAAAGGGGAACCTCCTACATTGCTGGTGGGAATGTGAGTTAGTGCAGCCACCACGGAGAACAGTGTGGAGGTTCCTCAGAAAACTAAAAACAGAACTACCATATGATCTAGCAATCCCACTCCTGGGCAAATACCTGGACAAAACTCTAATTCAAAATGATACTTGCACCCCTATGTTCATAGCAGCTCTATTCACAATATTCAAGACATGGAAACAATCTAAATATTCATTGACAGATGAATAGTTAAAGAAGATGAGGTACATTTATACAATAGAATACTACTCAGCCATAAAAAAAGATGAAATAATGCCATTTGCCACAACATGTGGAGATTACCATACTAAGTGAAATAAGTCAGAAAGATAAAGACAAATACCATATGATATCACTTATATGTGAAATCTAAAATATGGCACAAATGAACATATCTACAAAACAGAAATAGACTCAAGACACAGAGAACATACTTGTGGTTGCCAAGGGGAAAAGGGGTGGTGGAAGGAAAGAGTAGGAGTGTGGGATTAGGAGATGTAACTATTATATATAGGATGGATAAACAAGATCCTACTCTATAGCACAGGGAACTATATTCAATATCCTATGCTAAACCATAATGGAAGAGAATATTAAAAAAAAAGAATGTGTATATGTGTATAACTGTGTCACTTTGTTGTATAGCAGAGATTGGCACAACATTGTAAATCAACTATACGTCAATAAAAAATTAAAAAAGAAGTCCCAGTGCCCAGGTGGCAACCCATACCAACTAAATCAATGTTTGGGGGAGTGGAAACCAGGCATGAATATTTTTTAAAGATCTTCAGAAGATTTCAGTGTCCAGCAAAGTTTGGAACCCATGCCACAGTGCGTCCAGTCCGTGCTCCCTCTGAAGGAAGCCCTCAGTACTGAGCAGCAAGACCACCTGCAGTGACAACTTACAGCCATCTCTGTTAACACGACAGCTATTCTTTCCAGGAAATTCTTGTCAGGGAAGAAAGAATAATAACTTTGCTATTTGCTTTTGTCTGGGCAAAATAGTTTGTTCATCTAGTCAGAGAGCTCTCTTCTCAGAACAATGGACTGTTTACCTGGGCAAACTGTTCACTTGTCAAACAGCTGTGGATTTACCCGAGACTTGACCTTCACTTTGCTGCATCCACCAGTACTAAACTATCATGTCATGAATTTTGCCCAGCCCCAGTCAGATTCCCCCCTTAGAACTACCTTAAACCACTTGAACCCAGACACCCTAGACCCTGTAAATATGCTTTCCTCGACGTTGCTTGATTAGCAGGTTTTTCTGTGGACTTCCCAGGTGGCTCAGATGGTTAAGTGTCTTCCTACAATGCAGGAGACCCGGGTTTGATCCCTGGGTCAGGAAGATCCCCTGGAGAAGGAAATGGCAATCCACTCCAGTACTCTTCCCTGGAAAATCCCATGGATGGAGGAGCCTGGTAGGCTAAGTCCACAGGGACGCAAAGAGTCAGACATGACGAAGCGACTTCACTTCACTTCTGTGGTCTTCAGAGAACTTAACTTCTGATAGTGTAACTTCACTGCCCTTTATCTTCACCCACATTTCATTCCTGTGGGCTAGGAGGAACAGCTTCCTGACCTTGGTCATGTGAATCCCATTTTTTCCTATAAACCCCGACCCCCTGATCATTCTGTTTTTTGGAACCTTCCCCTCTTTCTAGAAAAACCACTCCTGTGTTCCTTTACTCACACATTTGCAATACTTCTGACACCAGAAGTGGTTTTCTACACAGCAAACCTCTGCAACACCAGTTGTGCTGTGCTATGCTTAGTCACTCAGCTGTGTCTGACTCTTTGCAACCCCATAGGCTGTAGCCCACCAGGCTGTTATGTCCATGAGGATTCTCCAGGCAAGAGTACTGGAGTGGGTTGCCATGCCCCACTCCAGGGGATCTTCCCAATCCAGGGATCAAACCCAGGTCTCCTGCATTGCAGGCAGATTCTTTACCAGCTGAGCTACCCGGGAGGCCCAGTTGGGTGTCCTGTAATTCAGTTCTGACGTGATCTACCTGTGAGCATCTCAGTTCCACAAGGGATCCCTCACTTCAGACACTAGTCACGAGTCCTAGATGGTCACATATCTATCATCTGACCAGCAAGCTATAAACCAGGGTTCCCATAACCCCCTACTTGGATTCAGTAATTTGCTAGAAAAGATCATGAAATTCAGGGGAACACTTAGGTTTACCAGTTTATTATAAAGGACATAATAAAGGATCCAGATGAACAGCCAGATGAAGAGATACCTTGGGCGAGCTGCATAGGAAAGGGCAAACCACTCTGCAGGCACTTCCTGACCAGGAAGTTTTCTGAAGCCCGTAATTCTGGGACTGTTCTGGAGGCTTCATTTCTCCAGTCTCCTGTCCCTCTCCTCTTCCTGGAGGATAGAGGGTGGGTGGAAAGTTCCAAGTTTCTCCTCACGGCTTGGTCTTTCTGATGACCAGCCCCCAACCTGAAGCTACCCAGGAGTCCACCAAGAATTGCCTCATTAGAACAGAAGACATTCCTAGCACCTAGGAAATGCCAGGGGATTAAGGAACTCTGTGTCAAAAACTGGGGTCAGAGACCAATTAGTAGAACAAAGGATGTTCCTAGTGTTCTTACCACTTAGGAAATTCCAAGGATTTTAGAAATTTTGTGCCAGGAACCAGGGGCAGAGACAAACATGCATACATATATATATATATTTGTGGATATATATGTAGATAGATAGATAGATAGATAATTATTTTCACAACCTCGCTCTTGACTCTTCCTGTCATCTGGTTTGCTAACATTTGTTCAAATTGAAAAGATAATCACTTGGCCTTGGTACCTCTTCTCACAATTATTTTCTGTCCATATCCTTGAATGCGTGAGCTGTCACCACAGCATCACCTTCCTGGGCAGTTATGTCTCTCCTAGTTTTCTTCGCCTGACTCACCACACAGCTGAAACTTTTTCTCGAGTATCTTACTAATGACCTCTTTATTGCCACATCTAATGGCCTTTCATCAGAGTTCCTTTTGATGACCCCACTGGATATGACACTTACCTCATCTCTCCCTCTCCCTCTTGTTTTTTTTTTGGCTTTCATAACATGTCACTTTCTCCATGTTTCCTTCACTCACTTTCTCTTCACTCACTTTCCTTCACTCACTTTCTCTCTCTCCCCCTTTTAGTTCCTCTTCCTTGCCCCAATTACCATCTGTGAGTATCCTCCAACACTCCAGTCAACTCACATGCCATCTCTGAAGGAAGAAACTCTTGTGACTTCAACCCTCACCTTTGAGAACAACTTCTACATCAGTAATTCAAGCATGGGATAGAGCAGGTGCTTCACAAACACCCTTGAATTAATTATCAAGTAGCTGATGAAGTTGAGCGCATCATTTCCAGGGAGTGTCTCATACATAGTACCAGCTGGAACTGGCAGCAGACTTTGCATCTGGACTGAGCAAGGATGTGTGCTCAGCACTGGTTGTGTCACCTGAAGCGGACTGTTCCAGTAGCTCTGTTGTATCTTGGAGACCTCGTGACTCCATTCTCATGATTGGCAATCCATCCCAGCTGCACTGCCTACAGGACACCAGCCTGAGGTCTTTGGCCAGCCCTCAACAAAATTGAGATGGAATTTACAAAAGGAAAATTGAGAATCACCCTCTTGAGGATGAGATCTCAGAGTAGCAAGTCTTCACTCCCCCTCTCTGTTGGGTTACAGGGGGAAACACTGGCATCTTTCTGGTGTAATGGGGATGTGGTAACTATCTTGCCCTCTTGTAACTCTGTTATAGGCACTGAATTAGAGGTGGAAAAGAGTGTGATCATGAATTATCCCTGAAATAGCTCCAGAGACACTCGAAACTGCCATTGAACAAGCTAGGTTTATGATTTTTCTACCCGGTTGTTGTCTAACAAATATGTTTAAAGCAGCATTTTAACAGACACTATACTAAGTGCTATGGGCTTCCCTGGTGGCTCAGTGGTAAAGAATCTTCCTGCTAAAGCAGGAGACTTGGATTTGATCCCTGGGTGGGGAAGATTCCCCTGGAGAAGGAAATAGCAACCCACTCCAGTATTCTTGCCTGGGAAATCCCATAGACAGAGGAGCCTGGCAGGCTACAGTCCATGGGGTCGCAAAGAGTCAGCCATGACTTAGCGACGAAACAACAACAAATACTAAGGGCTGGTGATGCTTGTCCCCTGTATCCAAAGAGCTCACACACACTCAGGTCCCCCTACGACCACATTTATGCTGTCTAACGTACAGTTAGACTTGAAATCAGAACAAAGGGTTATCATATTTGTCATAGTTTTGCAAGGTGTTTTCACATCCACATTTCATTTAATATTCTTAACAGCTCAAGAAGATGGGCAAAGAAAATAGTGTTGATTCCATTTTATGGAAGAGGATATCAAGACTTAAAGACATCACATGCAACATAATATGTTTAGCTTACGGTTGAGAGCCGGGACAGCAAGCCAGGTGGCCAAGTAGAATCCCCTGCTTTTGTCACTATCCTGTTCTGCCTTCCTACCTCTCTTTCCTCATCTGTATGAAGAAGGTGCTAGGCCGATATCTTTCTGCTATGGTCCCTTCAACTATAAGACTCTCTGAGTCTATAACCAGGGCCCTCCTACAAGGGAGCTCCCAGCCCAGGAGGGACAGTTAGACCAAAAAAACTGACAACTTTGTTCCCCTGCTACCTCCTAGGGTTGTGTGAAGATTATAGTATATAATATACTAATCCAGTGCTTGTGTGTGTGTGTGTGACTCAGTAAAACTAGGTGGAGTGGTACTTTGTAGGTACCACTTTGCAACAGGTATTTCTCCAGGTTCTCCTTAGTTTTCCAGGTATCTGCCTCACCCAGGAGACTTTGGGGTACCCAAAGTGGTTAGATACCCACCATCACTAAGAATAGTGTCTTCTTTTTTTAAAAAAAATTATTATTTATTTTTGGCTGTGCTGGGTCTTCGCTGCTGCATGGGCTTTTCTCTGTTTGCTGCGAGCAGGGGCCACTCTCTGGTTGTGGTGTGCAGGCTTCCCACCGCAGTGGTTTCTCTTGTTCCAGAGCATGAGCTCCAGGGCTCAGGGGTTTCAGAAGTTGTGGCTCCCAGGCTCTGGAACACAGGCTTAATAGTTGTGGTGCACAGGCTTAGCTGTTCTGTGGCATGTGGGATCCTCCTGGACCAGGGATCGAACCCATGTCTCCTGCATTGGCAAGCAGATTCTTTACCACTAAGCTACCAGGGAAGCCAAGAATAGTGTCTTCAAGAGGGATTGTTGAAGAAACAGTGGGTACATTGAGACAGGTTGATCTTTGGGAGTTGGCTTGATTCATGTGCCAAATTCTCACCTCAACACACATGTTCACGTTTCTCAAGAGATCTAGTTTAGTATGCTGGTGGGAACCCACCATGGAAGTTTACCAACTGTAAAATGGGGGCAGGGGGCAGATTTTGAGTAGAGAGGAGGATGAAGGGGAGGAAGGAGGAAGAAAATAGGAGAGGATGGGTCTAGAACATTCAAATGTGTAAAAATGCTTCTGTCTTCACAGACATTAAGTGCCAGGACTTCATCTGTCTTGCCATCCCCATATTTTGCCAATACTGCAACCGTAATTCCAGGTCTGCCATAGAGACAATCTCGTGATGACATTTTGTTCCAGGAAGTCTTGCTGAATGCACAACAGCGGCAGCCCCGGCTCCCCACTCATTCCTCTGGAAGGCTGCAGTTTGTGTTGTTTTAGGCTCTGTGGCCCAGGAAGCATTATTAGATGGAAGCGTGCCACCTCCCCACCCCAGCTCCCAGTGCTGTCTTGTGGCCAGTGAAGTAAATGCATCTTGTGCCTCTTAAGAAATGTGGGACAGGAGGTCGGGTGGAGCCCTGCCAGCCTGACAGTGGAGGTGCGTCAGTGGCTCAGTGACAGGTGGCAGAGGCCAAGGGCTTGGGAATCACTTACAGTCACGGAGATTTCTTTCTCTTTCAGCCTTTGCCCTCTGATGGGAATGAAGCAGCCCGCAGCCAAGCCACACAACGGAAGCCTGAAATGAGATGACTCGGGCAATTTGCACAAGAGTTTCCTTCTTTAAATAATTACAGAGTCACTATCCCTGGGGGCATTTGCTTATTGGCTGCCTTAACAGTCTTCTTCTTTTTTTTTTAAAACAAGTCTTTTAAAGACACTGCTCTTGGTCTTACACGCACTTGCCCAGACTTGTCTTGTTCTTACAGTACTGATGTTCTACTGTTCAAAAGTTAGGAAAGAGCTGACTCTGCGCTGGAAACAAGGGCAGTAGAAGGTCAAGATAGTGGGCTCATTTGGTGCAAGAGTCCCGGAGAGAGAGAGTGCCAGCCATTTCGGGAGGTGGCTTTGAGGGATTGGATGTGCAAAATGAGGTCTAGCTGGCAGCCCCCGGGCAATCCGCTGATGGTGGGTTAGAAATGGCAACTGTTGAAAAACACTGCAAACTGGGGTTGTTTCTCATCTGAAACATGGCGTCACTATAAATGTTCCCCACAGGGAACTAGGCAAGGGTGTCCTGGTAAACTGGCTCTTTGGAAAGAAAAAAAAGGAGGGTTGGTTTGTAACCTTAGTACATACTCTGACTCTGGCACATTTCCAGCTACCACGGTTAACCTGCCTGCCAAATTCCCGAATATTTAACACTCCTCTCTCTGTAACTGGTACCAGCAGCTCCAGCCTGCCACTGGCTAAGAAACAAATTTTTACTTGCCACTTGTAGGTCAGCTTTGGGTCCACATGCAATACGCCCCCTGCCCCAAATTTAAAAAAAAAAAAAAGGTGGTTTCAGTTTTGCCACTTATTACCTGTGTGCTTCTTGGCAAGGGCCTTACTTTTTCCAAGCAAAGCTCTCTCTTTTGAAAAACAAGAGTTCAGGTTATGCCATGTAGCATCTCTGCCAAGCTCACACCACTCTTCCCTAAGATCCACATCTTCTCTCTCATGGTGCCATGCTTCGGTTAAGAGATTCTGCACCTGTGGCCTGAGCTGATTAAACAAATCATAGGGAGTCAATGCCAGAGGCCAATCAGATCTCTCCCTTGATGACTAGCCCAGAGCAATCCCAAGCTTGAGTTTTCGAGGGCAGAGGCAGAGAGAGGGGGACCCAAACAGAGGAAGTCCTCTGCCACCTACCACATCCCTCAATCTATCTGCTCTTTTCTCTGCTTGTTCAGCTTTGTCTTGGAGTCGTGGAGACATCCCAGTTGCTTCCAATAAACTTTCTTCTAGTTCTTGGGCCAGTGAGAATAGGACTTTATAAATTGTAAGCAACAGAGCTTTAAATAAGGGAGAAATGATCTTAAAGGTTTTTTTGGGTTTTTTTTTGAGCTCTAATATTATACCAGTGTTTATCCAAGTATGGTCTTCCCACCAGCAGTATCTATCACTTGGGGATTTATCAGAAATGCCCCACCCCAGACCTATTAAATCAGAAACTCTAAGGGGGGCGTCCAGAAATTTGTGATTTTACAAGCCTTCCAGGTAATTCTGACATGTGCTCAAGTTTTGCAAACTGCTGTATTACTATTTTAAAGGGTTATGTTTTATGTAAGAAAGGGATTTTCATAACAAGTGCCACAATCTTTCTTTTCTCATTAAGTTACTAGATTGAAGGTCAAAAGATGATTTTTATTGGTAAAAAGTATTAATTTTATTAAACCTTCACCCTAGCATATTTTTTCTTTTTATAAAGCCATTTAAAAATTTTATTTTAGTAAGTTTTTTTTGACTGTGCCACACAGCATGCAGGGTGTTGGTGACCCAACCAAGTGTTGAACTTGTGCCTCCTACATTGCAAGTGTGGGGGTCTTAACCACTGGACCACCAGAGAAGTCCCCAAAAGTTAATTTTTATAGATAACATATATTACTTTTACAACTTTAAAGAAATTTCAACACTTTTGTTTTTCTTTTTCTTTGAAACTTTCATTTCAGTGGACTAAGACTGACATTTCAAGGATTAGCGTAAAAGAATAGAAGTGTGAAGAATGAAAATGCTGCCAATAAAGGACAAAAAAGTAAGCAACAGATCATTTCATGGTGAAAGTCTGGAAGGGAATACAAAACAGATAACCCAGATGCTGTGTGGTTTTTGCACTGGTCCAGATTTCTCAAAATGTGCCATTAAACACTGAAATGACTAATAATTTCTGGCATTGGGAAACTGCAGTAATGATTGATTTACATAAGTACAGTAAAAAGTGAAACAGGAAACTTTGACTTAAGGTCATCCTGGTGGTTTTCACTGTTAGGTTTGGAAAGATAAGGTTGAATTGGAATTTTCACTGTCATAGGATCTTAAACAGGCAGTTGGACTAGACAGGGCTCCTTTGTGGGTTGGTCGTTTGAAAGTAACCTATTATTTTCCCAGTGAAAATCATACTGTTGGAGGGCCGACTGCAGGTAGCTCTACAGAATCCTTACTGGAAGGAAATTGCAGTGCAGATAATAGTACAGGTCCCCGGCAGGGCAGGTCCAATGAGATGTCCTGCCCTTCAGCAGTTCCCTCAGCAGCCCTTAGAGGCCAACCTCTGTGCTGGGGTTGGGGAAGGCAGAATGACGGAAGAAGGGACTCGGTGGGGAGTCCTCTTGGGGGAGGAATGGGGGCTTCACTTGCAGAAGTGCCAATAAGAAGAACAATAAGGGTGGAGGGGGCTCTGCCACTGAGTGAGTGTCCAAATATGTGTGTTCTTCGTAAATTGAATAATCAAAAAAATTGAGAACTGCCTGTGTTTGCTATTGGATGCTGTGTCTGTTGTGGTGTCAACCTCTGAAACAAGTCTGAATAGCCTAGTGGTTGTACTTGCTGGCTTTGCAGTCAGGTGGATCTTGGTTTGAATACCAATTCCATGTGACCTTGGAGAAGGAAACGGCACCTCATGCCAGTACTCTTGCCTAGAAAATCCCATGGATGGAGGAGCCTGGTGCAGGCTACTGTCCATGGGGTTGCAAAGAGTTGGACACGACTGAGTGACTCCACTTTTTTTCCATATGACCTTGGGCTAGTTATTAAAACATGCTGTGTCTCATGTCCTCATCTATAAAAGGGAGGTGGTAATGATGAGTGTTTATCTGACAGGGTTGTTGTAAGAATTCATTGAGATGATTTATATAAAGCACTTAACACACTGTATATTTAATATAGAGGGCTTCCCAGGTGACACAGTGGTAAAGAACCCGCCTGCCAATGCAGGAGACACAAGAGACTTGGATTTGATCCCTGGGTCGGGAAGATCCCCGGAGAAGGAAACGGCAACCCACTCCAGTTTTCTTGCCTGTAGAATCCCGTGGACAGAGGAGCCTAGCGGGCTATAGTCCATGGGATTGCAAAGAGTCAGACTCTACTGAACACACGCACTCTGTATATTAGCCCTTAAGATACTTTAGTTAAATTATTCTTATCCTTTTTGAAAAAGAAAATGATAGACTGAAGTTTAGAGAGGTTGATTAACACAACATAAGAAGTGTAAAGAGGACTTTTATAGTTGTGGGAAATTGCATCTACTTTCTTATGTAAGCTGGTGAACCTCCCCCCACCCATCGCTGAATCTTCATAGAAGATTCTACCAGTTGAAAATCTTGCTACAAATGTGTTCCATAGGAATTTAAGAATTCTAGAGAAAATAAATACAGGAAAATCTTCTAGAATAATTCACAATGTAGAAAAGATGTTTATTATTATAATGATAATTTCCTTCAATATGATTGCTGTTTGTAGATAATAGCATTTAAAAACAAAAACCAAACCAAGCCCTGCCTTGCAGGGAAACTGGCTTGGGTATATTGAATCATGTGTCTTGCTCTTCTGACAGCCCCAACTGCTGAAAATATTCATGAGTGTGGTTTTGCCTTCATGTTCCTGGGTTAATACAGATAATACATTGCCCTTCTGGGCCTTAGAAATGTTTTGAAAAGCCTGAAGGTTTACAGCTGTTTGGCTCGGACACAGGATTTCCCAGGGCCTTTGTGGTGTGTGGGCAAAGCATGTCGGTTATGTGGAACTTGGTGGGTGTGCTAGCTATGGCCAATGTCATCTAGAGAGGAGGCCGAGGAAGGGCCCCTGGGGCCCCATGTGTCTGTCGCAGGGATTTGGAGCACATCACCAAGTGGTGCCTCTGTCTTCCAGCAGGGAGACACAAGTAAGTTCCGGCGATCTGTCTTCTATTTACTGCAAATGATTCCATCTCAGTAACATAGCCTTGAAGCCCAAGCATTTACAGAGTAAGAGGATAAACTTCAAAGAACATGAATCTTTGTACCAGATGGAGCTTGAGAGCTCTCTTGTAACTTCTCTAGGTCTGTTCTGGTTAGCTGGAGAGCCTCAGGCACTGCATGGGTCCTCAAAGAGTGCCAGGATGATGAGTTCAGACTAGAGTGAGCTCAAGTTGGTGGCTGAGTCCTATAGATGAAAGCTCTGGAGTTGGAAGGCCAGAGGTCCTGGGTCTGGCTGGCTAATGTAGTCACGTAACCACTGCCAATCAAGGAGCACCTCCAGTTAGGGCCCAGTCGAAGTGGTTTTCTGAAGGAGTTTGTGCCTAGAACTCTCCCCCATAGGTGCCTTACATTAGAAGCAGTAACTTCTCAACTGACTCTCAGACAGATAATACCTGACAACTTCCTTGGGATATAAGCCCTCCTAAGAATATTCACATTTTAATAAGAGGCAGTTGGAGATTTAAACAGATTGTTAGGCAAAGAAAGAAATCTTTTTGTAGGTTGGGTACAAGGGCAGCTGATGTGGGAAATAACTTTTGAATGCACGATCCTGCCTGGTAATCCTAAATGACTTGCATTATGCTTGTCTAATTGGACTGACTTTTCTCTCTTGTAAAATGGGGCTAGCAATCCTTGACTTTTCTGACTCAGAAAGATACATCATGACAAAAAGAGATAATAGATGATACTTTTGAAAGTATTGACACCAGGGCATTTTGTTGTAATTTTTAATAGGCAGCAATGTGGCGTTAAGGAAAAAGCATAAGTTTTGGAGTGAGGCAGATGTGGGTTCTGAATTCTTTATGTGAGCTGCTTGAAAAATCATTGAACTTCTGTGAGCTTCAGTTTTTTCACTTATAAATAGGGATGATGGTCTCCACCTCTCAAGTTAATTGTAAGGTGGGTAAGAATGGGATGCTATTTTGTGCTGTTAATGGTGTTAACACCAATAAATGCTGGCAGTTATCATTCCTCAGAGCACCATTCAAATGTGAGGTTTTATTTTCTACAAAGAGCAGTTATGGTATAAATCCAGTCTAATCTCAGGTTGATGGAAGGCTGCATGACCTTTGAGGATCCAGGGGACCTCTGGGGTACAGTCTGAACTGAAGCAGGGGAGCTATAGGCTCCATTTCACACCTGAGGCTGTGCTTCTAGGTGGCCTCTTGGGGCATCTGACCATTATTCCCATGACCTTATCTTTTAGGCATCCATTAAAATGCCAGCTTTGAATAAGTGAAGCCCAGTCTGTATATCACCAGTTCTCTGTACAGGGCCTGAGACATAGTAGGGGATCTGCCAACATTAATTAAATATACAAGTGACCAGGATCAGCCATCTGTACCTGCATGGGCTCCTCCACAAAGTCCAGTGTGAACCTGAGCTCTAGGAAATCAGGACTGGGAGAAGGCTATGTGGTCATGCAATGAGAATTTAATACCCAGATGGTACTGAGGGCAAAAAAATAGTGTGGACTACATAGGGATGAAGTGTGCTCCTTTTCACCCCAGGTCAGCCTGGAAAAGTCATGTGTCTTGATCTTCAGAGCTGAAGGAAGTATAGAAAACATTAGCTTATGTGTCAGGAAGATGGATGCATGTCACTGCTTATTGCTACTTCTGGAATCAGGGATCATTCATGCATTCAACAAATACTTATTGAGGCCCTACTATATGCCAAGCATTATTTTAGACACTCAAGATATAGCACTGAACAAAACAGACAAAATCCTTGTCCTCAAGAAGTTTCCATTTGAATGGGGAAAATTGACTGTTAGCAAAGAGATCATTAACAAAGATAGGCTGAATAAAACTAAAGCAGTGTCAGGGGGTGAAAAAAGCCAAGGGGTGTCATTTCCAGTGGTGTGGTCAGGAGACAGCAAGAGGGCCTCTCTGGCTGAAGCATGTATGAAAGAGAGAGTGATGAGAAATGAGGTTGGAAGGAAGCAAGAGCTAGATCCTGGAGTCCATTTTAGGCCAAGGCTAGGACTTTGAGTTTATTCCAAGGCTGACAAGAGAATTTTTAGCAGAGGAGTGATTTCTGTTCTTAAAGAACTCTGGCTGCCTGCCCAGCTGCTACTGCAGAAGCTCTGGTGAGAGGTAATTGCCACATGGAGAAGGACGGAAGGGGTGGAAGAAATAGTAAGTGAAGAAATGTGGCATATGACTTAGTGACTGAGTTGACGGGATTTGCCAATGGGTTGGATGAAACATTTGAGAAAGAGAGACCAAGGATCACTCCAAGATATTTTACTTACTTAGGAGGAAGTGTTTCCTGAGATGGGATGTAAAAAGGAGGGGCAGGTTTTGTGAGGGGAAGTGAAGGGTTTGGTTCGGGGTCCCGTTATAGTCACCTATTGCTGTGTAACAAACCACTCCAAGACCTAGTGACTTAAAAGTACAATGAATTATTATCTGTCGTGTTTCTTAAAGGTGGACGAGGCTCAACTAAGTGATTCTTGTTTGTTTTTTTTTTTTTGGCAGTTGCAGTGAGTCATCAGGGGCTCATCCCTGTGGCTGGCAGGCAATTCTGGCCGTTTGCTAGGAGCTCAGCTAGAGCTGTCAATGGCAGTACAAACATATGTTGCTTGACCTTCTTATAGTAGGGCATCTGGGTTCCAAGAGTGAGTATCCCAGGGAGCTGCATTCCAAGAGAACTAGGCAAAAGTTCCACCATGTCTTCTTATGGCCTAGCTCTGCAAGTGTCAAGCTGTTACCTCTGCTGTGTTTTACTGGTCAGGCAAGCCACTAAAGCCAGCCCATATTCAAAGGAGGAGTAGGACTTTACCTCTTGATGCAAGAAGCATCGTCCATATATAGGGAGGGAAAGAGCTGTTGGCAGTCAACTTGGGGCGCCATCTACCAGTGATGCTCTGAGTTTGAGATGTGTACTGATATTCAAGTCTGGAACTCAGGGAGAGATTGAAAGTGAAAGTGTTAGTTGTTTGGTTGTGTCCAACTCTTTGTGACCCCATGGAATGTAGCCCACCAGGCTCCTCTGTCCATGGGATTCTCCAGGTAAGAATACTGGAGTGGGTTGCCATTTCCTTCTCCAGGGAATCTTCCCAACCCAGGGATTGAACCCAGGTCTCCTGTGTTAGAGGCAGATTCTTTACTGGCTGAGCTACCAGGAAAGCCCCAGGGAGAAATTGGGCAGGAAAGTTCTCTTCAGGATCTTCAGAATTCTTAGACCTGATATGTTAAATTAGAAACAAATTACTTTCCTGCCTTTTTTTTTTCAAGTTACCTGACTGGAACTGTATGTTTCAGTTGGATTTGTCTCTGGTAGCTAAAAAGAACTGCATTTTAAAAATCATCATTAAAAAAAATAAAAATAAAAATCATCATTAATATTTATTAATGACATAATACAATGCTTGATGCTATAGACATATAATAAGTATTAATCATTATTATTGGCTGGTACTTATTTTTTACTTCCTTATTCACATAACTTCCTGACTGTCCCATGCTGTCTCTGTAGCATGTTACTCTGGCTGTAATCACATTGGGTTGATTGTTCCTGATGCTGTAAAACAGTTCAGATGACCTTTTTTTCTTCATTTAACCCTGTTATTAATATGTGCACCATTTCTCAACCTGGAATCATCTGACATATTTCCTGAGTCCATAAAATCTATGGGATTTAAACATTTCTGGATTTTCATATTTATGGTCATCTTAAGGTAATAGCACATTCTGGAACTCCCAGACTACTCCTTTTATTGAAGTTATTGTTGTTGTTGTTCAGTCGCCGAGTTGTCACCAACTCTTTGTGACCCCATAGACTATAGCCTGCCAGGCTTCCCTGTTCTTCACTATCTCACTATATCTTTGAGCAAGCTCATGTCCATTGAATCGATAATGCCATCCAACCATCTCATCCTCTGTCATCCCCTTCTCCTCCTGCTTTCTTTCCCAGCATTATGGTCTTTTCCAATGAGCTGGCTCTTCTCATCAGGTGGCCAAAGTATTGGAGCTTCAGCTTCAACATCAGTCCTTCCAATGAATATTCAGGGTTGATTTCCTTTAGGATTGACTGGTTTGATCTCCCTGTTGTCCAAGAGACTCTCAAGAGTATTCTCCAGCACCACAGTTTGAAGGCATCAGTTCTTTGATGCTCAGCCTTTTTTATGGTCCATCTCTCACATTCATACAGGACTACTGGGAAAACCATAACTTTGACTATATGGAATTTTGTCAGTGAAGTGATGTCTCTTTTTAACACAATGTCTAGGTGTGTCATAGCTTTTCTTCTAAGGAGTAAGCATCTTTTAATTTCATGGCGGCAGTCACTGTCCACAGTGATTTTGGAGCCCAGGAAAATAGCCTGTCACTGTTTCCATTTTTTCTCCCCCTCTATTTGTCATGAAGTGATGGAACAAGATGCCATGATCTTAGTTTTTGAATGTTGAGTTTTAAGCCAGCTTTTCACTCTTCTCTTTCACTTCATCAGGAGGCTCTTTAGTTCCCCTTTGGTTTCTGCTGTATGTGTTGTCATCTGCATATCTGGGCTTGTTGATATTTCTCCAGGCAATTTTGATTCCATCTTGAGCTTCATCCAGCCCAGCATTTCACGTGATGTACTCTGCATATAAGTTAAATAAGCAGGGTGACGATATACAGCCTTGATGTACTCCTTTCCCAATTTTGAACCAGTCTGTTGTTCCATGTCCAGTTCTAACTGTTGCTTCTTGACCTACATACAGGTTTCTCAGAAGGCAGGTAAGGTGGTATCGTATTCTCATCTCTGTAAGAATTTCCCACAGTTCATTGTGATCCATAGTAAAAGGCTTTAGCATAGTCAATGAAGCAGAAATAGATATTTTTCTGGACTATTCTATGCAATTTCATAGGAGCATTTCCACCATACATAAGGTCATGTTAATACCAAGTAAAGCCAAATTACATTATAAACTCTAAGCTTCTGCAGTCATTCCATAGAGAAAGATAGTAGAACAGTGGACTGACCCAATCATTGGTATGTGTAACTGTAAGGACCCCAGAGCTTGACCATCAAGCTTGACCATTCATGAAGTCAGTGGCTATATTGTGAAATCTCATCTTTTAATATATAAATTAGCAGTGGTTAGATAGCAGTAAATGAATGTAGTAGTGAAAAACAAAGATTTTTTTTATTAATTAGTATTTTTAAATTTCAATATTGTGTTTTGAAGTGTGCACATTGGCCTTTCAAGATAATGGGTCTATTGTTAAAAGAAAACATTTTTTTAAAAGATGAACAATGAGGATGATAACAATAAAAGTTCAAATGATCCAAGTTTGCAACAAGTGATATGAAACTCTAATAACCAAACATCAGCAGTTCAGTGGCAGCAATTAACATTGTCCGTTATTCTCAATTAATGTCAGTAATTTGTACTTTATTAGTTTTGTAACTTAGTTTGTATTTAATTTGTAAACTTCATTTAGTTTTAGATTTGCATAAGAGCTGTGAGCAAAAGGCATATACACTTCATTCATCTTAAAGAAATATCGTAGTTAAAATAATTTAAGTGAACACTGACAATTTAAAATATTTTTCCTTCAATGGATTTTTCTCATTACTCTTATTTAAGAAATACTGACTTAATGAATAAATCCCTTTAAATCCAAGAAAAATATCATCATATTCTAAAGAAGGAAACAACCAAAACAATTCAGGACCCACTTTTTCCTTCCAGAGGTGTTTTAGGTTTGTAAACTTCTGGATCCAGTTGGTTTGTGTTGGTGTTTTGTTTTTTAAAGACTTTTTGTTTGTTTTGCCTGTGTAGAACATAGCAGAAATTTGAGCATGCATTTTTTGGGGGATGGGTTTTATGGTCTTTAGAGAAATTTGCCCCTTGTACTCCAGCTATATCAGTCTACTTTCAGTACCAAGAATGTACCAAGCTCTTTGCCACCTCAGCACCCTTGCACTTACTGTGTCTCCAATCTGGTCTAGAGTACCTTCCCTTGGCTTTTTCGAGGTTCAGCCTTTTTATTAGGTCTCTGCCTAAATGTCCTTCTTCAGAATGCTCCTCCTTGATCACTTCTGTCTGAAAGAGAGTGCTCTTAATTTTCCCTCTTCACTTTCTTTATTTCCCTCACGGGACTTACAGCATCTCTCATGATTTAAGATGTTTATTTCACTTTTCCTCTGCCTGCCACCCTCTTTGGACTGTGAGTTTAATCAGAGGGAAGGTTTTGTGTCTGTATTTTTTATCATTGTAGCATCTAGCACACTGTATGATGCACAATAGAGACCCAATCAGCATAGATTAAATTTGGAAATACAATGATTATTGTATTTTTATGACACTGCTTTTATGACAGTGTGTGGCATCTATGAAGCCACTGTAAAAGTAACAAGAACTTAATCAATGGTGAAAAACATTCAAGTAATTAATTTAAAAAATTATATGGTCTTGGTGTATTTGTTGAGCTGAGTGGTGCAAAGCAACCAAAAGTAGGCATCAAGTTCTCGACAGTGTGTAGCTTTGCTTTTTGAGCTATAAATAGTCTATTATTCTCCTGGTTCCTATGGGGGGTTGTCTTTCCCTGTGGTTTGATGAGGAGGTAAGAGGTAAACAATGATTCCTTACAACCCTCTTCTATCTGATCATGGCCAGGATGAGTGCCTTAGTCAAGATGAGAAATGTGGAAGTTGATAATTAATGGAGTCAGAGGCAAAAATAAGGATGAAGTTTTTTTTTTTCTCCTACCAATTCATGTATCTGGATTCCAGAAAAATAGTGTAGATGCTCTTTTTTGCAAAGCAGAAATAGAGACACAGATGCAGAGATCAAATATATGGACACCAAGGGGGAAAGGAAGGAGGGTGCGATGAATTGAGAAATCAAGATTGACATATATACACTATTGATACTATATATAAAATAGATAACCAATGAGAACCTACTGTATAGCTCAGGGAACTCTACTCAATGTTCTGTGGTACCTAAATGGGAAGGAAACCCAAGCAAAGGGGACATGTGTACATGTATAGTTGACTCACTTTGCTATACAGCAGGAACCAATGCAACATTGCAAAGCAACCATACTCCAATAAAAATTAATTTTAGAAAAACTGCATAACAAACAAACAAAAAACAACAGAGGATCAGGGAAGGGAGAAGGAAAATGGTTGGGACAGAAACCATCAATTACTATTTTTGCCTTTCTTTTTTCTGTGCCTGTGCTATCTCCTTGAGAACCCTTAAACCTTGGCTTTTTATCCATTCATCTCAGAATTCTATGGAGTTATATATCAGATATTCACTATTTTTCATTGGCTCTCACATGCACATTTTCCCCACCTTTTAATGTCACTGAAATTGAGATGCATCACAATTTATGTCATGTGATGATTTGTTTGATGGCCTTTTTCTTTTTAAATAGTAAATAAAGTAATGTGCACCTTAAAATTGGTGGCATTTTACAGTCAATAAAATAACTCTTTTTTTGGAGGCAGTTGTGTAATATTAATTTGTTAAGTGAAGGAATTTGAAGCAATTTTCTAGAAGTCAGTCACCGCAGTGGTTTTTCAGCAAACAAATGGCCATCGACATTTCCTGGGCAGTCGTGATGCTTTTCCAGCCTGGGAGTGAAGCCCATTTTCATTTGAACTTAGGTTGACCCTGTGATTTACTTTGATCAATAGAATGTGGGGGACATGACACTGTGCGACTTTGGGGCTGTCAGAGGGCTTCCAATTCTTTTGGAGAGCCAGCAACCTCCATGTAACTAAAGTAAGACTGCTGAATGATGAGAGACATATGGAGAGAGGCATTTGGAGGAGAAGGCAAGTCTCCCTGCCTCTTAGCCCCAGTGCTCTGAGCATGTGAGTGAGGCCATCTTGCATCTTCCAGCCCCAGTCGATTCGCCTCAGATAACACCACTTGAAGCAGAGGTAAACAATCCCCATTGAGTCTGCTCTGAATTCCCAGAATCATGAACAATAGCTAGGTTTTTGTTTGGAGCCTCAGTATTTTAGGGTGGTTTGTTAGGTGGTAATAGATAACCGAGAGAGCAATTGAGTTAGGACCTAAGTCCTACAAACTTTTTTTCAATTTTTCCCAACTTGGAGCAAACCCTCTCCCCTCAGATAAAGAAATATCCTTCAATGTATGAGCCTCATAAAAACTGCCCATGTTTCTCCCTTTTCAGATTCCCCAGCACTAACAAAACAATCCTTAACGTACTATGAGAAGTCATAGTCCAAAAACAAATCCTGCTGGGATCCTCATTTCCTCAAATCACCTTCCTACTTAAAATTGTTTCTACTCAATGTGATAGTGCTTCATAGGTGTATCTGCAACTCCTAAACTGTGTTTTTCTACCTAATCTAAAGTAAAACTACGTAATCACTAGGGAACCCCCTCTAAAAATGTCCAGTGCTTCTAACAAGAAATGGCATGGCAATTCTGTAAGAGGACACACATTGACAACTGCTGTTCAAGATCATGATTACTCAGAGAAACCGAACTGCATCCGACAAACCTGAGAACACCCATGGCACAAGGTGTGTTTGCCAAAGCAACAATCATAGCGGAGGCATGTCTCCTGAGAATGGCCGCTCAGAACAGCTAACCCTGCTGACCAAGCAGGATATCCTCAGTGTGCGCAGCAGTTTCTCAATAGGAAGCATGAGAATTCAGAACGTTGCAAAAGGAAGGGCAAGAACACTGAAAGACTAATATCCGGTGAGGTGTGAGGGGGAAACTTAAGCTACTCACTTTGCAGTAACAATCTCACATGGAAAACTATTTTGGTAGCCAAGTGTGGAAAGTTAACTTTAACCAAATAAAACCAGGGGGTCATAAAGCCAGGAATGTACACTAATCCATGAGTCTGGTTTTCCTAAGCTTATTTGCTATTTCAGAAGAAAATTTCCTCTATTGCTCCATGAAATATGAGTGTATATGTGTTTTACCCTTTAATAAAACAAACCACATTATCTCTTAAGGTCCCATTATTCCTATTCCACAGCTTAATCCAGGTATGCAATCTAGTAATTATAACTGATTTAACATTTCTTTAAAATTAAGCACACTACTTTTTCCTTTTTTCTGCCTAACCTTTTTAAAGGGACAATAAAATTGAGAATGAAATATCTTCTGCAGCCTTTGACTGGCACCTGAGACCTTCCCCAGGATCTAGCTGGGGTTATAAAACCTTTCATGAGTTCCAGTCAATCGGTCAACCCAAAAAGTCCATCCATGTGAGACCTGTGGACATCAGTCTACTGATGGGTACAATCAAGATGCAGATTAATACCATCTTTATTATGATTTAGTGGAGAATCATACTTGACTTTGGATTGCTATATAACATCTGGGAGAGACATTAACCCAGAAGGAAAACTGTAGAACAGGATCACCAAGAAAAAGCAAATCAAAAAGGAAGAAGAAAGTGGTGACAGAAAAGTTCAGTCTGACAGATACTGCCATGAATTTACTGACTTCATTTGCAGTGAGGCAGAAAGAAAGGTGTCCTTTCCCTACCAAACACCAAAGCACATTTTCGTTTTGCCACTGTGGCAAAGACACAAGGATTGACTTTAAGTTGGCAACACCACACTGGGGCCTCTTTGCCTTTCCTCTAGACTGCATTAGCAGTTTGCCAGATATCATAGGCTGTGCATGAAAAAACTTCATTCCAAACTAAAAAGAAGCGCTGTTGGCTTTTCTTCAAATAAATCTAGAAAAAAAATATTTTTTCACTTTCTCCTCTAGCAAAGGAAGTAAGGGAATTCACACCAGATCAGAGACCCAAAGGTGAGTTCCCTGGGGTTTGACCCTTCTCTCTTGACAGGAATAGCTTTAAATAACTTTGGGGGTGACAGTGTGAGATGTCCTCATGATCTTTCCCTAGCCCTCAACATTTCCCTCATAGCACATGAGTGTTTTCACTTCTCTTTGTGATGCTCTGCTGAAGGACCACCAGTTAAACCTACTTCTAAAGATGCAAATAGCCCAGCAAGGAAGGTAGGATGATAGGAACTCTGATCTTCTCTTAGAGCTAACCACAAAGAATGGGACAAGGCAGGGCTCAGGAAACGTGCACTGAAAGCTTGAAGGTTGACTGTTCGTAGGTTATTAATCTTGTTAGGACTTCCAGGTGGGGCACCAGACCTCCGAGGGGCACCTCAGATACTGAGGCCAAGGAGCAGGGCAGCCAATGGAGGGAGATGACACTGTGGAAATCAGGACCTGAGTGACATAGGACAAGGGCAGTGGGAAGCACTGGGCATTCAGGGAGAGGAATCTTCCAAGATAACACAGGGCACACAAGGTTGGTGGAAGGGGGCCTTTCAAGGTGCATGGGGTCTCACTCAGGTCAGCCCAATTTTCTGGAAGATGATGCAGGAGTACTTCTCTTCCTCCCACCTTCTGTACATAGGAACTAAGACTCTGGCGGGAACTGTTGGTATCAAAACTTAACTTTGGGCTGGGCCTTCTTTAAACTCTTTGGCATCTGTGAACTGGTTTCTTCTTAGTCACTCTTGTTAACTTTATTACATAGCACATGATATTCTGTGAAGCACTGTGAACCACTGGCTTAGAGAAACAATTTGTGGGCTGCTTTTAAGGTAAGACTATTTCTCGTTAAGATGTTTGCCAGTCCGTCTCTTGTGACTACATGCAGAGCCTTGCTAAAATCAAGCCCCTTGGTCAGCACAGAGAGCCATAATGTGCTAATCAGGGTTGGACTTGAAACAGCTGGGCCATGAACCAGTTTCCTTTATCTCCCTTTGCATTGTCAGTGGTCCTCATGATTCATATGATATAGCTCCTCAAAAGATAAACCAAAAAAGATGATGGGACAGAATTCAAAAATACCTTCTCTTGCCTGTGGCTTATGCATGTGTGTGTGTGCATAGTCGCTCAGTCGTGTCCAACTCTTTGTGACCCCACGGACTGTAGCCCACCAGGCTCCTCTGTCCATGGGGATTCAGTAGGCAAGAATACTGGAGTGGGTTGCCATGCCATCCTCCAGGGGATCTTCCCAACTCAGGGATCGAACCCAGGTCTCCCGCTTTGCAGGCAGGTTCTTTACCTTCTGAGCCACCAGGGAAGCCCATGGCTTATGCATACATATTTTAATGTTATTTATAAGTGCATAGTTAAGAGTGTTTTGGTCTTAGAGTTGGAAGCATAAAATGAAACTGTGGTAATTAAATATCGTTATTGGTTAATTGTATTTGCTTCTAATCTATTTTTTAGCTGACCTACTGCAAACAAAGTAAAAGACAGTGACTATTAGCACAAAGCTGATTCCTCCAATGTGGAAATGGAAGCAAATAGGCTTCATAAGTATGTATGTAACACAGACAAATGACAATTTTTTAGATTTTTTAAATTAAATATTACGGATTAAAGGGCTTCCAAGGTGGCACAGTGATAAAGAATCTGTCTGCCAAGGCAGGAGACGCAAGAGATGCAAATTCAATCCCTGGTCAGGTAGATTCCTGGAGAAGGAAATGAGAATCCACTCCAGTATTCTTGCCTGGAAAATTCCGTGGACAAAGGAGCCTGGAGGGCTATGGTCCATGGAGTCACAAAAAGTTGAACACGATTGAATGACTGAGCACACACAGCTATGGACTGTGTGTGAAATCCTTAAGTTTGAAAAATCTGGTAACAGTATAGTTACAAGAGAAGGTCCAATCAGGATATAACAAGATTATAAGACCATTAGTTCAGTGGTTTTCAAAGTGAGGCCAGTGAACCGCTGGGGACATCTGGTTCTTTTCAGGAGATTCACAATACCCTGGTTTTTCCAACTACATATCTGTGTAAAGTTGTATTTTCTTCATATTCTTCTGTTAAAACAGCATAACTAACAGGTTGAAATGTGGAAGTAGATGTGAGATTCTAACTGTCCTCTCTGAGGCCAGACATTAAATAAATTTCCCAAAATATAACACATGACAGTCTTCTCAATACATTTTGGAGAAAGAAATACAGTTTTCATAAAAAGTATGTTATTTATGTTAGCATGTAAAGGATTAGTTATTATATTGAATGAACAAAAAATTACAAAAATTCTTTGGTTTGAACTTCTAACATGGTAAATATTAACAAATGGAAACTAAATAAGTTTAAAGAGTGGAAAGAAGTCCTGGCACTAAGATGTTTGAGAACTGCTGCATGAACATGGCTCAAGCAAATTCTCTAAATTCTAACCTTATATATAAAGCCTATTTTTTTCAGCATAAGCTGGTTTCCACCTCTACCTCTTGCCCAGTTTCCCCCAAACTGTATGCTCATGTCCAGGGGTAATAAAAAATTTTAGCAACTGGTAGTCCATAGTGTCGCAAAAGAGTCAGACATGACTTAGCGACTAAACAGCAAAGGCATGGAAGCCCATCATCAGTCAAAACGTTTGTACAACCAGTAAGCACAGATTGTGACTGAAAGCAGCAGGGTTAGCCCCACTCTCTGAGCGTCCAGGTCTGCCTTCTGTAAGTTCCCCCTGCCTGTAGGGAGGTTAGAACTCCCTCTCCCACCCAGCCAGCTGCTCTGCTCACAGGTAAATCTAGTCTAGTACCTGATACACTGTCAGGAGCTGAGCCCTGTGTGCCTGAGCCCATGTTTACCTACCCTGAGTGCAAACCCTTTGCCTCAGTAGCCCTTCCCCTGGTTTGGAGAGACATGAGGTAGAGTTTCCTTGCAATGACAAGAATGGAAAAGGTCACCAACCATTTTATTACCATTCCAATTTGCCCCAAGTAGGTGGAGCTTCAGGTGGTCCAATATTGTGCGGTGTCTTAAACACCGGGGTCAGATTTGTTTCGACTTAAGGAATAGGTAAGATTCCTCCAGAGATCTTCGGTTAACCCAACCACTTCAACCACTTCAGTTAAAACCTAGTTAGCACTTTGCACAGAGTGCAGCAGAGATAGCTTTTCACCAAAAATGCATGGAATGTACTTAGATGTCTTTTTGGTGGGGTGAGATTACGAGAACTGGGAAAACCAGACGCGGGGGATTTCCGAAGCCCTGAAGCTGAGCTGATGACTGCCAAGGCTGCACGCTTAGCCTGAGTTCTCCTGCAGAGTGAACTTCCCCACGCACTGACTCCTTCCCTCTGACTTGCTGCTCTGGGTTGATTGGTGTCCTCCGAAATTCATATATTGATATCCTAACCCCCAGGTGTTCAGAATGTGACCTTGTGTGAAGACAGGGTCTTTACAGTCATAATCCAGTTACAGTAAGGTCATTAGCGTGGGTGTAAGCCCAGTATGTCTGGTGTCCTTATGAAAAGGGGAAGTTTGGACACAAGGATATGTACAGAGGGAAAACTGTGTAAAGATGCAGGGAGAAGGCCATGTGAATATGAAGACAGGCATCTGTAAGCCAAGGAGAGAGGCCTGGAATAGATCCGTCCCTCACAGCCCTCAGGACCTCAGGAGGAACCCACTGTGCTTTCGGACTTCTCACCTACAGAACTGTGAGGAAAGCATTGCCTGTTGCTCAAGTCACTCAGTTTGTGATTCTCTTGTCACAGTGGCCCTAGCACGCTTGCCTTCAGGTTTCCAATCACAGCCCCACTTTCTCTCAGGGGAAGAATGCTTACTAACAGGTTCTTCGTTTGAAAAAGTGAGATATAGAAGACTAATGAGCGTTTTTCTCCAGTAAAGCTCCAATGGTTCCCTCAGCAGCCCTTGGCGTGTGAGACTGGCCTCCCCTCAACCCTCAGATGAGCAGGGACTTCGCTAATAGATGAGAGGAAGGAAGTGTTCGGTGCCCTCAGAGGTGAGAACCAGGGAGTGTGGCCTGAAGTGTGGCCTCCACAGCCTCGACACAGCTGTCATTTGGGGACCTCCTTCTCAGGAATCTCTGCTACCCAGCCCTGCCAGAACCTGACGCCCCATCTATGGGTTCCATGCATTTTGTACAAGCTGTGCCGTCTCTAATCTGTGTGGAATTGTGCAGGCTTTGATGTCGCTGCTGACTGAGGCATGCCCCAGCCCAATTTGCCCTCTCCCGCTGTTCTCACACCCTCTCCTGCTCGGCACTGCCCCAAGGTCTTCATCCTTTCTCTTCTCATACAGAGCAGACAGCCCGCTTTAGCCATTCTCTGCATGGCTTCTGCTACTTGGATGCCAGGTCTTGTGGATTACTCCTTCCAATTTCTTCTCACCCTGCCTCTCCTTCTGTATCTACTGCTGGCGTCCTTGTCAGGCCATTGGTGGCCCATGTATGAACACTGGGTGACACTACTTAAACACCAAGGCTATCTTGACTTGGGGGCACCTGGGAGTGTGGAGTAAAGGATATGGGAATTCAAAGGAGGGGTGAAATGAGGGGCAAGGATGGGCTTGCGAGGTAGGGACAGGGAAAGGCCAATTTTCAGGGAGGTGGTGGGGTGGAAGAGTGAGGACCTCTAGTACACAGATTTAATAGTGATAAAAAGAAGTTGAGAGTTCAGTGGTTTGTTTCTGAAATCAACAACCACTCCAGAATGGGAGTACCAGTGTGTCATGTATCACTGCAGAAGCCTTCTCCTGGTTGCTTGAATTTCCTTCCCTGAATCTGGCACACACTAGCACTGCATTTAAATACACAATTTTGGTTAAATGTACCATTTCATTTATCCATACAGTCAACACATATTTACTGAATATAATTCTCAGTATGGAGATTTGATAGGAAACAAGGCTGACCTGTTCACAAATCCCTGTTACTTTACTACTATTCTCTTCAACAACTGCTACTCTAAATAATATTTTAAAGTTGATTCTTAAAGGATGAATCATCAAATTAATACATGTGTCTACGCACACTCATAGCTAGACATACATATGACAAATATATTACTAAAGCCCCAACCATAGACTTTTAATTCATTTATTATAATCAAAATGAAGATACTAAAGAGTGAAGATATTCAGTGGTCACTGAGGTGATGGGCTCTGTGAAAACTGTAATTATTTTCTTTTGATGGCTCTTTCATTTATTGGATGAAATGGAAAAATATGGGGACATTTTCAAAACTATAAGAATTATCCCCTCCATCATTCCATTGTTTGGTTTTCAGTGCTTTCGTCTTTCAACTTTTTTTTTCTTTACATTATCGTGTTGGTTTTGCCATACATTGACATGAATCCACCACGTCTTTCAACTTTTAAGATTGAGAACTCTTAAGTCTGCTTTTCAAAGTTCCTGGGAGGACAAATTTAGTTGCTTGTTGCTGAGTTGGTATTGTTCTAACTCCTTACAGTTGTCATATAAATAGCTTTCAGGTTTTAATTTTTAAGGTAAAGAGATAAGCTGATGCCTCTACCCTTCTCCCGGTTCCCCTGTTCAGATACCCCAAGGCACCAGTGAGACAGGCAGTCCTCCTCTCCTCTTACCCAAGAGCAAAACTACTTTTCCTCAGTTTTTTTCTCTCTAATAACCACAGGTTTTCAGAGAAGGCCATCAGTTCAAAATATTATATGACATTAAAAAAAAATAAAAGGAATCACACACAGACCTTGCAGACAATCAGAGATAATAGGTTATAAACTGCTGGGTAATCTGGATTTAGACCAGCTAAAGCAGAAGTTGGGTCCATATTGGGCAAGGATTGAAGACAAATGCCATCTGTGATTAAGCACTAGATTCGTCATGCTCCGGGTCTCCTTTCCGCTGTCCACTTGCTTGCTCGACTTGGCAAGGATCCAGGGGAGGAAGTAGGGAGAGAGGAAGCCAGTGGAGAATAACCAGTGTTTGTACTCAAGCTTCCTGAAGGGCTCATTTGTCTGGACTTGCTTGTAACATTTTGGAGAAATACCTCACGCATGACAAAGGGAGAAGTTCTGGTTATAGAAGTGAGAATTATCTAGATTGTCTCTGGAGCCATGGGCAGGAGGGGGTGAAAAAGATGTGCCTTTGGTGATGGTGTCTATATATGCAAACAAGAAGAGACATCATAGAAAGAAGGGTCCCTGGAGATTTATCTCTTGTCCCTGAACCCTGGGCTCCTTGCCTTACCTTTGGGCTCCTGGGCTGCGTGTGCCAGTTATTCTTGCAATGTGGCTTCAAAGTCAGTATACATTGAATGAGATTTTCCCAGTGTCAGGCCCTGAATTGTACATGTTGCAGGCATTGTCTAGTGTGGTCTTCCTAGCACACAAAGACTACTCAGCCCTAGTTGTTAGAGAATAACGCTGAGATACAAAAATCATTAAAAAAAAAATTTGCCAAAGTCACAGATTTGCTCTGTTTTATCTCCTAGCACTTCTGAAGTACCAAATCATTCAATGCCTTCATTAGTTTTGTTTTTTTATCCTCTTTCAACATTCTCTGCTCTACAGAGTATGTACAGGAACCTTCCTGTGTGCCATTCACTCACAATTCAGCAAGTCTTTCCAGAGAATTATTAGGTGCTAAATGGAGTGAAAATGTATATCCTCTGCACTGAAAAAGTTCATTCTCATCCATCTGTTCAACTATCCAGCAGAGTTGTCCTAAGCACATCCCTTGTCCCAGGCAGTGTACTAGGTGCTAGAAATAAAAAGCCAAATAAGGTACTGTGTTTAGTGTTAATAATGAGAGTAACAATGCTGATAATATTGTTAGTGCTCAGCTAACATTTACTGAGCACTCAACGGTTTGCCCTGTACTGTTCTAAGTACTTTGTATCTATTCACTCATCATTCCTCAGCATAAGTGACTCAGGTCCCATTACCATTGTCTTCATTTTACAGATGAGGAAACAGAGAGAGACACAGAGAAACAGTCTTGCTGCAGTCAAGACTGAAACAGAACCAGTGTAGGTACTGTACACCCTTGTTGGAAACCGGTGCAACAAATATAGGTTTGTAATGAAGTGAAATTCTTGAGAACTGAGGTCAATCCATGGTCATTTGAGCCAAGGGAAATCAGTGCTCAAATGTGTCTGTCCAAGGGTTCAAGATGGGTGTCTGGTCCTTAAGTGGGCATGTGGCTCTTGGCAAAGTTAGGACAGGAGAACTGCTAGAGTGTGGAGAGCTGAGTATTAAAGAGGCAGAAATGAAATTATTACACTTTCTTTCAGCTTCATTTCAGATATATGGAGATGTTTCTGTAACAGTAGAATTCACGGTTATGTGGAAGGATGTCTTTGGTTGTGCTGGAGGTTTAGCACATCCTAGTAAGAACCCTGAAATGGTTATTTCCCTTATTAAGTTTCAAATGTAAGGTGTGTGTTCATTCACTCATTCAAGAGATATTTATTAAATACCTACTGTATACCCAGAAACTGTTGTAGGCCTTTGGAATACACAGTGAACAAAACAGAAAAAATACCCTTACTCTCATGGAAGTACATTGTTGTAGGTAAGACCTGTGAAAAAGCACTGCCAATAGGGAACTGGGAGTGTGGGCATAGGGACCTGCAGCTTGGATTTAAGTAAGATAGCCAGGCGGGCCTCGCTGAACAGATAACAATAAAGTCCTCAAGCAGTGGGAATAGCCAGTGCCAGGATTCCAGGGTGGGAGGTGCCCTCTGTGCTTCAAGAGCAGCCAGGAGGCCAGTGTGGCTGGAGGGAGGGGTCAGAGAGAAAAAGTGTGATAGGGCGCTGTAGACAACTCTAAAACCTTGGCTTCCTCTTTGAATGAAACAGGGAGGGCAGTGTATTGGAGGCACCAAGGAAGAGTTTGATTCTGGATACTCTTGGAAGTCAGCAGATGTTCTGTAAGCAATTCGGGTATCAGAGAAGGAAAGGCATCAAGGACCGCACCGTGGTCTTTGGCTGGAGCACCTGGAAGGATGGAGAAGCTCTTAACAGTGAGGGGAAGACCTTTTGTGGAATTGTGGGGAGAAGACCAGGCATTCTATTTTAGGAGAGGCTGTGAGGCATCAAGTGGAGAGGCGAAGCTTGAACTCTCGGGAATGTGGGCTAGGGTGCAGAAGAGAGGTCTGAGCTGGGGGTGACAGTTAGGGAGCTCTCAGCATACAATGCTGTAAAAGGCCAAAGACAGCTGAAATCACCACGGGAGCGAGATAAAGAGGAGAAGAGGACCGAGAACTGAGTGTTAAGAGGTTGGGGAGAGGCGGCCAAGTGGACAGAAGAAACAGCCAAGTGGTAGGAGGCAGCAAGAGTGCAGGGTCCCAGAGACCAGTGGAGCCCGTGCTTCTAGGAACGCCCTGGTCTGTCGGCTCGCCCACAGGGATAGGACTTCTTGAGTGGGAGTCAAGTCAGTGCCTCACTCAGGGTCTAGGAGTCAGGAGTTAGTCAGATAGACAGTTTTAAGGGAGAGAACCAACTTTACTTTTCCTGCCACAAGGAGAAACAAAGACTGTTCAAGCAATTTTCATTACTGGGTCCTGTTAGAAGGACCCGTGTGAGTTCAGTCATGAATGAAGGAGATGTTAGCAACATCAATTAGTCATTAAGCCACTTCTTCATTTGCTGTGTACATGTGGTTTCTAACCAGGCAAGGATTTGTTTAATAAAGCAATCATGGTGTTCATTTTCTCTCAAATCCTTGAATCTAAAGATCAGTTTTGAAATGTTAAGTCATGCTATACTGTACCCCTAGAGTGTCTTATTTTCATTTTTCTAATTTTATAAGAAAAAAATATATATATGTAGATAGGTAGATAGGACCTTAATGAACACATGTGAAATGAAAACCAAAGTTCTCCTTGTGCTCACCAGCATCTTCACCTTTTTATGCCTTTGAAATGCATTTACCAGCCATCTGCAGACCCTCGAACCCTGAGCTGTTCCCACAGTACTCATGACTTAAAATAGTCCATTCTTTAAATGGCTTCAGTCCTCGTTCATGCATCCCATCCACACCCTCTGGTTTGGACTGGATCCCAAAGGAGCCGGATTTGGCTGCATCATAACATGGGCTCGAGACAGAGGGAAACCGAAGTCTGATTTCTGGGGAAATATTGGCAGGAGACAAGAGCCACCTGAATGAAGCCTTAGTTCTTCAGGGTCCTGTGAGCTCAGGCAGCCGGCCAGGCAGTTTGGAGAGCAGAGCCTGGAGTCACCCCCGAGGTCATGAGCTCTACCCCTGGGTTATGGAGGCCCCTGTGGCCAAGCCTGTGGGCGGAGAGGGAGCTGATACAAGCTCAGTCCATTCATCCCCTCAACATTCATTTGCCAAATGACTCCCATGTCTCATGTACTTCGTTTCCTCATGAATTAACAGTATGTTTATTTTATTACGTTGAAGAGACCAGACATAGCCTATGAATGAGAGGTCTGGAGGTAAAGGGTGGTTTAAGGTTGAAGGAAGATAGCACAACTGTTGAGTCAGGCTGGCATGGGTTCAGGTCCTGGCCACAGCAGTGTTACTCTGAGGGGTGCTTTCCCTCTTCGGGTCTCAGCAGTCTCCTCCAAAGGGAACACTGTGACGAAATCCTTGATCACAGATGATATGGGAGCAACACAGATGATGTGAGACAGTGACTGTCATAGAGCAGGGAGTCAGGGTGTTCTAACGGGTTACCACGATTGCGTTTGTTGTCGCAGGGTGTGGGTGAAGTAGGAGGTCTAAAGGAGACTTCCTGTGCAGAGGCTGAGAAGCTGAAGAATTTTTGCTCTCTTCAGGCTATTTTCCACCACACTTTGTCCTTGGTAGACACTGACCATCAGTTGCCACCCTCCTTCCACTCCAGCCAGGATGGCCTCAGGGTGTGGATCGAGGCCAACACCAGTTCTCTGGAGTTCGCTGATGAGGTGCAACCTCTTTACCATGGTCATCCCAAGCAGGAAACCAAGAGAGGCGTTTCTGAGACCATGTACGCTGACACCTTTTTGAATAAGGTGACGGGATTCGACTCAAAGTCCCTGGCAGTGAAAATCAGGAAGAGTCTGAAAGCCTTCAGGGCAGCCTGTTAGGCAGCCACAGAAGAAAGCTTTCAGGCAGGAACACATTTAGAAAGGAGTTTGGGGGCTTCCCTGGTGGTCCAGTGGCTAAGAGTCCATCCACCAGTGCAGGGGACACAGGCTCGTTCCCAGGCCAGGAACATTCCACATGCTGTGGGGTAACGAGGCCCATGTGCCACATCTGTCGCAGCCTGTGTGCCTAGAACCTGCGCTCTGTAATAAGAGAAGCCACCCCGGCACTGCAACGAAGAGTAATCCCTGTCGCCTCAACCAGAGAAAGCCCGCACTCAGCAACAAAGACCTAGCACAGCCATAAATAAAGAAATAATTTTTTTTTAAAAGAAAGTAGTTCAAAAGTCCTTGATTCTCTTTTCTAAAAAAAATTTTATTTGAAGATAGTTGCTTTACAATGCAGTATTACTTCCAGGTGTATAACAAAGTGATTCAGTTATACATATACACATTCATTCTTTTCCAGATGCTTTTCTCGTATAGGTTATCACAGAATATCGAGTAGAGTTTCCTGTGCTGCACACTAGTTCCTTGCTGGTTATTATCTTATATATAGTAATGTGTGTATTAATCCCATTAATTAATGTAAATCCCAAGCTCCTAATTTATCCCTCCCCTCCACGTTTCCCCTTTGGTAATCATACGTTTGTTTTCAAAATCTCTGTTTCTGTTGTGTAAATGAGTTCATTTATATCATTTTTATCATTTAATAAAGGCCATGTATGACAAACCCACAGCAAACATTATTCTTTTTATTTATTTATTTTAATTTATTAATTTTACTCTTTATCTGTGGCTGTGCTGGGTCTTCGTTGCTGTGCTTGGGCTTTCTCTGGTTGCAATGAGCAGGGGCTGCTCTTCGGTGAGGCTCACAGGCTCCAGGTGCCCGGGCTTCAGAAGCTGTGGCTCTGGAGCCCTAGAGCGTGAGGGCTCAGTAGTTGCAGCACATGGGTTCAGTAGTTGCAGGGCATGGACTTAGTTGCTCTGCAGTATGTGGAATCTTCCCAGACCAGGGACCAAACCCATATCCCCTGCATTGACAGGCAGATTCCTGTACACTCTACCACCCAGGAAGTCCTATGTCATTTTAAAATTAGATTCCGTGTGTATGGTATCATATGATATTTGTCTTTCCCTGTCTGACTTACTTCACTTAGTATAATAATTTCCAGGTCTATTCATGCTGATGCAAGTGGTATTACTTTATTATTCATAACTGAGTAATATTCTGTTGTGCATATGTATCACATCTTCTTTATCCATTCCTCCATCAATGGACATTTAGGTTACTTCCATGTTTGGCTATTGTAAATAGTGCTGTAATGAACATTGGGGTGTATGTTTCATTTCGAATTATGGTTTTCTCTTGGATAGATGCCCAGGAGTGTGGTTGCAGGATCATATGGTAGCTCTTTATTTTTTAAAAGGAACCTCCATACTGTTCTCCATGTTGGTTGTACCAGTTTTCATCCCCACCAACAGTGTAGGAGGGTTTCCTTTTCTATACCCTCTCCAGCATTTATTGTTTGTAGACTTTTTTACGGCCATTCAGCCAATGTGAAGTGATACTTAATTGATTGGCATTTCTCTGATAATTAGTGATACTGAGTATCTCTTCAAGTGCCTTTTGGCCATCTGTATGTCTTCCTTGGAGAAATGTTTGTTTAGATCTGCCCATTTTTTGATTGGATTGTTTTTTTGATACAGAGCTGCATGAACTGTTTGTATATTTTAGAACGATTCCCTTCTTAGTGATGGTGAATAGGTCTTCTCCATCATCCATGCCCCAGGAAAGAGTCCAGGCAGCTTCGGGCAGCCCCGCTTTCTCAGGGCCATGAACTTCCAAACAGAAGGAACTCACCACTCCCCAACTCATCACACTCCTCCCTCCACCCTGCCGCCCCTGCCACCCCTACTTCAGTTGCCACTTTCATTCCCTCTTCACCTGAAGTCCAGATCCCAGGAAGACAGGAAGGGGGCTGAGTCCTCAGCTTCCTCCTTCAGCCACAACCCTGTGGCAGTCAGAGCCGGCAGTGAGCAAATGGGAAGTGCATTTTCTCCCCCTTCTTAAGGTGAAGCCCAGGGTTTTACTGCTCACTTTCCAATTCCCATAGGTGAAAAAGATCTAGCACCATTGATACCCACCCCCACTCATAGGTTACAGAAAGTAGATTGTTAATGATAAATTAGCACTCACTACCTGAAAGAGGAAAGCAGTGGGAGGTGACAGCCAGGAGATTCTTGGTTTCAGCTTCCTAATTTGGCCAGATGGGACAATTTTTTTTCCTGCTGCCGGTTAGGCAAATCTGGGATGCTGTCCAAACTGGTGGTGTGTGTTGGGGAATGTGCCCTCGTGTGTGTTTGCTGATGACTCAGCTTGTCTTGGGTCCTTAGAAAATGGTATTTCTCGAGACGTGACTTCTTCCCTGCCAGACGTCTCATCAAAGATCCTGGGGTGGGCTGGGAGGTGGGGTGGTGAGGCAAAACCCCCAAAAATCCAAAACAATGTATGAACAAAACCTGCTGTTTCTACAGCCTGGGTGGACCCTTCCAGATTCCAATGTCACTGTCATTTCAGCAAACCTCCATTTTATTTCATGAGATAAACTTAGCAAAGCAGAAAATCAGAAATTAGCATCCAGGTCCCAAGTATATAAATAACTCTATCAACTCAGCCTCTAAAGCCATATTGTCATATGTAAAGAAAGTAGGAACCCTTGAAAACTGCATGGTGAATTCATTGGGGGTGAAACCTGACTCAATAAAACCAAAGAGATAAAACTTTAATGAGTCAATTAAAGAAGAATGAGGTTAGATTGTAGATTCACTGTCTAATCATGGAAGTAATTTCCATGAAAAGAGCAAGCAAGCATGCTTGGGCACAGATAAGATACTAATAATGGGTAGGGTGAGGCCATGGAAGCTCTTAGGGTTGCTTTTCCTAACATTATGGATGGATGTCTTACAGTAACGTAAACCCGTGAGGAGCCCCTGTTCTGTACTGCCAACTGGGTGCAGCTCTTCCCACACACTAGCTCATTTACTCCCAATAATAATCATAAGAGGTGTTATTTTCCTTATCTTTCAGACGGCAGACAGGCTCAGAAAAACAAAGTAACTACCCCAGATCACACAGTAGGAAATGGAGCTTGACTGTGAACCCACGTAGTCCTGACTCCAAGATGTGGGCTGTTAACTGGCTCACACACAGCTTTCCAATCACAGCAGCAGAGAACAATTTCCGTGGGCTTGTTTCAATGCCCTGGGGGCTTCCCTCAGCCTCCTACGGGCTCCTCTTTCTCTCTCTTTTTCTTGACCACAATATATATATTGTGGTTAAGAGTTCCCTCACTGTATATTAAGAAGTATATTTTATGCAGTGAGCTGTCCTAAGGTGCCTCCTCACCATCACCTGGATGCCTGGTCCAGAGTCCAGATATTTGTCAAGCCCATCTCCAGTGTTTCTGATTCTCTAGGTCTTAGGTGGAGCCTGAGGATTTCATTTCTTACGTGCTCCCAGACGTTGCTGGTGCTGTTTGCCCAGAGGACTGTGGTGAAGGACCATAGAGGCTTTTTTTTTTTTAGCTATTGAAAAGGTTAAAGAGGTCGCTGTGGGTTGGCCTGCAACTAACAATCAATGGTAGTAACCACTCTTTTTTTCTATGTAAAACTGACGTCTGAGTTCTGGCAAGTGTTTTAGACTCAGTGTATTTGGGGAGTGGGTTTCTTGCCTATTTGAAATCGGCTTGGGTTCAAGCTGCAAACTCATGAATGGATAAGCTTGTAGCACTGCAGTGGCTGCAGGCTGAGGACATTTTTTTTTTGTCCAGGCCCAACTGCCAGGGGGTGAGGCGTTGGTCCAGGAATGTTGTTAGAATGCTGGCTAGTCAACACTTCTTCCTCTGAGCCTGCTCTGCTGTGCCTCCCTGCTTTCTACTCCCCCACCCCAACTCCATTCTTGTCAAGATTATTTATGTCCTCTAACTAGTGCCAAGAAGTGGAGGAAAACAATAGAATGGGAAAAACTAGAGCTCTCTTCAAGAAAATTGGAGATATCAAGGGAACATTTTATGCAAGAATGGACTTGATAAAGGACAGAAATGGTAAGGACCTAACAGAAGCAGAAGAGATTAATAAGAGGTGGAAAGAATACATAAAACTATAGAAAAAAGGTCTTAATGACTCAGGTAACCACAATGGTGTGGTCACTCACCTCAAGCCTGACATCCTGGAGTCTGAAGCCAAGTGGGCCTTAGGAAGCATCACTACAAACAAAGCTAGTGAGGTGATGGAATTCCAGCTGAGTTATTTCAAATCCCAAAAGCTAATGCTGTTAAGGTACTATACTCAATCTGTCAGCAAATTAGGAAAACTCAGCAATGGCTATAGGACTGGAAAAGGTCAGTTTTCCTTCCAATCCCAAATAAGGACAATGCCAAAGAATATTCAAACTACCACACAATTATGCTCATTTTCCATGCTAGTAAGGTAATGCTCAAAATTCTTCAAGTGCATCTTCATCAGTATGTGAACCAAGATCTTCCAAATGTACAAGCTGGATTTAGAAAAGGCAGAGAAACCAGAGATCAAACTGTCAACATTCATTGGATCATACAGAAAGCAAGGGAATTCCAGAAAAACATCTACTTACTTCTGCTTCATTGACTATGCAAAAGCATTTGACTGTGTGGATCACAACAAACTGTAGAAAATTCTTCAAGAGATGGGAGTACCAGATCACCTCACCTGTCTCCTGTGAAACCTGTATATGGGTCAAGACTCAATAGCTAGAACCATACATGGAACAATGGACTGGTTCAAAATTGGGAAAGGAATACATCAAGGCTGTATATTACCTCCCTGTTTATTTTATATGCAGGGTACATCATGTAAAATGCTGAGCTGGATGACTCACAAGCTGGAATTAAGGGTGCCAGGAAAACTATCAACAACCTCAAATATGCGGATGATATCACTGTAATGGCAAAAAGTGAAGAGGAACTAAAGAGTCTCTTGATGACAGTGAAAGAGGAGAGTGAAAAAGCTGGCTTAAAACTCAGTGTTCAAAAAACTAAGATCATGGCATCTGATCCCATCACTTCATGGCAAATAGATGGGGAAACCATGGGAACAGTGATAGAATTCTTTTTCTTGGGCTCCAAGATCACTGCTGGAGAAGGTGATGGCACCCCACTCCAGTACTCTTCCCTGGAAAATCCCATGGACAGAAGAGCCTGGTAGGCTGCAGCCCATGGGGTCGCTGAGTCAGAAATGACTGAGCGGCTTCACTTTCATGCACTGGAGAAGGAAATGGCAACCCACTCCAGTGTTCTTGCCTGGAGAATCCCAGCAATGGCGGAGTCTGGTGGGCTGCCATCTATGAGGTCGCACAGAGTCAGACACGACTGAAGCCACTTAGCAGCAGCAGCACCAAGATCACTGCAGATGGTGACTGCAGCCATGAAATTAAAAGACACTTGCTCCTTGGAAGAAAAGCTATGACAAGCCTCGACAGCATATTAAAAAGCAGAGACATTACTTTGCCAACAAAGGTTCTTATAGTCAAGGCTATGGTTTTTCCAGTAGTCATGTTTGGATGTGAGGGTTGGACCATAAAGAAAGCTGAGTGCTGAAGAACTGATGCTTTTGAACTGTGGTGTTGGAGAAGACTCTTGAGAGTCCCTTGGACTTCAAGGAGATCCAACCAGTCCATCCTAAGGGAAATCAGTCCTGAATATTCACAGGAAGGACTGATGCTGAAACTGAAGCTCCAATACTTTGACCACCTGACGCGAAGAACTGATTTATTAGAAAAGACCCTGATGCTGGGAAAGATTGAAGGCAGGAGAAGAGGATGACAGAGGATGAGATGGCTGGATGGCATCACCAGCTAGATGGACAGGAGTTTGAGCAAACCCCGGGAGATAGGGAAGCACAGGGAAGCCTGGCGTGCTGCAGTCCATGGGGTCCTGAAGAGTGGACACGACTTAGTGACTGAACGACAGCAGCTAGTGCTGCCCAAAAGAAGTAGATGTGAGCCACATATGTAATTTCAGCTTTCTAGTAGTGACATTAAAAATATCTTACATTCTATTTTTTTTTTCCCTTCAGGTCTTTGAAATACGGTGTTATTTCACCCTGCAGCATGTCTCAGTTCAGACCAGCTGTATTTTCCATGTCGAGTTGCCATGTGTGGCTGGTAACTGCCATGCTGGACCGTGGCATTCTCCTGCATTTGGAATTACTACGAAGTCTGAACCTAGAAAGGACCGCTTTATGAAAGGTAGTAATATCAACATATTCATACCTTTGCATCGGTTTATCTTTACTAAACAAACAGATGTAGCCAAAACAGCTGTACCTCAGAATCGACAGACATCTGTTGAGAATACGATGCCCATGCCTAACCGCAGAGCTACTGAATTAGAATGGCAGTGGAGGGAGATGGCTCTGCATTTTTAAAGGGTCCCTGGGGTAATTTTGCAGCATCCAGCCCAGGACTTTCCACACAGGGACATTTACAAGTCAGCAGACAGTGAAGTGCAAAACCCCATCTAGGAGTGTCGCCCTTGGGGCCAGAAGCCAGAGTCCAGCTTCTTTTATTATTTGTCAGTCTATTTCAGTTGTTGAAGCCTGATTTGCAGGGTACTGACAGATAAACACTTTAAATCATTTAGCAGAAATAGGTTGGCATCCAGTTTGTGGAAAAATGCTGTTCACTAGGCTTTGTTATCTTGCTTTTGTGATGGGGTTTTTTGAGACCAGTATGTGGAGATTTGTTGGCACGGGCTGCCACCTGCTGATGGAAGGTGGTGTCGACACATGTTAGAATGTGGGCTTTCCCTTGCTGGTAGAGATGAGTGCAGTTTATACACAAGCTTCTCCACAGTGGTCCCTAGAACAGCAGCAACAGCATCCCCTGGGAACTTGATAGAAATGCAGAATCCTTGGGCCTTCCTCCAGATCCACTGGATTAGAAACTCTGAGAGTAGGTCCAGCTGTCTATGGTTAATAAGGTCTCCAGGTGAATATAAGGCATGCTGAAGTGTGAGGACCACGGCTGTAGCCCAAAGTCATGGTTCTTGAACTCTTAGCTGCGTGGGAAGTTGTTCTGGAGGAAAGGTACAAATGTACATACATCCATACTTGCAACTGCTTGAGGAGCGTTCAGAGACCACATTAAACTAGAATTTGTTCCAAATCCTTTGGCGGTTTTGGGGGGTGGGGACAAGGTAGAAGTAAAGAATGGTCTAATTTTCTCTCATAGGTGTCATATGTGCTCTGGTTTAAGGGTCTGTGTCCTGGTTAGACTCGACAGGTTTTAGAATACTGGCAGCCTGTATTGTAGCTTTGTCTAGATTAGAAAAATGTACCTTTACTCAAAATCATGTTATTAAAATTAGCATCTCTAAAATCTTTCAGTGGTAAAACTATCTCAACAATATTACAGTAAACACAAACTTTATGTTAATTCTGTATAAATTAAACAAATCAATTATTAATGATCCAACAATAGGAAGCCTTAAATTTTCTTCAGAATAATTAGGAATTAAATATCATTAGTATGTAACACTTTGTTTCAAAATAGTGCTTGTCCTGTTTTCACAGAAACAGTATCTTTGGGGGAGTTTCAGTTACTTGCTCCAATATCTCATTTTCTGTAGAGATGATTGCTATCTTTGGCAGAATTTCTTGATATTATGATCCTCATATAGTACAAAGTTAGGTCATTTTTTAAAATAAAAGTTTGAGAGGCTGTTTTTCCCACTGACTACATTCCCCACTGTCCAAATTACCTATATTCTGGAAGTTCTAAAAGTATTTGGAACTTTGTGGTAATTTATTGCTGTAAATATACTGCAGTGCCTAAAAGAAATTCATATTAAAATTTAGAAAGCAATTTAAAGTTTTTAGTTCCTCGGACTTGGTGACCCATCAATATCACATCTCTTACTATGTTTATAAATTAATTTCAGTAGCAAATTTGACATTCTAAAGAAGTGGTTTATAATTAAAGTGGCTTTGTTGGTTGTTGTTCAGTTGCTAAGTCATTTCTGACTCTTTGTGACCCCATGGACTGCAGCATGCCAGATTTCCCTGTCCTTAGCTATCTCCTGGAGTTTGCTAAAATTGATGTCCATTGAGTCAGTGATGCTACCGGTTATTAACCATCTCAACCTCCATTGCTGCCTTCTTTTACCTTCAATCTTTCCCAGCATCAGGGTCTTAATTTTTCCAATTACCTGTTATCCAGAAAACTGGTATTCCTACAATAGTATTTCAGTATTGTAAACTGTTCTTCTAATGATTAAATTACTAAAATTATTGTAGAAAAAAAGTTGATTTTAAAATAAAATTAGGGATCATGGAAGGTCTGATCACGAGATTTTCACTTAAAGATGTCCTTCCTCCTTTTTTGATTTTAAAAAATATCGTGGAGAAGTTGGTGTCAAAATTATGAGATTCTGCAGTTTGTTTAGCATCACTGATAGATAAGCAAACCTTCAGAAAGTCCCCTGGTTTCTTTGATACTGTCAAGAGTGTCACACACATTGTGTTTGGTTCTTGCATCACTTGGCTTTCATCATTGATTTTACTTAACGTATCATCTAAAATTATACTGAGTAAATAAAATCGAAAGTTGGCATTTTACAGTCATCAACAATTTTTAAGTGAGTGTTGCATGCTACTTTTTGAACTCAGTCTTTGCATTGTACCTTGGAAAATGGCATCAATTTAGGTTTGCTGTGTATATTAATGCAATTCTATACTTCACGTAGCTGTAGAGGTAATATTTTAAAACTCCAAGTGCATATAACCCTGAAAAAAAAAATAAAAAAAAATAAAACTCCAAGTGCCAAAGAGATTTTTGCTTCATTGTTTACGAACAGGTGGATGCAGAGTGAGACATAAAGAATGTCTAGAAGTATTTTAGAGGGTTTTCTGCAGCAATTCATTATGTCCTACATATGTTTATACTATTATGATATTCTTGGAATTATGTTTTGTTTTGATGTAGTTTTTTATAAGTGATCTGCTGAAACCATGCAGTATTCTCTCTTCCATTAGACAATACCTGAGAGGTCAAATGTTTATAGAGGCGAACAGTTTTCATTTGAATAAATTTTGTAGAAAATACAAGAAATGCCCAGAGGGACAGGAAAGGAAATTCACAGGTCCTTGATTTAATGTAGTGTGGTGGCTTTAAATCATGGATAGGCACCCTCTACTCTTGTGACAGTCATATTGAAAAAGAATAAGAAAGGAAGGAAGACAATTAAAAATAAATAAATGAACAACTTACTGACAATTATTATCTGTTCTTCAAAGTTAGCATCAGGATTTGTATCCAGTACATCTGGTTGTTTTAAAAAACCACTGCTTCACTTATTCAAACTGATTTAATTAATCACATGTGATATATTTTTTTTAATTCTTGAGTTCTATGTTTTGTCTCCTAAATAAAAGAGACGTATTATTTGGAGTTGCTATTTATATTCTGCATTAGTGTGGGGCCACAGTATCAGTGCTTGCTGTGGTTTCTGCTGCATGAAGTCAGTACCCATTATCACAGTCGTGCAGCATTGTGGTCCCTGATTGTTAGATGTTGTTTCAAATTGAATTGTGCCTATTATGTGTTCAACAGAAGCTCGTTGATATGTTTTCTGATTTTCATGTGTCACTGTTCTGCAGTGTTGTCAGTTAGTTACACATTTTAAAGTAAGATTTCCCTTTTAAGTACGTAGTCCTGCATTGGTGTGTATTTCCTTTTTGTTGTATTCACTGAAATCTGTGCTGCCTTCTGCCAGGCTTTCATGCATCCTTGTGCTTCCATTTTCTTTTTCATCTACAAAGAGCTTATAATAGAGACAAAACAGACTATTTTGAGGTAGAATAAAAGAACAAGACTTTTTTTCACCATTTGGAAAAATTTTAATGTAATAAGTTTTTGTAATAAGATTTACTGTAATAAGTTTCTCAAAACTTCCTACCTATATCATCCTTAGAAAGTGAAAATTACTTTTCATAGGTGAATAATTTTCTTGTTTATTTTTTAAAATTAAAGTATAGTTAATTTACAATATTGTGTTAGTTTCTGATATATAGTAAAGTGATTCGATTCTATCTATATACACAGGTACATTTCATGTATATATATATGTACGTATATATATATATACACATACATTTTTTGTGTTCTTTATGATTATAGTTTATTACAAGATATTGAATGTAGTTCTCTGTGCTATACAGTAGGAACTTACTGTTTATATTTGCTAATCCAAAACTCCTAATTTATCTTTCCCCCATGAATAATTTTTAATAAGAGTGTTCCATTGTATTGTACTCAAATTCCGTAATCATTTACCTGGATTAAATAATGTATATTCAGTGTGATGGTTTCATAAGATTTTCATCCCTTCCTTTCTTTCTTTTTGTAATGAGATCACATACTTTTATATATGTTTTAAAATACAAAATTCACTGTTCTTTTTTAATTGTGCTTTTTAATTTAAATTTATTTATTTTTAATTGTCTTCCTTCCTTTCTTATTCTTTTTCAATATGACTGTCACAAGAGTAGAGGGTGCCTATCCATGATTTAAAGCCACCACACTACATTAAATCAAGGACCTGTGAATTTCCTTTCCTGTCCCTCTGGGCATTTCTTGTATTTTCTACAAAATTTATTCAAATATCCAAATAATTATCCTTTTTCTTCCTTGTTTTCATTATTCTGTTTTATAATCTAATTTTAAAATGTATCTGACATCTAGGGGAAAATGATGTGCTTAGTGTTTAAGCACATTATTTTCCCCTAGATGTCCTGTCTCTTGAGAAACCTGTATGCAGGTCAGGAAGCAACGGTTAGAACTGGACATGGAACACCAGACTGGTTCCAAATAGGAAAAGGAGTATGTCAAGGCTGTATATTGTCACCCTGCTTATTTAACTTATATGCAGAGTACATTATGAGAAACGCTGGGCTGGAAGAAGCACAAGCTGGAATCAAGATTGCTGGGAGAAATATCAATAACCTCAGATATGCAGAAGACATCACCCTTATGGCAGAAAGTGAAGAGGAACTAAAGAGCCTCTTGATGAAAGTGAAAGAGGAGAGTGAAAAAATTGGCTTAAAGCTCAACATTCAGAAATCTAAGATCATGGCATCCGGTCCCATCACTTCATGGCAAATAGATGGGGAAACAGTGGAAACAGTGTCAGACTTCATTTTTTTGGGCTCCAAAATCACTGCAGATGGTGACTGCAGCCATGAAATTAAAAGGCACTTATTCCTTGGGAGGAAAGTTATGACCAAGCTAGACAGCATATTGAAAAGCAGAGACATTACTTTGCCAACAAAGGTCTGTCTAGTCAAAGCTGTGGTTTTTCCAGTAGTCATGTATGGATGTGAAAGAAAGTTGGACTATAAAGAAAGCCGAGCACTAAAGAACTGATGCTTTTGAACTGTGGTGTTGGAGAAGACTCTTGAGAGTCCCTTGAACTGCAAGGAGATACAGCCAGTCCATCCTAAAGGAGATCAGTCCTGGGTGTTCATTGGAAGGACTGATGTTGAAGCTGAAACTCCAAAACTCTGGCCACCTCATTCGAAGACTTGACTCATTGGAAAAGACCCTAATGCTGGAAAAGACTGAGGGCAGGAGGAGAAGGGGATGACAGAGGATGAGATGGATGGATGGCATCATTGACTCGATAGACATGGGTTTGGGTAGACTCCGGGAGTTGGCGATGGACAGTGAGGCCTGGCGTGCTGCGATTCACGGGATCGCAAAGAGTCGGACACGACTGAGTGACTGAACTGAACTGAATATATCCATATATTAATAAATGTTAACATTTTTACTGAGGAAATTTCTATAACAAGAATTGCTGTAACATAACTAGCAGATTACTATATAATAATCCCTGGAAAATATCTTTGGAACACTTAGTAGATTGTTAATGGAAAATTATTAATTATTATCCAGTGATTTATCCCACAATGAAAGTACTCAGATTTAAGCTGCAAGCTCAATGATACCATTTAAGTAGAGTGACAAATATAAGTTGATACAAAGTTATATAAATTGTAAGTCATATAACTTATAAGATGGAGAGTAAATTTAGCAGGAATCTAATATCAAAGAGCTGAAAAAAATTTTTAACATTCTCACCAGTTATTATCTGCTAACTTCTTGTTTGGAAAAACAAGTACCATAAAGCACAATAAAAATAATGTGATGTTAAAGCAACAGAGTGCTTCAGTAATAAATGTCATCATGTTTAAGCTGAAGCAGAACAACATGGAAAAGGCCTGGTAGAAGAAGGCACAGGTTGGACCCCAGCTTCAGGGCAAACCATTGATAAAAAACCTTGATTTTTTTATGGCCAGGGTGCTTGAGGCACCTTGCTGCACAATTGACAAAGCTCACCAAAATCATTCACGTGCCTTCCCAGGCTCTTAGGATGGGGTAAGTCTACAGCGTGGGTGCAGAGGAGAGGCAGGAGACAGAGATGGAGGGGGACAGTGTGATTTCATCTTGACCTGACTTTCACCAAAGGTTGGAACTTTCCTGGGCAACGTGCTGATGGACACAGATTCCCAGAGTGGCAGGGCCGAGAGAGGGGACAGGAGGAAGCTCCTTGACTAACACCTGAATGAACAGACCAAGCGCGGAGGGGTCAGTGATAGAATCAGAGGGAAATATGTTCTGAAGGTTTTTCTCAGAAATTATATGAAGTTCTGACAATGAACCAAATGTTGTTGGAAATATGGAAAAATCAAAAGAAAAGGAACATTCCTGAAAATACCTTCTGTTTTTCTTTTCCTGAGCGGAGAAAATCCTCAGTCTACCAGCATCCTGATTTCCCAGCATCCAGTTCACCACATGGTGATGTGCAGTCTCCAGCTTCCTAAAGGCTGTGACACAGCACAAGTAGTAACACAGTTCAGGGGCTGCAAGACCCTTCCTCTCCTCCCCCTCTGCCTTCAGGTGAAATCTGTCCTTCCGTGTAGTCTTTAATCCTTTGCCTTGACCATCACGGGACTTCCTAATATTCTGTTCATAGATAGTAACGAAGAGCACAGGTGGCTCCATGGTAAAGAACCTCCCTGCCAATGCAGGAGACACAGGAGACACAGCTTCCCTCCCTGGGGCAGGGAATGGCAACCCGCTCCAGTATTCTTGCCTGGAAAATTCCATGGATAGAGGAGCCTGGTAAGCTGAGCCCATGGAGTTGCAGAGTCGGACACAACTGAGTGACTGAGCATGTACTTACACACACACATGGGCTTTCCTACCAAATTTGATTGAATTTGATTGAGGATGCCTACCTGGAGTCCTAAAATAAATGAATTAAAGCAAATATTTCATTGCTGTGGCCAAAAAAACTTAGTCAATCTCCCTCTTTTGTTGCCTGCAGCCCTCTGTGTAAGAGAAGAGGAAAAGGAAGGGGATGAAATCAGAAATACATTCATGTATCTACGTGTCTGCTCATCTCCCACTGACCATAACTTAATCAGACGGCCCCAATCTAACTGCAATGGAGGCTGGAACACATAGAGGAAAAAATAATAGGAGCACCATTTATACAAAATTATGTGTCAGGCAGGATATAAATAATTTCTAAGATTTGTCAATTCTAAGTAAAACACTTCCATATACATCTCTGCCAGGCCAAGCCCAATTTCAGCTGACAACCCTCCTCTGACTCCAAAAATACCCAGTTCATTCAGAAGCTGTTGGGACGTAGCTGGTGTTCACTCTCTGCTTCTCTGCGTGAGGGCACCCCTCTAACCTGCGCCCTAGAACTTGGTTTTGCAGTGGCTGTTGGTGCTCAGAAGCCTTGGGAGGCCTGAAGCAGCGCGTGCAGCCTAGTAAACCTGTCTTTCCAGAGTTCACAGACTTCCCAGCAGCCTTCATGTTGTCAACGCAATGTAGGAGGAGCATTTTGAAACTGCTGTGTCTCCAGTTCCCCAGGAACTAACGGAATAAAAAATCAAAACTGATGATCAGACATACCCAAGAGAATGGCAAATGTTGGAGAGCATGTGGGAAACCTGGAACCGTCTTATGTTCCTGGTGGGAAAGTGACCTGCTAGAACCATCAGGAAACCAGTCTGGCAGTACTCAAAATGTACCAGACGTTTACCATTTCCCCCAGCAACTCTCCTCCTCAGGTACTTACCAAAGAGAAATTATGTTCCCACAGATGTGCCCAATGTTGCTCATAGCAGCTTTATTCACAACCCCCCCAAGCTGGAAACAACCCAAATGTCCACCAAGTGGTGAACGGATAAACAAGCGATATGTTCAATCCCGTGAACCACTACCCTCAATAAAAAGGAACAAGGTATGAGACACACAACAATATGGCTGAATTTCAAAGACTGTAAGTGAAGAAAGACTTAGAAGCCTGATTTCATTTATATGACATTCTGGAAAAGGGAAGACTAGTAACAGAAAGCAGCTGAAGGTTAAATTTCCCTGGTGGTCCAGCAGTTAAGAACCTGCCTGCCAAAGCAGGGGACACGGGTTTGATCCCTGATCTGGGAAGACTCCACATGCCCTGGAGCAACTAAATCTCAGTGCCGCAACTACTGAGCCTGTGGGCTGCGACTACCGAAGCCCCCATGCTTAGAGCCTGTGCTCTGAACAAGAAAACCCACCGCAACGAAAAGCCCTGTTGCACCAGGAGAGGGTGGTACCCACTCTCTGCAACAAGAAAAAGCCCTGGCACTGCAAGGAAGACCCAGCGCAACCAAAAATAAAATTAATTAATTTCTTAAAAAGAAAGAAAGCAACTGAAGATTGCCTGGTCAGGGAGAAGATGAAGAGCAACGGGGGACAAGGGAAATTGTAGGATGTTTGAACTATTCTATATCCTGACTGTGATGGTGGTTAAATGACTCTATACAATTACCAAAAGTTATCTACACTTAAAATTGGTGAATTTTACTCTATGTAAGTAACACCACTGTTGTTCAGTCGCTCAGTCCTGTCCAACTCTTTGCGACTCCATGGACTACAGCACACCAGGCTTCCCTGTCCATCACCAACTCCTGGAGCTTGCTCAAACTCATGTCTATTAAGTGGATGATGCCATCTAACCATCTCATCCTCTGTCACTCCCTCCTCCTCCTGCCCTGAATCTTTCCCAGCATCAGGGTCTTTTGAAGGGTGGAGGATAAGGGGGCAACTGGCAGAAATGCTGACCAATAAAGCTAACAAATGTCGACTCCACCCAAGCCCAAGACGTGAATTCCTACCAGCCACGTGGCTCGAGCTTAGCCTCCTCCAGCCACTCCGCGCGAGTCCCACAACACCGTCTGAGCAGCTGCTCCCCAAAACTGTTACTCCATTCGAGGCAAAGTGCGGTGCTATTTGGCTGCCGCTGCTCTTACCCTAGCTGCCTAGCTGCCACTGCCATTTCCCAGGAGCCACAGCACGGAGCGCACCTACTCGGAACTTCTGCAAGTCCACTTCGGAGTTGCGCTGTGACCGCGGTGTTTTGTGGGGTGGAGGTCTCCCTCCTCTTGCCTGCCACTTGAGTGCCCCGCTGCGTGCTGCACGTCCCCGCAGGGCCCCTGCACTGCCGCCCGTTGCGCAGGCACCCTCGGTGCACTCCCTCCTCATCCCCGCAGGAAGGTCAGGACCTGAAAGTAAACCGGGGGGTAACCAGAGCTTTTGCTCGGGTCTTGCGGCCCCCGTCACTTCCTCCCTCCCCGCACTGGCCGCCACCCCTGCTACATTCCTACGTCCTCTCGGTCACAGCAGCATCACCCTTTCCTTTTCCCTCCCGGAGACTGAGGAAGGTTTCTTTTCCGCTCCTGCCTGGGGAACCTGTGGCCACTGGTCTGTCCCCTCTCCTGGGCAGGCTTGCCCCACAGAGCTAGGCGAGTCAGCATCATCACCGGCTGCCCCTTTGGCTAGTTTCTGCCCGCCTCCCACGGCTCTCCAGGGTGAGAAATGGGAAGACTCCAGGGAATGCTGCAGCGGTGCAGAGTTACCTGTAGGTTCACCCCCACGTCGTCAAGGCCCCACTTGACTATCCAGCGGAGAGCCTGGGATGCCCTGCTTGGCCGCCAGTCGCCACAAGGAGGGGCGATGCGTTCGACAGAGACCGCTGGTGCCAGACTCAACAATCTCTTTTATTAATTTTGGTTTTAAAAATTATCAATTGAATACTTATTATTATATGCACATGGTAAACGGAAGCAGTATAAAGATATACAATATAGGTGAGTCTGTCTCCCACCCATGCTCACTGCCCCCTGAGAAAGGGTCCCCAAGGTCATATCTTCTTCCAATCATTTCCCAAGGATGGTGGTGGTGGTGGTTCAGAAGCTTCAGTCTTGTCTGACTCTTTGTGACTCCATGGACTGCAGCCCACCAAGCTACTTTGTCCATGGGATTTCCCAGGATAGAATACTGGAGTGGGTTGCCATTTCCTTCTCCTTCCCAGGCATAGACAGGTCCATTTGTCCACATAAGCAAATAAGACATCTCTAACAGTCTTTTGTTGGTCTTTTAATCTACTGTGTCTTGGGGACTCTTTCTACACAAGTGTATAGAGAGCTACTTCATGACTTGGAAGCAGTGGTTCTCTGAGTGTGGTCCCCAGCCAACTATACCAGCATCATTAGCGAACTTTAGGCCTCATTCCACATCAAGTAAATCAGAGACTCCATCTGGGACTTGATGGTTAGTGTTTATCAAACCCTCTACACTCAGATTTGAGAACCACTACAGTTTTGCTCCATTCCTTAGTTCATTGTTTTGGTATTCCATAATTTAACTAATTTTAACAGATAAACTGTTTTGAATTCTATTTTAAATAATGAATCTGATACTAACACCATTCAAACATTGCTTTACTTTCATAAACCAATGAAAGGACAAAGCCCAAAAGAAGCTACATTCTTAACACCAAGAGAAACTTCACATTTTTCACATGGATGTGTTTATTATCCTAAGACCCATGAGGTCATATTGAGTGTTCAAGTGTCTGGAGTTGATAAGCAGTCAAATCTGTTATGCAAACTTAACAACAATCCTCTAAACACAATCCTCTTAAATAAGCATTTATGTGCAGTTTCCAATAACAAATGTGTGGTTTTCAGATTACAGGTCAATGGTCTTGTTAAATAATTATGAAAAACAAACCTCTAAATATTTGGAAAGTTTTTTGCTTTTTTAGTAAACTGGCTTGGACAGAAACTCAGCTTCATCTGCACAGGACTTATTTTAATGTTCTCTCATGGGCTTCCCTGGTGGTTCAGAGGTTAAAACAGTCTGCTTCCGAAGCAGGAGACCTGGGTTCGATCCCTGGGTCAGGAAGATCCCCTGGAGAAGGAAATGGCAACCCACACCAGTATTCTTGCCTGAAGAATCCCATGGACGGAGGAGCCTGGTAGACCCCAGTCCATTGCGTTGCAAAGAGTTGGACATGACTGAGCAACTTCACTCAAACTTTATTTTAATGTTATAGTAATCAGTTGGAAGATAGTCTCTAACTTTTGTCTTTTTTAGCAAAAGATCACAGCTAACCAGGTGTTTCACTTATCAAAAACATATTAACATCGTCACTGGTACTGAGGAACCTATTTGCAGGGCAGCAACGGACACGCACACATAGATAACAGACTTGTGGACATGGGGGCAAGGGTGGTGTGGGGGAAGAGAGGATGGAACAAATGGAGAGAGTAATACGGAAATTTATACACTACCATATGCAAAATAGATAGCTGGTAGGAATTTGCTGTATAACTCAGGGAGCTCAAACCAGGGCTCTGTGACAACCTAGAGGGGTGGGACGGGGTGAGGGATAGGATGGAGGATCAAGAGGAATGGGAAATATGTATACCTATGGCTGGTTCATGTTGATGCATGGGAGGAACCAACACAATGTTATAATCCAATTATCTTTCAATTAAAAATAAATTTAAAAATATATTAACACTTTCATTCAAAGTTTTCATAATATCATGGAAATTTGTGGTTCACAGTTTCAAACTACATTTTTTTTTTCAAACCACACAGTATTCAGGCTTGCTTTCTTTATTTTTAAAAAATAATTTTATTTGTTTTCTTTTTGGCTATGCTGGTCTGCACTGCTACTCAGGCTTTTTCTCTAGTTGTAGCGAATAGGGATTAATCTCTAGCTGCGGTGCGTGGGCTTCTCATTCTGGTGGCTTTTGTTGTTGCAGGGCAGGGACTCCGCGGCTCAGTGGTTGCAGCTCCCAGGCTCTGCAGCACAGGTCAGTAGTTGTGCCGCATGCGTTTAGTTCGCGTGGGTTTGGTTGCTCTGTGGCATGTGGGATCTTCCCAGATTAGGGGGTGAAGCCATGTCTCCTGCATTGGCAGGCAGGTTATTTACCACTGAGCCACCAGGGAAGCTCTCAGGGTTTCAATTTTCTATTTTACTCAGCCCTCTAAATAATAGTCATTTAGACAGCTCCCAGCTTTGGTCCAGCCAGTCATTGCTTCAGTGGCATCTTGCTACACATCCCTAATTATTGCTAAGAATAGATTCTTTGAAGATCTATGGTGTCAAAGATGATGTGCATTTTACATTTAATGGAGTCTTGCCAAATTATCATTTTAAAAGCTTTTTGCAATTTACATAATATATTTAAATATTTATTTTCCATATCCTTGCTAACATTTTATATTTTAATTTTTTTAAATTTTAAAATACTTTGCTAATGCACAGGCAAAGAAGAGTGGTTTTTCACTGTAATTCCATCTATCTAATTATGAGCCATTGGAATTTCTTTTCCTATTTGTGCTTCTTTCCCAATTTCCTACTGGGTTACTGGTTTCCTTAGAAATCCGCAAATGTCCTTTACATGTTAAGTAAAGGGGTCTTTTGTTATCTGTGTGGCAAATACCTTTTTAAAGTTGTTTTATCTTTTCACCTAATTCTTTCATACAGAGAATTTTAACCTTTTTATTGAAATTGATCCACCTTTGTCATAATGTATTCTGGGTGTTAAATCTCCTTTGAAAAACTTTTCTTTTCCCCAAAGAAACAAAGAATTCATATTAAAAATTCAAGTATCTAACTGGTGAAAATACAGTCATTCTCTATGACCCATCGAGAATTTATACCAGCCAAGCAAGGTGAGGGTGCAGTAGAAATCACCACCTCTCTAAGTCACTGATCTCAGCACTAAACTTGACAGTTCCCAGGGATTCCGGGAGACTCTCTCTGGCCCTTCCAGCCATAATGGCCTCTACTCCCTAGGCCTAGGCCAGGAAGCCAGTGTGAGTATTAGGCCAGTTGCCAGGCTTATATTTTTCCTTTTATATATCCTAGGATTGAGGAAATAACTACCGTGAGTGCCCATGTTGGGCCTACTGTGAGGGGGACTTCAGCCAGGACACGCAGTCTGTCCCCTGGTCTCCATGTGCTCCCATTGTGATTGGCGGGTGGTCCATGATGATAGTTCAGGTCTCTGGGGATTCCTGTCAGTTCAGAGGCAGTATCTAATAACTCCCGGGAAGTTTGTGTATTTCCCTTTCTCCTTTCCCAGATACAAAGGTAAATGGCCACAGTTTGTTCTGGGAAAGCTTTAGAAGAAATTCTTAGTGTACTCTATGACAGAATTATACTCTATGCTTGAACATTGGTCCAGGGGCTCCAGGTCTAGAGATGGGAAAGAGTCAGGCATTTTCCTGGGATAGTTTGAGGTAGGTTTGTGCCTCCTAATTCACATTTTTTTTTCCTTCCTGTGTATCTTAAGCAGCATCTTAGTAGACTGACTACCTACTGATTTCATTTCTAATGGTACCAAAATCAATTAGCCATAGCCGCAAATCCCTGTGGCGCCATTCTGCTCTTGTGGCTGGTTTGTTGTGGTAACTATGCCCACCTTGTCTACTGGACCAGTCGTGCTGATAGTGTTTTTCTTCTTGAGCTCAGGGACTCCCGTTCCGTGCAGCACCCTCAGGTCATCCCCCACCTGCAGAGGACAACGACATGGACCTTTCAGAGAGCTCTGTGCAGTTGCCCCTCCCCACACACTCTGCAGTGTTTCTGTGTGTGGAGATTGCTCCAAGACCTATCAGTGGGGTACAGTTGTGTGCCTGTGTGTGTGTGGCTGAAGTAGGGGTGGAGGATTTGAGCAGGTCATGCATAGATAGTCCAGGTGGACCTTGGAGATATTGCAGGATCAGTTCACTGCAACAAAGGGATATCTCAGTAAAGTGAGTCACATGAATCTTTTGGTTTCCCAGAGCACATTAAAGTTACCTTTATACTACGCATGTGTGTGTGTGTGTGCTAAGTCGCTTCAATCCTGCCGGATTCTTTGTGACCTATGAACTTGTAGCCCACCACGCAACTCTATCTATAGGATATTCCAGGCAAGAACACTGGAGTGCGTTGCCATGCCCTCCTCCAGGGGATCTTCCCGACCTAGGGGTTGAACCCATGTCTCTTATGTCTCCTGCATTTGCAGGTTCTTTACCACCAGTGCCACCTGGGAAGCCCACCTTTATGTCTATTAAGTACGTGATAGCATATGTCTAAAATGCAATAAATGTACCTTAATTTAAAAATGCCTTATTGCTAAAAAATCTGAACTTCAGCAAGTCATAATCTTTTTGTGATAGTAACATCAAAGGTCACTAACCACAGATCACCATAGCGAGTATAATAATAATGAAAAAATTGTGAAATAGTGGGGAAATTACCAAAATGTGACACAGAGAGACAAAGTGAGCAAATGCTGTTGGAAGAACAGTGCCGATAGACTTACTTGATTCAGAGTTGCCACAAACCTTCAATTTGTTAAAAAAAAAAAAAAAAAAGCACTGTATTTGAAGTGTAGTGAAATGAGGTCTGCCTGTGAATTCCTTCTGATGTTCCCATCTCCCTAAGGCTTTCAGGAAGGTTCTAATGATTCACTCTGACTGCAGGCTACCATGGAAAGAAGCAGAGTAGCAGATGGGATTAAGGAACTTATCAGCTGACCTTAAGAGAAGAAGAGGGGCCTGGGTCGTGAAGGTAGTCCCAGTGTAATCACGTGCCTGCATACATGCATGTGTGTGCTCAGTTGCTTCGGTCATATCCGACTCTTGTGACCCCATGGACTGTAGCCCACCAGGCTCTTCTGTCCATGGTATTCTCCAGGGAAGAATACTAGAGTGGGTTGCCATGCCCTTCTCTAGGGGATTCTCCTGACCCAGGGATCAAACCCAAGTCTCCTGCATTGCAGGCAGTTTCTTTACCATCTGAGCCACTGGGGATCATATGGATCATTAAATGGAGAAGAGAAAGCAGGAGAGTCAGAGTGTGAAAGGCAGCATTGCCAAGAGGATTCGACCTGCCGATGCGGGCTTGGAAGATGGAGAAGGGAACTGGAACCAAGAAATGCATCTCCCTAGAGCTTTCCGAGAGGAACACAGTCCTTCCAACGCCTTGATTTAGCCTAGGGAGACCCATTTTGAGCTTTTGACCTTCCAAGCTTAATGAGTTCCAGGTAATACTTCGTATTGTTGATATTAAACCACTAACTGTGTGGCAGCTCGCCATAGCAGTGAGAGCAAATGAGTACAGCTACTGCTGAATCCAAGTTTCAACTTAATGTCACTCCCAAGTTCCAGAGCAAACATATTACCTCCTGAGCCTCAGACCAGTACACCCACAAAAATAAATTGAGCCTTATCAAGTGGGGGGTATTTCGGAAACTGATTACGAAGCAGCAGTCTGGCGAGAAATATCCCGACTTACAGCATTTGCCAGTTTCAGGCTGTAAATACTCTCACCACTGCTCACTTCAGGTTGTAAATGTCTTGTTACTGAACACAGATTTGGGAAGAGATGCAGAGCGGCTCACCATTATGCAGTGTCTCCGTTAAAGTGTGAGTCTCCCAGTCGTATCTGACTCTTTGTGACCCCCATGGTCTGTAGCCTGCCAGTCTCCTCTCTATGGAATTCTCTAGGCAAGAATACTGGAGAGGGTTGCCATTCCCTTCTCTAGGGGATCTTCCCAACCCAGGTCTCTGGCATTGCAGGATTCTTTACCACCTGAACCACCAGAGAAACCCCATTATAGAGTTGTGGTGGAGGCAAATAACCTCAAAAACATAGATAATAGTTGGGCTTTATGTTAGAGACTTTTAAGATTGAATCTTTTAGCAAGATTAAAGTATATAATACAATACTGTCAACCACAGTCACCACGCTCTATATTAGATCCCAAGAACTTATTTATTTTATAACTGAAAGTGTGTACCTTTTGACCCCCTTCACTGAATTCCCCCTCTGCTAACCACAAATCTGATCTCTGTTTCTATGAATTTGGTTTTTTAAGATGCCACCTATAAATGATATCATCAGACCACCTCACTTGCCTCCTGAGAAATCTGTATGCGAGTTAAGAAGCAACAGTTAGAACTGGACATGGAACAACAGACTGGTTCCAAATCGGGAAAGGAGTATGTCAAGGCTGTATATTGTCACCCTGCTTATTTAACCTATATGCAGAGTACATCATGCGAAATGCTGGGCTGGAGGAAGCACAAGCTGGAATCAAAATTGCCGAGAGAAATATCAATAATCTCAGATATGCAGATGACACTACCCTTATGGAAGAAAACGAAGAACTAAAGAGCCTCTTGATGAAAGTGAAAGAGGAGAGTGAGAAAGTTGGCTTAAAAATATTCAGAAAATTAAGATCATGGCATCTGGTCCCATCACTTCATGGCAAATAGATGGGGAAACAATAGAAACACAGAGAGACTTCAGTTTTTGGGGCTCCAAAATTACTGCAGATGATGACTGCAGCCATGAAATTAAAAGACACTTGCTCCTTGGTAGAAAAGCTATGACCAAGCTAGACAGCATATTAAAAAGCAGAGACATTACTTTGCCAACCAAGGTCCATATAGTCAAAGCTATGGTTTTTCCAGTAGTCATGTATGGATATGAGAGTTGGACTATAAAGAAAGCTGAGCATCAAAGAATTGATGCTTTTGGACTGTAGTGTTTGGAGGACACTCTTGAGAGTCCCTTGGACAGCCAGGAGATCCAACCAGTCCATCCTAAAGGAAATCAGTCCCGGGTGTCCATTGGAAGGACTGATGCTGAAACGCCAATACTTTGGCCACCTGATGCGAAGAAATGACTCATTGGACAAGACCCTGATGCTGGGAAAGATTGAAGGAGGGAGCAGAAGGGGATGACAGAGGATGAGATGGTTGGATGGCATCACCGACTCGATGGACATGGGTTTGAGCAAGCTCTGAAAGTTGGTGATGGACAGGGAAGCCTGGCGTGCTGCAGTCCATGGGCTAGCAATGAGTCGGACACGACTGAGCTACTGAACTGATAAATGATATCGTGTGTAACCAACAAGGACCTAGTGTGTAACACATGCAGCTCTGCTCAGTGTTATGTGGGCAGCCTTGATGGGAGGGGAGTTTGGGGGAGAATGGATACATGTATATGAATGGCTTGGTTCCTTAGAGGTTCACCTGAAACTACCACAACATTGTTAACTGGCTATACCCTGATGCAAAATAAAACATTAAAGAATGGCATCATATAGTATTTGTCTTTAACTTACTTTACTTAGTATAATACCCTCCAAGTCCATCCATGTTGTTGTGGAAGGATTTCCTTCTTTTTTAAAAAAAAAGTCTGAATAGTATTTCTGTGCCTTTTGTTTTTTTTTCTTACCACAATCACCATTCTCAGTACAGCAAAGACGGACCACCACTTGACCTCCCCTGTCTTACACTCCACCTGTACTTCATCCTGTGCGACCACTGGCTGATAGTGGGGTGTCGTGATGCTACTGCATGGCATGAATTACTTGTGTTCCATTTCCCTCAACAAAGGAGTTGATCCAGGAGTCCTCAAATACATGAGCAAAACATTCTCAGAATTGCATTTTGAGGCTTTCTCAACTAATTCCTGAATCAGTTAAGAGTCTTGGCAGAACAAAGCTAGCACACTCAAACCGAATACTTTGAGGAGCTTTGACCAAAAGGATTATTGACCAAGCTGTACAAGCGGAATACAAAGAAATGGGTCATGTTTAGTGCAGTGTCCTGGAGTTAACCCTTGCAGGGATCCGTTGCCTCCTAAGTCTGAAGGGACTAGAGGAGGCCAGAATTTCAGAGGGGAACCCTAAGAGGGCAGCTGTACAGACAGTTGCCTGACCGTCACTGAAGCTTCCCACAGCTGATGCGGGCAGCTCCTAATGACCCGGAGCCAGGGGGAGGGTGCCAGGGGGCTAAAAGCCTCAGCATCTCTGCTCTCTCACCATCTGATCATCCGCTGGTGCCTTCCTTTGTGCAATCTCAACTGACAGCAATCCAGAATAGGGACATTACTGTATTCTTTACAGGTCAAGCTCCAAAGCTACAGGACAGGGTGGTGGTGGGGGCACATAAGTGGCCTTATCCCGAGCAGAGCTGGACAGGGTTAGATGAAGGAAAAGTGACACTTCTTGTGATAACCGTGTATAACTGTCACCCTTTCCAACTAACAGGCCACAGTTATGTGCAAGAGTACATCAAGGATTGCATGCCAACTCCAAGGAAGGGACTGGTGGTCCCCTTTTCTACGCAAGGCAACTGGGTAGGTAAGCTGCTTGGCATTTTTGAACTTTAAAGCCACACAACTGGTAAAGTGGGATTAGGACCCACTTGAGTTTTTTGGTGTTCTCACCAATGCGTCTAGTCAGCTGAGGCTGCAGTGCAAGCAGACTCTTCAAATTATAATGACTGCCTATATCAGTTTTGCAAGGCTGCCTTCACAAGGTCCCACACACTGGATGATTTAGAACAACAAAAATTTGTCTCAAGGCTCTGGAGGAGAGAAGTTGGAGACTGAGTTGGCAGCGAGGTTGGTCTCGAAAGAATCTGTTTCTTGCCTCCTTCCGAGCTTCTAGTGGTTTGCTGGCAATCTCTGGCATGTCTTGGCTTGTAGATGCATCACCCTGATCTTGACCTTCATCATCCAGTGGTGTCATTCCTACGTGCACAGCTCTCTTTGTCCAAATTTCCCATTCTTACAAAGACACCAGCCCTTTTGGATTAGGGCCAATCCTGATGACCTTTTTAACATGATTATCTGCAAAGACCCTCTTTTCATTTAAGGTCAGGTTCACAGCTACTGGGGTTAGGACTTACACATGAATTTGGAAGACACAATTCAAATCATAACAGTTCCCTGTTATCATTCCTGTCCAAAGTATTTATTGACCATTCTGCACCTTCATAGTGCGAACAAGAGTCAATCTGTAGTGCCTATGACCTCATTAACTTCTTTACAGTGGGGTCCTGACAGCAACCCCTCACAGAGCCAATGAAGGTTTCGATGGCATGATGCGTATTAAATGTTAAGCAATGAGTCTGTCAGAGTAAACACCTAACAACTAGTAATGTCAAGGTACAGCTGTCGATTCAGGTCATCACTGTTTCCTTACGTAAACCCAGGAGTGGGATGGCTGGATGATACTGCACCCCTATCCCTCTGGCCTTAAGGACCCTTCTTGATTTCCTCCACAGTGGCTGCTTCCAGCTGCCATCACAGAAGTGGGCTAGGAGAGTTCCCCTTGCCCCACCATCTCCCCAGCATGTATTCTTGCAGACGGGTTGATGATGCTGGCCCTGAGTAGCTGCAAGTGATTCCTCCTTGTTGCACTGATTTGCATCTCTCAGGGAAGGAGAGGCAGTTAGGATCCTTCCACATGATATTTCTTCTTTTTTTTTTTTTTAAGAATGTGAGAAAACTTCACATGATGAAATTGGATTCGTAAAACCTAGCACCATTTGAAGTTTTTACTCAATCACCTACGTAGGTCACTGCTTGAGGACAAATGTCATTACAGTGCTTAGCCCTTGTGAGTGTTATACCTCAATTCCTGTAAGACCAAGTTTGAAAGATGTTATTGAGGGAAATGGCCACAAGGTGAGGGCACTTCTTCATCCCTGCTGTCCTTAACGTGAATGGAACATAGGCTTGGTGAAAGTCCTGTTCCTGGTATGTAAACCAGAGTAGAAAGACCAGAAGAAACTCCCAAGGGGTTGTGTCTCATCCCTTCTTACCCAATACCATTCAGCACCACCAAGCAAACCCCATGCCTAGACCAATACACACCCCCTCTTTCGAGTTCTGATGAAAATGCTGTCTTCAAGAGGTAAGGAGACTCTAAGGCCGGTGGCCGGAGGTGGAAACACCATCAGTGGCAGACGTGCAACTGCATGACGTTTGGAAGCTCTTCCAGCCCAAAAGGTCCCCCGTCCTCTGGGTGCACTCGGGTTGTTTTAGTTGTAGAGAGTGAAACTGGATCTGGAGATTGTGCCTTCCTCCCAGAGGGTGTACAGGACAGGTCTACGGTGAGGAGGATCACGGGTGAGCATCGTCCTCCGCTCCCTCAACCCCAGGAGCATCCAGCCAGGGTAGGCGGGGCTGCTCCGGCTCCAGCGATGTGACCCAAGTCTGATTCCTGGGGCCTGAGGGGACTACAGGAGTCATTTTTTTCAGTGGTGAAATTAATGCCTGTTTCACGCTGGCGCATAGTTGATGGACAATGTTGTGTTTGTTGCAGCTGTACCCCTTGATTCAGGTGGAGGTGGAGGTACATCCAGTCTTTTCAGGTCCTTGCACAAGCAGGGTATTACATGATTTTGTGGACCACGGTTCACGCATAAGGTTCACGCACAGCAGGCATACAGTGTGGGTAGGGGGTGCTGCCTCAAATGCTGCCTCTGGTCCTGTGGGTGTTAGGTCCCCAACGCTGTTCCCACTGTGGCCTATGTCGGTTACGGGGCCCAAGAGCAGGCAGGACGGTTCCCTCTGCTCTGTTCTCCCAACCTCAGCATAAAATGTGTGCAGTGTTTGGAGGTGGTCGTCTTGCTTGGCAGCGGGTGACGCCGCCTTGGAGCGCTCGTTTGCATTCGTAAGGGAAATAAATATGTGCTGCCCTCTCTCCGACTGTTTCCTTGTGGTTTTACATTTTTCCTTATACTGAGGGTGAGCGAAATTTCCCGGATGAAAGCGCTTCCTGAAAGCCCGTCCTCTTTGAGGTTTGTTCGGTATCCTGCTCGAGTCCCAGGCTTGACAACAGGTATTGTTTAGAGCCTCTCGAGGCTGAGTGTTCTGTTCCCAGAACCCCGGGGTTGAGAGGCGTTGTTGCGAGAAATGGCCACGAGGCGGCAGCACTTCCCGATTTTTTCAACTGCTATTTGGGAAGGAGACCCTTCCTGAAAGTTGGTTTGCTGGGTTGTAAATGTGAGCGGAAAGTGCCAGAACACATTGCCAAGGGGGTGTGCCTTATCCTTAGTATCCTCATTGCCATTCAGCCCCACCAAGTCAGCCCCACCCGGAGACCAGTCCCACCTTCTATTGCGCTCCTCTCTAGGCGCTGCCATCCAAAGGTAAGGCGTCGCTAAGCACCGAGCCTGGAGGCGGGAACTCCGCCCCGACCCCCACCCCAATAGGAGAGGCGCAGACCAGGCAACTTGTCAAACATCTTCCATTCCAATATGTCCTCCATTCTCTGGGTGCACTGGGGTTCTTTGAATCCTGCAGGGACAAACTGGGTCTGGAGATTGTGCTTTGCTCCTCAAGGGGATACAGGACAGGTCTACTGTGAGGAGGATCATGGGTGCACGTCGTTGAGCTCCCCCGGGAGTTTCCAGCCCAGGGAGCAAGGCTGCTCAGACTCCCATGATGTGACCCAAGTCTGATTCCTGGGGCCTGAGGGGACTACAGTAGTCATTTTTTCCTCAGCGGTTAAATTAACGTCTGTTCACGATGGAGTCTAGCTGATGGACAGTGTTGTGTTTGTTGCATCTGTACAACGCCTTGATTCAGGTGTAGGTGGCGGTATATCTAGTCTTTTCTAGATCCCTTGCACAGACAGGGTATCACACAGTTCCATGTGCTATACAGTAGGTTTTCTTTGATGACCTAGTTTACTTATGTGAGTGCGTGCACGGGAAGTGCATCCTCCAATTTTATCCCTCCTCTTTTGTCCCTTGGTAACCCTAAGTCTGTTTGCTAACTCTGTCTGTTCCTCCTTTCTAAATGAATCCTTCTGTTGCAGGTGGTCAATTTCACCCACGAATGATACCGTGCGGACTTTGTCTTGCACTCTCTGATTTCCTTCACTTAGTAGGACCCATCCCTGTAGCTGCAGATGGTTTTATTTCATTCTGACCTATGGCTGAGTGACATCTGCTTGTAACTGGGCATCGCATCTCCTGGATGCAATCATCTGTCAGGGACATTATGGTTGACTCACAGCTTGCCTCTTTAAAAAGGGAAGCAGGGACCGTTGGAGTTCATGTATCTTTTGCACCAGAGGTGTCTCCAAGCATACATATAGTGGGGAGGAGTGCCGCATCAAAGGCTACCTCGAGTCATTTGGGCGTTAGGTCTCCCCATGCTGTTCCCCACTGTGGCTGATTCCAGATACCCACCTAAGAGTATGCTAGGGGCGTTCCCTCTGTTTTATTCCTCCCCAACATGAAATGTGTGCAGAGTGTTTGATGTAGGCCGCCTTGACTGGCAGCAGGTGATTCCTCCTTGGAACGTTGTTTTGCATTCATTGAGAGACAAGTGTTGGGTTCTGGCCACCCTGATTCCCTGTGATTTTATATTTTTCCTTTTATACTTAGAGTTTGTAAAATTTCCTGGCTGAAAAGCGCTTCCTGAAAGCCTGTCCCTCCTGGAGTTTGTGATTGGTATCCAGTACAAGTGCCATGCTTGAGGACAGGTGTCATTCACAACCTCCTAAGCCTCCAGGTGGGCTTCCGTCTATGGGTCGCGCAGAGTCGGACACGCTGAAGTGACTTGGCAGCTTAGCAGCAAGCCTTCCGAGTATTCAGTTCCCAGAAGCCCCAGGTGGAAGGGGGTTGTTGCGAGAAGCGGCCACCAGGCGGCAGCACTTCCCGATTTTCAACCCTGCTATCTGGGGAAGGAGAACTTTCCTGAACCTCGATTTCCTGGGTTGTAAATGTGAGCGAAAAGTGCCAGAGCACACTGCCAGTGGTTTGTGTCTTATTTATAGTATCCTCATTACCGTTCAGCCCCTCCAGGTCATCCCCAGTCCGAAACCAATAGCCACCCCCTCTATTCTGCTCCCCTGAAGGTGCTGCCACCCAGAGGTAAGGCGACGCTAATGCCCGAGGTCAGAGGTGGGAACCCCGCAACGGGAGATGTGCAGACCAGGCAGCTTTTCAAAGCTCTTCCATCCCAATATGTCCTCCATTCTCTGAGTGCCCTAGGGCTGTTTGAATGGTGAATGGGTCTGGAGATTGTGCTTTGCTCCGGAAGGGGGTTCAGACAGGTCTACGGTGAGAGAGTCATGGGTGGTACAGCCTCCTCGGCTCCCTCAGCCCCAGGAGCATCCAGCCGAGGAAGGCGAGGCTGCTCAGGCTCCAGCGATGTGACCCAAGTCTGATTCCCTACGCCTGAGGGGACTACAGTAGTCATTTTTTTACAGTGGTTAAATGAATGTTCACGTTGGAGTCTAGTTGATGGACAGTGTTGTATTTGTTGCGTTTGTACAACACCTTTACTCAGGTGTAGGTGGCTGTATATCCGGTCTTTTCTAGATCCTTGCACAGATAGGATATTATGCAGTGCCGTGGACCACAGTTCTCTGTGCTATGCAGTAGGTTTTCTTTGGTGACCTAGTTTATATATGTGAATGCGTGTAGGGTAAGTTCATCTGCCTGTTTTATCCCTCCTCTTTTGTCCCCTCGGTAACAGTAAGTGTTTGCTAACTTTGTGTCTGTTCCTCCTTTTTAAATAGGTCCGTCTGTTTCAAGTGGTCAAGGTCACCTATGAATGATACCGCGCGGTCTTTGTCTCCCACTGTGTGCATGTCTTCATTAGTTGGACGTATCCCTGAAGCGCAAATGGTATTGTTTCATTCTGATCTATGGCTGAGAAACATGCGCTTGTAACTGGGCATCGCATCTCCTGGATGCTGTCGTGTCCCGGACCTAATGGTTGCCTGCACGTTTTTCCTCTTCTAAATAGTGCAGCAGAGACCGTCGGGATGCACGTCTTTTTCACTGGAGGTGTCTCTACGCGATCACCCAGTGGGAAGACTGTCGCATCACATGCTACGTCTGGTCCTTGTGGCGTTATGTCCTCTCACGCAGTCCTCACGCGCCAGCGGGCTAGAACGTTCCTCCCAAGTAGACCTGTGCGTAGACCCAGTGATGATGCCGCCTTGCCTGGGGGCAGGTGACCTCCTGTGAACTTTCATTTGCGTTTGTCAGGGAAGAGATGCTGGCTGGGATGATTCCTGTGGTTCTACACTTTTCCTTGTATGATGTGGGTGAGTCAACTTTACTGGCTGAAATAGGCTTCCTGACAACCTACCGTTTTCCTTGAGTATCCTTCTTAAGGCCTGGTTTTGAGAGCTGGTGTCTTTTCCAGCCCCTAAGGCCTTGGGAGTATTCAGTTCCCAGAGCCTGGATTTGAATTGTGGTGTCGGGAGCACGTCTTGATTTTCAACTCTGTTGATTGGGGAACCTTCGTGAAAGTTGCCTTCCCTGGTTGTAAATCAGGGTGTAAAGGGCTGGAACAAACTTCCCAGGGCTTGTGTCTCCTCCCATCTTTTCCCAGGATCCTCCACCCCATCAAGCAACACCCCCACTGCCTCTTTTCTGCTCATCTGAAGGTGCTGTGGTCCAAAAGTAAGGCAGCTCTAAAGACAGAGGCTGGAGGTGGGAACCCCCCGGGGAGAGGTGCAGACCAGGTGACTTGTCAAAGCTCTTCCAGCCCAATCCGTCCCCCATCCCTGGTGCACTAGTGCTGTTTCCTGGTTCAAGGCCTGCCTTGGTGTGGAGAGTGACATTTCCTAAAGAGATCTGTAATAGTACAGATGGGGAGTGCAGGTGGCCTTATTGCTGACCCGTTTTTCTCACTTTTGCCTCCCAGATATTCATGGTATCCTATGATGTTTGGTTTTCTGACTTCGCTTTTTGTTTTAATTAATATTCACCCATTTTTCTCTGAATCCTATTAATCGATATTTGTATATCCCATTGTATTTATGTGCCACATCTTCTTTATGTATCCATCTTTTGTTGTTAAATTTACATTTTCTCTATTTCTTGTGTGTTGGGAATACTGCTACTGTTAACATAGTGGTACATGCATTTTTCTCAATTATAGTTTTACTCCTTTTGCCCAGAAGTGAAATTGGTGGATCATATGGCAACTCAATGAATGAAAATTGTAGTTGATATTTCTGTAGTACTGTTGAATTTACCAATTACAGTTTAATGCATTTTTTTGTTATTGATCCTGGAGATGCATGGGATTATTATCGCTATCCTAATGGGCGTTGTTTGGATCTGGAATCAAGTGAACCCAGGTCACCTGCTGTCTGTACTGTAGTCCGTGTGACCTTGGACGGTCGGTTTCTCAGTCTTACTCCTCAGTCAGTGGGCCTAGACTGTAGATGGCATTCATTCATGAAAGCTGATTGCCACCGACGTGTTCAATTACATCACGTAAGAGCATCTGGAAGGAGAGAGTGTAGGGGGTAAGCAATTAGGGGTCGGTAACAGAAATGTAGGCCGAGTCCAGACTCCACAAGATGGATCAAAAAGGAAATCAAATCCTATAATCTGAATCAGATATGAAAGGAAGTGTCTGAGTGTGGGAGACAAAAATGGCAGTAACCCCCAGATCATACCCTTCCCCTTTCAATGCAGGTGGCACCTGTGTCTTGCTTCCAACCAGTGGAAGATGTTAGAGGCTATGATGTCACTCCCTTGGCTGGGTTACAGTATGTACGAAGGTGGCAGATGTTAGCAGGTAGCTCAGGTAACTCAGCAGACTGGTGAAAGAGACTCTCTGTGTGGCTTTGAATAGTAAGCTTCCATGATGTGAGATGACCGCATGGCAGGGCAGTGTGTGACCTCTAGGAGCTGAGCGTGGCTCCCAGCTATTACTCAGAGCCCTGAGTCCTACAGCCACCAGGGCTGGTGCTGCTAACAACTCCAGTAAACTCGGAAGCAGGTTTTCTCCAGTCAGGTCCCCAGCTGAGAACCCAGCCCAACTCACAGCCTGGTTGTAGCCTCTGGACCCTGAGCAGAAGATCCAGCCAAACCGTGCCCAGACTCCTGACCCACAGAAACTGAGAGCTGGTAAATGGGCATTGCTGATGCCCCGGGTTTGTGGTACCTGGTGTGGCAGGAAGATTTAACGCACTGAAGTTTAGTCAAGACTTCCCCTAGCTGCCTGAAGAGAGGCATCGAGATGTAGCTGCTCAAGACCCCACGTGACGGCAGCCTGGAAGCCCAGTCCAGCCCCCCACCCCCACCTCCACTCGCAGCCCCACCACCCACTTGCTGGCCACGGAGATGGCCAGGTGCCCACTAGGGGCAGAAGCACAAGGGCCCGGACAGGAAGCCACTTCCTGGGGTCATGGTGGAGTGAGCTGAGGGATGTACCGCCCGGCCGTCAGGCCTGGAGGGCTCGGGTGTACATTCTCCTCCTGCCGTGAGAGGTGGGGATACTGAGGCTTGCTGGACAATCCCAGGCGGGTACCAGGGAGCTGATCTTCCTGATAGAAAGTTTGTTCAAAGCCTTTGTGCCTAGTGTCTTTTTTTTGTTTGTGTGTGTGCCTAGTGTCTTATAGTCGGGAGAGGGTTCTCATTTGGATTCAGATCCACAATTGCAAGCTGTCTGTCATCCTCTGGGGCAAAAGTTCTGACAGTTACTGGTTTGGGACTTGGTCTCTACATTGAGCTGTTGGGCAGAGGCCTTCAGAGCTGACTAGCCAGGTTGAGGGGTGCCCAGATGCTGTAAGAAGCTGACCTAAGGCCTGGAGAAAGGGACAGTGATGCTAAGTCTCTCATCCCCAAAGTCTCAGGAATCCCTTATCCTCAAAGCATAAACATTTCCAAGGTGTCCTGAGTCTATTAAAAGTATTCCCACCTAGATGGTGTCTGCCTGAGTACCTGTTTTTTGTGGTTCATGGATTCTCACCCTGACCCACTCCCTCTTTTTTTGCTAAGAAGACTGTTCTTCCCTTAACTATTTTTTAGAGTAGTTATCATTTTCATTGATTCTTATCATCAATCTGAAAACATTTTACATTAATCAAAGATTAATGTGAAGATTGGCATTTCCCTTGTGCACTAACTGAAAAATCAGTTAGTCTGACTTGATGAAAAGTCTCCTTATACAACAGCTAACACCTTAATGAGGTAAAATATCTGCCTTCAGATTTAAAAAAAAAAAAATTTTTTTTAAACTCTGCCTTGTGGGAAGATAGAGGATGTAGACGGCATTATGAAATGTCACAGTTTGGCAGCATGTTCACATGGCAGCAGATGGCTTTTACTTCGTTAACCGCTATTAGTTTATTTATACATTCAGAGATGGGAGTGATTTTCCTCAAAAAATGAGACAACCGGGGGTCCTTAACACCAAGCCTCACAAGCCTTGCTCTGGGTGAGATTCCTCTGCATTGCTTTTCTCAACAAACATTCTAGAAGGGTTTGCAGACATCCTAACAGCAGTAGTACCTCTGGGGGAACCCACTTTCCACCGACCTGCAGTGGAGGCAGAGAAGGGGCACAGCCCCCCAACTTGGGCCTTGCCTCTTGGCGGGGCCTGGAACTGTGTGGGAGACAGCGCGGGCTGCATGCAGTCAGCGGGAAATCCTGATTTAGAAATCTGAAGAAGGAAGGAGAGGGGGAAAAAAGACTCCAGGATTCCTGACCCAATTTAAAGATGAAAAGAGAATTTGGGAAATGATTTAGTAGTCTAAAATGTGGTAGCCTGTTCTCGCAGCAAAATTGTCTCTTTAATAGTTTTTTTTTTTCTGTTGCTAAAGTATGGTATTGTGTGGGAGAAAGGAGGGTTTTATGGTTTGGGGGTAATATTTTTATTTTTAGGTAATTTTAGACTAAAAGAGTTGCAAAAATAGAGAGTTGTGTAAGCGTTACCCACTCCCTCCTATGTTAACATCATGTAAGCTAGCAAATCGACCTTAGAAAAACATATTAAACTTACAGAGTTTATTTGGACCTCACCACTTTTTCTGTTCCAGCATCCCACATCTCATTTAGCCTTCCTGCGTCCTCTTTAATGGACTTGATGCTTTTGAAGAGCTCTCGTCAGTTATTTTATAGAGGTCCCTCCTTTGGGTCTGTGTGATGGTTCCTTGTGCTGAGATTCAGGTTATGCGGTTTGGAGGAGACCGCAGAAGGCGCCCTGTTCCGTGCATCCTATCACGGATGTTTTTGATATGGGTTACTGGCGGTGTTAACGTTGATCACTTGGCAAAGGTGTCGTTTGTCAGGATTCTCCACCGTAACCCCGCTCTTTTTCCTCTTGCAGTTGTTAAATGTTTGAGGAGAGATGCTTGGAGACTATGCAGATGTCTTGTTTGTGCTTAAACTCTTGCCCCCTGCCTTTTTCTTTGCCATTGTAGTTTATTACAAGATATTGAATAAACTTCCCTGTTCCCAGGAGGACCTTGTTTATCTATTTTATACACAGTAGCTGGTACTGGCCAGTCCCAGTCTCCTCATTTATCTCTCCCACACCACCCCACTTTCCCCCTTGGTAGCCATAAGTTTGTTCTCTACACCTGGGCCCGTTTCTGTTTTGTAAATAAGTTCATTTGTATGATATTCTAGGCTTCACATATAAATGATATCATATGATATTAATATTTATCTTTCCCTGTCTGCCTTACTTCACCTAGAGTGATAATCTCTGAAGTCCATATATGTTGCTGCAAATGGCATTATTGCATTCTTTCCCATTTGTCTCCTGATTTTAGCATCTTTCAGTGGGTCTTGCTTTTGCAGTAATTGCGGTGGTAGTCCAGTAGTGACTCTCTGCTTCTCTCTTTCTTTCTACGTCTGTTGATTGGAATTCTGTTAAAGACGACTTGTCTACTCTCCCTCACTTATTTTTTTAGTTACTATTTAGAGCAGGATGGATTGTTGGACATTTTTCTGATTCTTCAGGTTATAATCCATCATATCATTCTTTATTGGTCACATAAAGTGACCTTGAAAGCTTTCAGGTTTGATGTGCCCCCATCTTTTAATATAATTTTTAGTACTTCTTTGCTTCCCTGGTGGCTGAGTGGTAAAGAATCCGCCTGCCAATGCAGGAGATATGGGTTTGATCCCTGGGTTGGGAATATCCCCTAGAGAAAGAAATGGCAACCCACTCCAGTGTTCTTACCTGGGAAATCCCACGGACAGGGGAGCCTGGCGGGCTGCAGTCCATGGGGTCGCAGAAGAGGCGGGCACGATTGAGCGACAACAACAAGAATTGCACCTACTTTCTGGCCCCACAGAATACTCCAGGCACATCTTTATTTACGTATTTATTGCTCCAACCCTAGCTTCAACCAGTTCTCCAAGGAGCCTTGGTTCCTTTCATGGGAGAATGTTATTAGAAAACAACATCTGGGCAGTAGGTGTACTAGTTAGCTTCTGGCCTGTCTCAGGAGAGAGAATTGGGTAATCTATACATATGTGTATACTAGTTCATGCATGTACACACCTCTATTTTTGTTTCTGTATCTGTTTGCCTGTGTATGTGTATCTTTTAAGACGTAAGTCAGTATTGATACTTCTGACTCCAATCTGTCACCTGAGGGTTCATCTTGACCTTCTTCCTTTCTTTATTTGTAATTTTTCCTCCCAAATTGAGAAATTAGCTGTAATTATTTGCAGTATATTTCCTTAGTTTTTCCTCTAAGTAGACAAACAGTTTTGAAATGCCTAATGCTAGGCTTTGTGACAAACAGATTTATCATCTAGAGTATAGTGTGTGTGCGTGCATGAACTTTAGCGTCACAGTATCCAATTTAAACTTTTCCAAATCTTTTGGTAGATGATATTGTAGGTAGTGTCATATGGTGGGTGTATGTTAACTTTTAAGAAGCTGCCAAATGATTTTCCAAAATGACTGTACCATTTTGCTATTTCTACCAGCAGCATATGAGACTTCCAATTGATTTGGATCTTTGCCAGTGCTTTGTATTGTCAGATTTTTAAAATAAACTACCTAGACTCAAAATTTGAATTTAGCAGACAATATAGAACACCCAGTTAAATCAGAATTTCATGTAAATAAGTATTTTTTTTTTTTAGTATAAATACGTCCCCAGTATTATCTGGAACATATTTATACTAAAAACTCTCCATCTGATGTTTTGGGGGCTCTGTTTAGAGGCTACCTATTCTCAGACCTCAGCATAGGTGCAAAAGGATCAGAGCTCTTTGCCAAAGAAATGTTCAAATATCCATGGAGAAAGGGGAGAAGAAATTCAGAGGTTCTCAGGTGATCTGGAGGTATGTTTCTGTTAGTTATTTGTTTTAAGTAGAATTTGTGTTGAAGTAGAATATATATGTTTTTAAGTGATGCACAAAACACGAGTGCCTGGCTGGATCCACTCTCACCCAGTAAGCAACCCGGGGATCGGCTTCGGCTCCCGGAGCAGCGCGCGGCCACGCCGCTGTCCTGACGCGGAACGCAGTGCAGGAGCTCAAGGCTGGCTGGCTTTTAAGCCGATTAAGATACTACTCTTTTCCCCCCAGCAGATTACTTGGGAATTTCCTGAGAAGTTTCCTCTCAAAGTGACTTCCTCAGGGTTTTCTACTTAAAAGAATAATATTCATTATTCTTTTGAATAAAATCGGCAAAGGGAGACAAGTCCAAGCCGAGGAAAGGGATCTTACAAATAAGGGTCTTCTGGAATGCTGGCAGGTGCTTGATGGATGGGAAGAACCTGTTATTATATTTTCTCTTATGTCTTTTTCAAAGACCAAGTCATAACAGCAAGTACTTCCATAGCCTTATCCCGGGGCTAGGTGTTTGAAGCCCTTTGTGTATGTTAACTCCTGAAATCCTTACGGCACCCCTGCAAGGGAGGTGTTGGTATCACCCCCATTTTTCAGATAAGGTAATCGAGGCTCAGAAAGGTACTGCTGGAGCGCTCCGGGCCAGCGAGTGGCAGGGCTGGGATCCGAACCCAGGCGCTTGGGCGCCAGCGTGTGCGCCTTTAATAGCCATACCGACAGCCCCACAGATTCGGGGGGATCCCCTTCTGAAGAGCTGTTCTCCTATTTGGACGTAGCGCTCTTAGTCATTTCACTTTTCAGAAGTACATTTTGTGTTATCTTGAGCACTTGGTGACACAAGTGAATTTTGCCCTTCCTCGTGTTAATTGGCATCTAAGCAGATGATATTAAAGAGCACCCAGTAGGATACAGGTGTCTGAGGTCCAAAGCAAGTCCAGGGATCAAACCCTCAGTGAACCCAAGAACGGATGTCCATACGGCATCAGGGGACAGGGAGGGGGAGCGAGGTGCCCGGTAGCAATCTGAGCCAGAGGGCTCTGGACTCAATGGAGAGGGGCCTGTAGCTAATGGAGCACTGAGTTCTCATTGCGGGTGATAAATCTTCTTAATGGCATTTCAAACGCATTGTTCTAAATTTAAATATTTTAATATTAATTTATTCTAATACCATCTCAAGTGGATAATGAACAATGCCATCAACTGTATTAAAAAGAGGGGAAAAAAAAATCATAGGCAAGTCCTCGAACATTTTCCACTCTGGGAGCAAATCCAGGAGAGTAAAAAACTTTTCAGCAAAACTCATTTCTTTTTTACTTGGGTAATGATGATAGTCAAAATCAAAATGAGTATAAACGACTGTTAAATTTTTAGCATTTTGAGGAAGACAAGGCACGGTTGGCCATTTCTCGGGAGTTTGAGTTTCGGCTCTCTGTGCAGCATGATAGCAGTGACTATTACCAAGTATTTACTGTGCTTTATACAGATGATCTCATCTCATGCCTCTAACAACTATGTGATCGGTGCTCTTTATCCCCATTTCATAGATGGGACTACTGAGGTTTCCAGGCTTACTATATAACTAAGTATTGAGACTGAGGCATGTCTGATCCTGGGACCTGGACTCTTAACCGTGGTCTCTCATGGCAGGAGCTTGTTTGCTCCATCAAGAAAATTAAGCAAGCACAGTAACATGGTTTTCTTCTTTTCCCAAAGAGAGATGGTGGAAAGTGGAGCATGTGGTGTGACCCAGGAGTCTGGAACTGCAGGAAGTGTGAGCATCCCAGACAGTGCTGTGAGTGGGTGGGGCTGCCCAGGGTGTGAGCCCAGTGGACGCGGAGCTGAGCCTCCTTAGAGCTGCGCCTTAGCTGAGGGCCCCAAGGTGACACCCAGAATGGGTGGCAAGCAGTTCCTCAACGTCTAGTGCTGCCTGAAGAGCCTGGTACTGCTTGCTTCTTTGGGCCATGGAGCTAAAACAGCCAAGAGAATGACCACAGTTTTTAGTTCCCCCTGAAACATTGGACCTGTGTCACCTCCTTTTGTTGCCCCTTAGCCACAAACACACCCTTCAACAGGCTGTCCGAAAAATAATGGGATTCCTTTAAGTAATTCTCCTTTAAAGTGAGCAATAAAATAGGTAAAATTATATTTTTTATAATATACAGAGAGAGAGAGTGTAAAATAACAATTTAAAAAATAAGTGACCTTACAGCGTAAGGCTTTCTCAATAGAGGAGGCCAGAGGAGCTCTCGGGAGGAGGAGGGTCTCGTGTGGCTCTCGGGTGGGCCAGGGGCGGTGGGTGAGGTCACCTGACAGAGCCTGTCCCAGTATCAGGCCCAGAACCTGGTCCTTCTGCACCCTCTCAGCCTTGGCCTAGTGATCACTTTTCTGCCGCTGTCTCTTATGAAAACCAGTGCCTCCCACTGACCCTGACAACCCTGGACACCCACTGCATGCCTCAGCCACAACTTCTGCTGGTCTGTTCCCCCAGCCTGCACCCCAGAGAGTGGCATATTATAATTATTGGCGGGCAACTCAGGCCAGCTCTGCAGCAAACTCCCTTGCTATATGGTGGGCTGAACCCCCACTTCTCCAACGAGTGAACCCCTCCCAGTTTGTTCTTCCTTGGGTACTGCCCCTCAGCCCTAGGGCACCATTTGGAGTTTCCTTGTATCTTCCAGTCTTTCTTCATAGTTCTTTATATTAAACTCCTATTTAACCCACTGTGCCTTTATTTTTGGCTGCACTGGGACTTTTCTCTAGTTGCGGCAAGCAGGGCTACTCTCCAGTTGCGGTGTGTGAGCTTCGCATTGCTGTGGCTTCCTTGGTGCAGAGCGCGGGCTCCCCGGCACGCAGGCTCGGTAGTTGTGGTGCACAGGCTTAGTTGCTCCGTGGCGTGGGGAATCTTCCCGGACCAGGGATCAAGCTCGTGTCCCCTGCATTGGCAGGTGGATTCTCAACTGTGGACCTCCAGGGAAGTCACACTGTGTGGTTCTTATCATCTGCTTAGAGCTAAACTGCTATACCTGCCCTAGGACCGCTTACTGGAACCCAATTATGCTTTCGTGATACCGAATTATGATGTCATGGGTGCTAAAGCAAAACTTCTGTATTTTTTAAAACTTATTTTGCTTTTTAATTTTATTTTTGGCTTTGAGGGTGGTTTTAGGAGCAAATTTTCTTCAATCTAATCTCAGTTCATGCTATATAAGGTGTTCATAATTATCAAGGAGAGGCTTCAATGGTTATAAGCAGGGTGCTTCCAGAATACTAGCTTATAATACCCTACCTTAAAACTTCTTTGACTACCACCTCTTACTGGGTAAAGTAGAAACTTTGCACAGCTTCTGATGCCTTCCATAACCTAGCCCTTGCCTTCCTTTTTGTCTTATCTCCTACTGTTACAGCTGTGCATTTATAGCCTATAAAAATTAAAGTCATGTATTCCCCTCTGCTTTTTTTTTTTTTTTATGGCTTCCAGGCCTTTGCCTGTATGGTGTGCACTTTTCCTGAAATGTGCTTCCCTCCATCCTGACTACGTTCTACCCAGGGGTTTATTGGGAAAGATTTAACCACCATCTTTCCAGGAGGAAAAAAGCTTGGTTTATAGAGCTTGCTGATTTCTGAGGTGTGAATACTCAAACCATTGCTGATATCAAGTTACCAGTTGGGTCATTAAGTGCAGAACTGGGAAGAAATATATGTAATTGGCTTTGCAAGCCAGTGTGAGTGGCCTCAGCCCACCCTTGATGCCACCTGTCTGCTTGAATAGCAGCTCTTCCAGGAAGCCTTCTCTGATTGCAGCCTGCTGGTCACACTCATGACACACTGCATTTCTCTGTCATTGCCCTATTGTACACTGACATACTTTTCCATTTCCACATCTATTTCTTCCTCAGACTCATCCCATGAAGACAGGGATCACAGTTTTCCCTCTGAGTTTTTGGCACCTGGCACAGTGCCTGGCACACAGTTGTTACCTGATCGTGTTTATGGAATGAGTAAGAGTAGCTTTCCTTTGCCAAAATAAGGGATTTTTGTTTTCTCTTTCAGCTGGATTATATTGTCTACTGTTCTTAGCAGTGAGCCTTATCCAAACAACCTATTGAAGTGGCTCATCTGGACTTGTTGGACATGAGCTGTGAAGGTTGGCTGGGAGAGAGTTTGGTCAGGATGGGAAATGGCTAGAGAGCTGGTTTTTCCAGCTGGCTCTTTGTGCCACAAAACCCCCGAATTTCAGTGTAGGACAGCGCCACTAATTACAATGCCTGCTAACCTCATGCACTCGCTTTGTCTAATGTGGTGGTTTAGTCGCTAAGTCGTGTCTGACTCTTGCAACCCCATGGACTGTAGCCCGCCGGGCTCCTCTGTCCATGGGATTTTCCAGGCAAGAATACTTGAGTGGATTGCCATTTCCTTCTCCAGGGGATCTTCCCGACCCAGGACTCGAACCCAGGTCTCCTGCATTGTAGGTAGATTCTTTACCAACTGAGTTACGACTGTGTCATTATATAGACAGGCTGGACCTTGCAGTTGACTTTGCACTTTCTAAACCTCAGATTTCTAAAAATTTCCCATCAGTTTGCTTGTTCTCTGTACTCAACCTAAGCCCTGGCAACAAATGCCAGTTGCACTCACATGGAAAAATGTGAGTTACTAATGCAAGTTGGCATTAGCGAGATATAAATGAAGAAAACTCATATTCAGAAATAACTAGTACTTCATTTGGATCTTGCCAACAATGTAATCCATCGTGGGCTTTCAGAGTTGAGGCTGACTCACTGGTGAAGCCACTTACCAGGAAGCAGTTCCCTTGTCTGCAGAGTTGTGCCTTGTGCTGTAAAGCATCCACTCTCCTTACCTTGACATTCCAGGCCCTCCATGCTCTGGCCTCAGCCTTGTCATTGCTAAGACGTCTTTACCACAGGGTGTGGCACCCTCAGGGCACACAAGGGAAATCAGCCTTTTCTTGCACAGACTTCAGGGTCAAGGTTGGAGAGAAGCCCTCCAGTCTCACTTTGCTCTGGAGTGGGTGTTCTCAAGCTTCGTCGCATGACATAATCACCTGGGATACTTTTTTCTTTTTTAAAAAAATTATTTATTTCCTTTACATTATCGTGTTGGTTTTGCCATACATTGACATGAATCTGCCATGGGTATACACGCATTCCCCTTCCAGAACCCCCCTCCCACCTCCCTCCCAATTCCATCTCTCTGGGATACTTTTTTAAAAAGCGCACGGATGCCTTCTCCACTGGCATTCTAAATCCACTGCTCTTTGGTGGGGCCAGGGCACTGGTATGGTTTGAGTCTCCCCTGGCAGGTCTGTCATGGAGCTGCAGTTGGCAACTGGGGTCTGCTGAGGGGCTCCCAACTGGCCCCAACGCTTTGCTCTGTCTCTTCCAGCCATCCCTCTGGCATTACATCATCAGGTCCCTTCCAATCTCGTTTGGGTCTAAACCAGACTGTTTCCCGCTCTGACAGTTCCCATCTCCAGAGGACCGGTCTGGAACTTCCCATTTCCCGTTTTTCATGCTTCAGGGAATCTGTCTCCTAGGTTCCCATCTTTTTCCTTATTAACCACCATCAGCCTTGACATTGGTCACAAGTGGACAAAAGTAAAAACCTAGTTTGTGTCTCATCCTGCATCTAGAATAGATTATTGCTATGATTCGGTCAAGACATTCAAGAAACGTTCCTTGAGTGCAGTTCCTGGCTTATGTAGGCGAGTAAGAATGCTTGATTCCTGCTTTTGTGGAACGTCCCCTTGAGAAGGGGACAGATACAAAGCACATGAGTATTAATATACGGCGCCTTGACTGGAGGGGTGGGGAGGGCTGGGTGCCCCTGGAGTGCTTGGAAGTGGCACTGCCCTGTTGTTGATTCTTGCTGTCACTGTTGTTTTGAAACTTTTGCATTTTTATTGGCATTGAAGTGATTAAGAACGTTGTGATTGTTTCAGGTGCACAGCCAGGGGACCAAGTCATAGATATGTATGTATCCATTCTCCCCCAAACTCCCCACCGGGGCTTCCTGGGTGGTTCAGTTGGTAAAGAAGACACCTGCAAGAAAGGAGGCACAGGTTCCTCCCTGGGTCAGGAGGATCCCCTGGAGAGGGAAACGGCCGCCCAGTGCAGTGTCCCTGTCTGGAGAATCCTGTGGACAGAGGAGCCTGGCGGGCTGCAGTCCAAGGGGTCGCAAGAGTCAGACACGACTTAGCACCTAAGCCCCCACCATTCTCCCCCAAACTCCTCTCTCTTTTATGTATATGAGGCTGATGGCCCCACACTTTGCAGTGTTCAGGGATAAAGCCAAGGGACATGATGAGGAACCAAGGGGTTTTCCTTGTGTACACAGTCAGCGAGTGGTAGAAATGGGAATACCTCAGCCTTCTATTCCCAGCCAGTGCCCTTCCTGCCCATGTGTGGCCTCTTAGGGGTTTTCTTTCTAAAGGCATTGGAGATGAATAATGGAGTATTTTATAGACTAGGGCAGAGAGTTTCAAACAAGTAAAGCAACAGAGAATGATTTTGAAATAAAACCCTGTCACAGTTAGTTGGCACTGGCATGATTTTTTTTTTTTAACATCTCAACTGCAGTAATAAAGACGGTGGGGGAGTTGGTGAAAAGGAGAACTTGGTGCCAGCTGGGGGCTGTATGAAATCATTTCACTTCAAAACAAAGAGCAGAAATAGGAAAAATCAAAATAGATGATCCCCAGCTCCCTGGCTTCCTCCTCTTCTTGGGCAGGAATCAAAAGAGGAAAAAGCTTAGCAGTAAAAGCAGTCTCCAAGGACTGGTGTCGGGATGAGCAGCTGCCACAAAGACAGACACATCATTCCCCCCTGGAGAATCTTGCTTGTGCTTCCTGCACACGTGAGAGCCCCAGCTTGCTTTGCACACACACGCAGAAGCAAAGCCAAGGGTCTGTGAGCTTGGGGCAAGCATTTCAGCCCTGGGCGGCACTGCACGGTAGCTATAAATGTGGCTTCAGCTAACACCTGCAGATAGACTGAGACCAAAGGTGCTGGCTCAGAATCCAGCTCGAGCCTATCCATCTGTTGATCTGAGGAGAGGGGAGAGTAAAGGTCATTTCCCTTTTCTCTGAACTCATGTCAGTCCTTAACTGCAGTTTTCTCGTGACGCTTGTACCAGTTTTTAATTAATCGCCTTTCAGCTCCACACGCATCCTTTGTCATCCTGCTTTGTCATCCTACACCTGGACTCAGCTCCTTAGGTTTCTCATTTGCCAGCCGGCTCAGTCTTACACTGAAGCAATAGAGGGCGCTGCAAAGTTGAAGGGAAAGAAAGGGCTGCTTTTGTTCCACAGGCTGTTCCTGGCAGAGTTGCATGGAAATCGGTGTGTAGAGGGTCCGGGCAGGTGTCCACCGCGGTGGTGACAGCTCTCAGGGCCCTGCCTTTAGACCCTATGGCACCCACCCCGGTTCTCCTTTACGACAGCAGCCGTGCTCAGTCTGCAAGGGGGTGCGTCTCAGCCTCGTGGGATCCTCCTCTCAGTTTCTAATTTCCTCCCTGACTTTTCCCTCAGTCTTAGGGATGGTCGCTACCTTCTGAATTTCTACCTCTATTTCCCTTTGCAGTTCTCTTATCTTCTGCCTGTTAACAGTTCTTTCTACTTGATGTCCCACGTTCAGGTTATTAACGGGATTTGTCTCTTGACTGGTCCCTAACAGATACACTTGAACACATCTGATGACTTGTGCAGCGTTGTTTGTTTGCGCCCCTCAGAACTCCTTATGGGGCCTCTGTGCTCTTGACTCCTACAGAAGCGGCCTTCCAGCTGGAATATATTACATTGAGTATCTCAGGGAATTAATTTCCAGATCCTAGACTTCCCTGTATATACGCTTTCCTAATAAGATCAGCCTGAGAACATGCCTGCAAGGAAGATCCCATGGGAAGGGTTCTTTTTCCCAGCTCACCTTGAACTTTAAAAAGGCATATTTCTTATTTCTCCCTGATTTTATAATGCATTGTCTAGAGTTGTAATATACTTATGCTATTTTGATTAACTTTGTTCTGTTAATTGTAGCAATAACTCAATCCAGAAGAAAAATTTTTTAACATCTAAAGCCTTAAGATCACAGGAAATTAAGAAATCATTTTGATTTATATCTTACTCTTGTTACATAGAATAATGCTAGGATGATTAACAAGAGATTTTCAAGCATGAAACACATTATGAAGGGTAAAATTGGAGAAATGGAATGGAAATGTGACTTTAAGGAGGGAAAAGAACATTAAGTGTTCCTACTGTTAAAAGGTCATCCATGAGTTTAAAAATTTTGGATGATGGTAAATATTGCTATGGTTTCTATAATTGTTTGGATACATATGAAAAGCATTCAACAATTTTTTGTTCTAGATTGTCAATACTGACTATACACTAGAATTACATTCTTTGCAACAATTTAGGCAAAAGAGAAACTTTATAAGTTGATAGAGAAAAATATATGAACATATATATATGTGTGTGTGTATATATATACATATATATATAAGAGAGATGAGAAACTTTAGATTTCATCTTTGAAAAGTTCAAGAGAGTATGTAGTTTTCCAGAATTGTTTGAGGAGATACATGAGTAAATATACATGCCTCACTTATAATAAAACATGAATGAAGGAAGACTGGGTGAATGAATAAAGGAATGAATAAGTGAATCAGCAGTTGAAAGACGGAAGTCCCTCCTAGGATAAATAGTAACAACACTCTCAACACGCTCAGGCTGTTTTCCAGCTTCTCCACCTGGGGAAATACGCGTATGGGAAAGGCCAACATGACCCTGATGTGGGGCCCAGATCAGGAGCCAGCCCAAGTCTCTCCTTCGCCTTTATTTTAGAATGACCTGTGACTGACTGAATGACTTGTCATGCATTTCCTTAAAGCCCGGTGTCTTGTTTTTATTTGTTCATCTGTGCAGTGGATTTAGAAATTCCAAATGAGTGACGGTTGGAAATATTCATTTTATCTTTTGGAGGGAAACACCTGTGGCTTAATAGAACAAAACATCTTAGAGAAAGAAGACGTGGGTTGATGTAATGGTTCGCTAGTAACTGGTTGCATGCTTATCAAATGCCTTCAAGTCTTTGCACTTCAGTGTCCTTGTGTGTGAAAAGTGAGTGGTTACGACTGTGAGCCTTAGAGGAGAGTGTGCACGTAAATGTGCTTTGTCCGTGGTAAGCCATCGGTACGTGTTGAAGCTAAGGCTGAGCTATCAGTTGGCAGTGAACCTTGGTACATCCACCTGCCCCAAGGGTTGCCTGTTAGCTTAGTGCACTGAGCTATTGGGCCACTGAGGGCTGCACGCTGCCCCAGATCTCGATCGTATCAGGGACTGTCCATCCTAAGGCAAGGATGTGGAACCTTTGATGGTCACACATGGACCTACTCCCCCTTCACTTCTATAGCTGCGGTTCTTGTAAGCTTCCCGCTACATACAGCCTGTGTTTTCGCCCTTGCCTCAGGGGGGGAAACACATTTGCAGCTAGTTCATCTGTAGAATCTATGGAAGTGGTCACTGTCAAGTGTTTCCATCTGTTTTATAAAATGTAAACCACAGACACTGTAGCTCCATGCCAGAGCGTTTGCTGAATCTGCTGTCTTGGGGGAGTGTACAGTACTGGCTGGTGTGCCAGCCAACCAAGTTACAAACTCGGCGCGCACACACACATGTGCACACACCCAAAATGATTTCTTCATAGATCTCTGGCACCAAACTAGTGGTCGTTCACCTGGCATTTTGTCAAAAGTGGAGATCAACTGAGAAATTTAAATGCTGTGCCAAGTACCTCATAATAAAACTATAAGGTTTCGTCTGTTACTGAAACATTGGTGAGTAAAGGAACATGCCTGTGGTTGCAGGGTCGAATCAGGTTAAGTGGCGTTAGAGCTGCCTCGACACTGGCATCACCAGCTTGTAAAATCAGGACTGCTCACTGAGCTCTTCATACATTTACACCAATGGGAGTGATGAATTTTAAAGTGAGTTTTTTTGATGCTCTGTAGAGAGTAAACCCTCAAGCCATATTTCTATAAAGATTAAGATCTCATTCCAGACCCCAATTAAACTAAGGGATGTCATGATTGCAGAGAAACAGAGAGGAGGATCCAGTTCTTGCAGTGTGCTAGACACACACGTTTCCCAGATCCCATCTCAGCATTTCTCACAGCATCACTGTGGGTTGGGTGTCGTCTCTTCCATTTCACAGGTGGAAACACCGAGGTTCAGGGAAGTTAAATTCAGCACCATGACATGAGTCCGTGTCTGTCTGAAACAAAGCCTTCTTTCCCCTTCACGCCATTAACTCTAACCCTGGCTCAGAAAGGTGGACGCTCAAAAAATAGGGGCTGTGGAGGTAATGTTAGTGTTTATCTTCCCATAGATCCAAAGCGGCAGTTCTCAACCTAGGTTGCATGTTAAAATCACCACTGTTCCAGGGTTCAGACTCCTGACTTGTAAGAGAGCTCTTGGAGCAGTATTGCTCAACTTTCAGAATCACCTGGTGCTTTGTTCAAACAGATTTCTGGGCCCCGCCTCCAGAGTTTCTGATCCTTTAAGCCTGAAGTTGGCCTGAGAATCTGCATTTTTAGTAAATTTCCTGGTGCTGCTGCTGGTCAGGGCCCTCACTTTGTGAATTACCGTCTCAGGGCATTGCTTCTCAAAGTGTAGTTCCTGCCCAGAGGGTTTAAGTTCAGAATTACTTATGAACTCAAAAGCAGACTCAAATGCAGGATCAGTCTTGGGGGCTGGGCACTAGGGAATCTGTCTTTTAACCAAATGTTACAGGCGATTCTTCACCTCACTGAAGTGTGAGAACAGTCATCCAGTGGATTTTTAGCTTCTCCCTCTTCTCATACACAACCTGGCTGTTAAATTCCATCTCATTTTGAGTGAAAACCCCCACAATTGGCCATTAGCAGTTGTTGTGACTTGGCTTCTGGTTTGTTTAAAATGCCCATGAGGGAGCTCTTAGTCATGCTTAATAAATAAAAACAAACAAACAAAACAATGGTGACTTAAAGGAAAAAAAAAACACCTCTCAACTGTCCAGTTTCCACTTCTTCATTAGGGGAAAGAGGCCTGGCCGATGAAGCCTTGTTTCGTGCTTCTGCACAGAGGCGGGAGAGGAGAAAAGCACCCTTTGAGGAGTCTCCTCTCCTTTCTTTGCTTCTTCCTTATTTTACCTGCAGCTCTTCAGTTTCATCAGTCCCAGTGAAAATGCAGCTCAGACTCGGAGTTTAAGGAGGGTGGCCGCTGGGAGCTTGGATTTAGGCTGGGAAGCTGGGTCACCGCCGGCTTCCTCAGAGCTGGAAAATGTCCGCGGAAAGTGCGCTCAGAGGTCGAGGGCCAGCAAGCGTGGCCAGCGGCGGATGTGCCCTGAAGAGATGCAGGTGCTTCCCCACCCCGGCCCCGCAGCTGTGCTCCAGAGGGAAGCCCGCGGCCAAGGAGAGTATTTATAGCCTCCTCTGCCGGCTGGTCCCTGCCCCAGGACCCCAGCCTACTGCTGACGAGACAGGGGAAGGTCAGCAGGCTAGGTGGAGGGGGCCCAGCAGACATTAGTCCCCCAACACCTGAAGTTACAGACACAATGGGATCTCCAAGAGGGAGAAATGAAGGGCATGGGAAAAGATTTCCCATTGTTCTTCCCTGGCTCCAAAAGAAGCCGTTTGCCCAAGAGAAGCCCACCACGGCGAGGCCCCACCATCTACCGAACTGGCTTGTAATCATTCCTGCCAATAATCGGGGCAGGCAGGTCCATGAAGGCCCCTCAGCCCCCACTTCTTATGCCCAGCCCTACCCAGAGGTTCTCACCTGGAAACCAGCGTCCTCTTCCAGATTCTTAACGCAAACCTGTCAGCAGAAACAGTGGCCCTTTTTCTCTCACATCCTTGGTTTAGTTAGGCCTTTGAGTCACAAAAGAGGGCGGAGGCGACACAGTGGTCAAGGTGGTCACCTTGGGCCAGGTGGGCAGCCCCATTTGCTCAGGTGACTTTGGGGTTTCGGAGGCGAGGCCACTGTCCCCACTTGTGCAGAAGAGGATTAGGGAGCCCGTGGGATACCTTGTCAGTTTATGGGGCTGCGTTCTGTACACAGCTTCTCAGCACACAGCTTCTAGGTGAGATCGTTAGCTCTCCAGGGGAAAGCCAACAGAACAGCAAGTGTTCCAGAAGGGGTTTCACTTCCTAACTGGCAGTGGGCCCGAGATCAAAACCTATTACTCGGAGCCACAGGTGGAATTCCTGCAGGAGACACAGGCTGTCCTGTTGTTCTGCCTGGGGTCACTGTGCGTGGACCGAGCAGGGGCCCCTCTGTAGCCAAATCAGGGACTCGTGGGTCGTTTTCTCCCTGAGCTTGACTAGCATCCTAGCTCTACAAACAGGCGACCTGCAAGCCTCATGATGGGTGTAATTTCAGGACCCCTTCCTGAATGCAGAAGGCGATTTATATTTTAGTTTTCCTTTTTTAAGAGGAAGTGGGTCAGAGGGGAATGTCAGAGGTGGAGGCAGTTGAAGTCAGTGTAAGGGCTGGGGCCGGGCACACGGGAATGGTAACAACCAGCTGTTAGTTTGCGCTTTCCAGTCGTCTGCGCAGCGCTGAGTGCTTTCTGGATGGGAGCCATTTAATCCTCCCAGTTGCCCAAGGAGGCAGGTGCAGCTATACTCCCTCCTTCAGGGCAGAGGAGACTGAGGTCTAGCGAAGCCAGAGGGCTTGCTGTTTGTCATGGATGGGGATGGCAGAGCTGGCATTCCAGCTCCCTGCCCAGGAGCCTGGGCCCTCTGGGGCTCAGAGGCTGGTCTTCCCCAGGAACTCTTCTTGCTGCAGGCTCTTCCTAGCATCCCGCAGACAAGGAGATGGGGCTCGGCGTCCCCCTGAGAGCCTGTTCTAGGCACAGCCTCTTGGGCCAGCCCAGGGCTCCTCGAGACCTCCCTTATCCCATCCCTGCAGGTGCCCACACGCCCTCCCACTTTCCACTGGGCGCTGGCTCCTGGTCAGCTCTCCCTCTCTGAGGGAGCTGTGCAACTGGGGTGACTTTGAGGGCACTCTATGTGAATTAAATTCATGCTGGCTCATGTCATTGGAAGTGTTTCGCCTGACTCTTGGCTGCAGCGGGGTGGGGCAGGGAGAGGGAGCTGAAAGCAGGAAAGGCACCCGGCAAATGCCTCCCCCACCCCCTCCCATCACCATGGAGGTCGGTGGTGCTTTACTTTTGCCCTCTAGGGTGTGCAGTTGCCCTTCTGCAGTGGGTGCTGGTGGTGGGGCCTGAACGTGCAGTGTGGAAGGAGCACTGCCGCAGCGAAAGATGTGCTGCGCGGGACTGAAGGTCTCCCCAATCTGGTGGGATGCCTCTGTGTGTGCTTTTCATCAGGTGGCAGATAAGGCTATAAGTTTCAGAAAGAGCTTCTCCTTTCTGGCTTCCTCATGGCTTTTCCGTTTTCCAAGTCACTTAAATAAGGTTGTCTTCCTTTCTGATTGTTATACTCCTGGGATTCAGCACAGCTCCTAGCATATGATGGGTGCTTAATTAATGCCCATCCACTTCACAGCCATCCATTAAATGAATAGCTAATTGAATCAGTGAATCCATGAACCATTGATGTTGGTCCTAGATTCCTGAAGTTAATCAAAGAACATGACACTAGCATCTTCTCTGGGGCTTAAAAAAGGAATGTCACTTTCAGACGTTTGGGACGTGTATCAGTTGCAAGAGCAAGAAGCAGTCACTGGAATTAAAAGTGCAGGTTTATGGGAGGGGGACACCTGTGAAAAATAAAACAGGAGGCAGCAGGGCGGGGTGGGGAGCACCACTCTGCAGATCCGACACGGCCAGAGGAAAAGGAGTGGCAGGCAGGAGTGTGAGGCCCAGTGGCTTCCCTGGCTGGAGGCTGGTTGGCCGACTGCAGGGCCTTCCCTGGAGCAGCATCTGGGTGCTACACCTCCATGCAGTCATGGGAAGGGTTCAGAGATGATCTGGGCGTGATGCTGCTGATTGCTTTTCCTTCTCCAGGCCACGTCCTCTCATCTCGTGTTTCTTCCATCAGGGCCACCCGTGTCTCCATCGCCTCTGTGCCTTCTTTCTCTCCATCACTTCTGAGGTCTCCTCCTGGGGAGGCCTGGCGGCTAGGACACAGTGGTCCTCTCTCAGCCTTGTCACAGTCTCTCTCTGGCTGGCTTCTAATGACTCAAACTCAACAAGCTCAGGTCTCTCTGAAGTGTATTCCTTTTCAGGACAATGTTCTTTCCTAAGTTTCCAACTCTGTCATAGACAGGGTCAGGTTCGGCAGCTGAAAACCTAGCAGTCTCTTCTACTTCACTCTTGGCTCTTCTCTGATGCCTCTGATACCCCACCCACCACCTCCAGTCCCACCATTTGAGAAGGAGCTCTTCAAAGCTCTACTCCTGATCTGTAGACACCTGCTGCAGGCCAGGCCTGAGCCTGGTGGGGCTGGATCAGACATCCAGAGCCCATCAGCCCAGGGCAGACAACATCCTTGTTTTAGGCAGAGCGTCTGGTTCTCAGGGTCTGAGTAAACAACCAAAATGAGAAGGTCTTTGTTATCAGCAGGGGGAAAAGCCCCTTTGTTCTGTTGAGTCCTTGCATCCTGGCCATTGGTGCACTGAGGAAACAATCCTGTTTATTTAAGGTAGATTGCTTTCCCTTGAAAAGTGCTGGTTCTAACTCCAAACCGTTCGCTGTGTTGTGAATATGAACTGGTGTGTTAGGTACTTCCTCTCTTTGCAGTCTTTTTACCCATCATACTTAGAGTGGTTGTCATTGTCTTTTTCCTTCCCTTTCTTTATTCATTCATTCGTCTGCAGACACTTGTTAAGAGAGAGTCACATGAGTTTGTAGTTAGGGCCCATGGGCTCTGCAGGCAGCCTGCCTGCACTCAAAGCCTAGCCCAATCACTGTCTGGGAGCATAGTCGATTCAGTATCACCTCTCCCCACTTCAGTTTCCTCATCTGTAAAGGAGTGTAGTTAGGATGTCCATCTCAAAGGTTCGTGAGGATTAAAAGAATTAAACAGTCTGTACCGGGCACATGGTAAGGGAATTAAAAGGGTTCTGGATCCGTAACATCAAATCCCTGCTCTAAAGGCAGTGTGGGTAGAGGCGGAAGGAGCTGGGCGCAGACAGGGCGAAGGCTGGTGTGAGCACTGGCTGGGAAACTTAGAATTTATCCCGTCTGCGATGCTTTTGCGTTAGGGTGTTACTAGAACAATGAAAACTGTATTTTTGAAATTATCTTATTGCTAGCAAATTAGTTTCAGCATAATGCTCAACAGTAAATAGTGCTGTTCATAAGTGATCATATGACTATAATTCTTTTTAAAAGAACGTTGCTCATGTGTGCTAACCAAAATTTTTAAATCAATAATTTTATACAGATTAAGGAAATATAAGCAAAATACAATACAGGCATACCTTGTTTTATGGCTTTGTTGTGCTTTATTGTGCTTCCCAGATACTGCCTTTTCCTTTTTTGTCCCCCCCACACAAAATGAAGGTTTGTGGCAACTCTGTGGCAAGCAAGTCTATTTAGTACCATTTTTCCAACAGCATTTGCTCACTTTGTATCTCTGTGTCACATTTTGATAACTCTGGAAGTATTTTAAACCTTTTCATTTTTATTATATTTGTTATGATGATCTGTGATCAGTGATCTTTGATGCTATTATTGTAATTGTTTTGGGCACCATGGACCATGCCCATATAAGACCATGGACTCGATAAATACTCTGTGTTTTCTGACCGCTTCACCGATTAGCCATTTCCCCTTCTCTCTCCCACTCTTTCAGCCTCCGTATTCCCTGAGACACAGCAGTTTTGAAGCTAAGCCAGTTAATAACCCGGCAATGACCTCTAGGTGTTCAAGTGAAAGAAAGGGTCACATGTCTCTCACTTTAAATCGAAAGTTGGAAGTGAGGGAATTTCCTGGTTTTCACTATCAAGAGCACTGATTTGATCCCTGGTCGGGGAACTATTATCCCACAAGCCACACAGTGTGTCCAAAGCACCTAGAAATGATTAGACCTAATGAGGAAGGTGTGTTGAAAGCCAAGACAGGCTGAAAACCAGGCCTCCTATGCCAGTTAGCCAAATTGTGAAGACAAAGGAAACGTTTCTAAAGGAAACTGAAAGTGCTACTCCAGTGAACACATAAATGACAAGAAAGTGAAACAGCATTATTGCTGATATGGAGAACATTTTAGTGGTCTGGATAGAAGATCATGGGGCTTCCCTCGTGGCTCAGTGGTAAAGAGCCCACCTGCCAATGTAGGAGACACAGATTCGGTCCCCGGGTTGACAAGATCCCCTGGAGGAGGAAATGGCAACCCACTCCAGTATTCTTGCTTGGGAAATCCCATGAACAGAGGAACCTGGCGGGCAACAGTCCATAGGGTCACAAAGAGTCGGACACGACTTAGTGACTAAACAACAACATTCCCACCGGCCACAACATTCCTTTAAGCCAAAGACTAATCCAGAACAAGGCTCATCAATTCTTTGAAGGCTGAGAGAGGTGAGGAAGCTGCAGAAGAAAAGTTGAAAGCTATCAGAGGGTTGGTTCGTGAGGTCTGAGGAAAGAAGCTATCTGCATAAAATCGGAGGGCAAGGTGAAGCAGCAAGTGTGGATGTAAGAGCTGCAGCACATTATCCAGGAGATCTCATTAAGACTGTTAGTGAGGGTGGCTACTCTAAACAACAGACTTTTCAATGTAGACAAAGCAGCCTTATTTTGGGAGAAGATAACCTGGTAAGTCTTTCATAGCTTGAGAAAAGTCAGTGCCTGGCTCCAGAGCTTCAGAGGACAGCAGGACTCGCCTGTACGGGTCAATGCAGCTGGAAAGCTCAGGTTGGAAGCCAGGGCACAGTCACCATTCTGAAGATCCTAGGGCCCTCACAAATTATGGTTAAGCTATTCTGCCCGTGCTCTGTAAATGGAACAACAAAGTCAGGGTAACAGCACATCTGTTTACAACATGGTTTACTGAATATTTTAAGGACACTCTAAAGACCCACCATTCAGAAAGCCAGATTCTTTCCAAAATAGTACTGCTCAGTGACAACACACCTGGTCACCCAAGAACCCTGATGGCGATGTACAGTGAGATTAATGTTTTCATGCCTGCTGAAACAAAATGCTCAGTCTTCAGCCTGTGGACCAAGGAGTAATTTCAACTTTCACGTCTTATTATTTAAGAAACACAGTTCACAATGCTGTAGCTGCCATAGATAGCAATGGCTCTGATGGATCTGGGCAAAAATAGGGAGAACTTCCTAGAAAGGATTCACTATCCTAGATGCCATTTATGAACATTTGTGATTCATGAAAAAAGGTTGATATATCAATATTAACAAGAGTTTGGAAGAAGTTGATTCCAACCCTCATGGATGACTTGAAGGGGGTTCAAGACCTCAGGAGGAAGTAACTTCAGATGTGAAGGAAAATAGCAAGAGAACTAGAGTTAGAAGCCTGAAGACATGCCTGCTTTGCTGCAATCTCATGATAGAACTTTAATGGGTAAGGAGTTGATGCTTATGGATGAGCCAAGAACGTGATTCCCTGAGATGTAAACCACTCCTAGTGAAGATTCGTTGTTGAAATGACAACAGAGGATTTAGAATATTTTGTAAACTTAGTTATTAAAGCAGTGGCAGTTTGAGAGGACTGACTCCAGTTTTGAAAGGAGTCCTACTGTGGGTAGATCTTCTCCAACAGCGTTGTATGCTACAGAGAAAACATTCATGAAAGGAAGAGTCAATTGATGCTGCAAACTTCATTGTTCTCTTATTTTAAGAAATTGTCAAAAAAGCGACAACAACAACAAAACAAAATAAAAGAAGAAATTACCACAGCCACCCTAACCTTCACCAACCATCACTCTGATCAGTCAGCAGCCATCCACACTGAGGCAAGACCGTCCACCAGCAAAAAGATTATTACTTGCTGAAGGTTTAGGTGATAGCATTTTTCCTTTTTTTAGCAATAAAGTCTTTTTGAATTAAGGTATGTATGTTATTTTTTAGATATAGTGCTCTTACCCACTTAATAGACACAGTGGAGTATAAACATACTTTTACATGCACTGGGAAACCAGAAATGAGCATGACTCGCTTTCCTGTGATATGCACTTTGTTGAGGTGGTCAGGAACCAAACCTGCAATATTTCTGAGTTATGCCTGTAATACTGGGTTTTCTAAATATTTTTATTTATTTATTTGGCTGTACCCGATTGTAGTTGTGACATGAGGAATCTTGTTCCCTGACCAGGAATCGAGCCCTGGTCCCCTGCCACTGAACCACCAGGGAAGTCCCTATGCCTGTAATTACTGTACATTTTTGTCTATAAATACACATTCACAACTTAATCAATTTTCAGTCATATTTGTTTGCAGTGAGGTAAGTTCCTGACACTTTGGAAGAATGTATTTATTGCAGTCTTTTTATTTTTAATTTTTAAACTAAAATTTACCATTGTATCATTTTCAGTTGCATTACATGATTAGTAAACTTGAAACTGACTTTTCTCTGTGAACCCAAGTGTTTTTAACTGAGAAAATACTCTCTCTGGAGTTGCTGAATTATCTAGAAAGCTCAGAGCTAATGCAGCTAAATAGAGGTTCTAATGTTTGATTGATTCTAATGTTTTCAAATTGGACTGTGTTAATATTTCAGCCAAAATAACTTCCCCCATTCAGAGCACCTTTATTCAATGAATACTTTTACCAGGCACAAATTGTCAAATGATTTCTCACTATTTATGATGCTTTTGAATATTTCACTAAAGTTAGATGTTGTAAAATTGCAGGTCTTTTCAATTATATTCCACTTCAACAAAGAATATAAATTGATCCAGTTGAAAATAAGAGCTTCATCAAAAGATCCTTCCTACAAGTTAAGGTATTATATATCTCTGAGCGCCACACTTTAATTTCTTCATTTCCTTCCTTGCTTTGGTAGAGACAGTTTCAATGTGTCCCTGGGTAAGCTTATTTTAGATAATTATAATTCATAAAGAGCTTTACAATCTGAATTTTATTGTGCTCCATTTATTGAATAATTTATTAAAATATTCCAATTGATTTTCATTAAAATGCAACCAGCACTTAATGAACTATTCCAAAATAATTCTCTAGTTTTCTAGGGCACATAGGTTGATTTACAAAATAGTCATTCAAAGGCGCAAACATTTCTAAAATCAACTTGCTGATGGGCAACGGAGAAAATGAGAAAATGTGCACTACCACTGAAGCTTTTATTATTGTTGTTGATGCAAGGGCTTTGTTTTGAGTGGAGTGACTGGATGCTTAATACAAGGTCTATCAGAAGAATTTTGTACTTTGGTTACTTTGTTTACATATAAAAACATTGGTAATTTTCAATAACCAGTTTCTATTTCCTTTGGTGTAATATCACAGTTCTTTGGAGACAATCATGGATTGTGCTCAACCACAGTTTTCCAAGTCCATTCTGCTCTGCAGCTTTCTTAATTTGGTAAGAACATTATTTTTCCATAAACCTAAGCTTTCCCTAAATTTGTATTTATATTATTACTACAAAATACATCTTATCTTCAGTCAAACTTTTGAACTGAATGTATAACAGTAAAACAACATCAGCTGTTTTACCTGAAAATAAACTGCAGACAGTTTTACTTTGATTTCATGAACTGTATGGGGGGGGGGGATCACACCAGAGTTGGAATTCACTGGTTTTCTATTTGAAGTATCTGAAGACTCTAATATAAAAAGGGTTTTGTGCAACTGTTTGGCAATTCTTTTACAAATGTCACCAGTGCACACACTGCTATCGGTTCACTTTTTGCTTGTACAGACTTGGAATAAAAATGGGCAGAGTTAATTGAGAAGAGTAGTTTGATCTAGATGAAAAGTCATGCTTCACTGGTAAACACACCTTCTGCAGCTGCTCCTGTGAAATTACTGTTTGGGAGCACAGCCTTCCTAAAATAGTTTTAACTTTTAAAGTAGAGGCTGGAACTTCTTCAGTAGACTTGTGTTTGGTTTTTGTGTAGTCCATGATGTTACTGGGATCTGGTGGTGGGTGGTAAATATTATCAATGATATTGTACAAGTTGCATATTCATCAGTTCTCTTGATCCATGAAAATTCAGTACTTAAATTTAACTTTAAATTTAACATGCACATTTTTTGTTGACTTGCTGCTGAAAACATTTATTGCCAAATTTTGTAAAGTGTTACCAAATAGTAAAATAGTTGTAATTTTATCCTTATTTAAAGGAAAATCCCTCTACAGCAAGAGCATTCAGATTACTTGTTGTACTCTTTATTGTAGCACTGCTCAGTCTCTAATTCCTGTATGTTTTGCACAAGAGCCTAACATATTTAATTTCTCGTATTTTCCAAAGACCACACTGGCTGAAGGCCTGGTGGCTTTGTGCATCTTTCAGGCCCCTGTACTGGCCAGATCACACCTGGTGGGTGCACCAGACGGCCGTCAGGAGCTGTGGTGCCCAATAGTTCACCCCCAGCTTTCCAAGACTAGGAAGACCTATATACATACTTCATTTTATCAGCAGTAAGTGCCCTGTGTGCTGTCCTTGACAGGGAGATGTTAGTTTTTACCTGTTCCTGTTTTCATCTGGGAAAGCTCAGGAAAAGAGTTTACGGCTGATCATCTTTCAGATCTCAGCATGTATTAGAGTGAGAACCCCATTTACTGCCTGTAGACCTCACATACTTGCAGGAAGTTGGAAAGACAAAGTGGATGCCCACCAAACCCTCCCTCCCGAACACGTGCCCGTGTGCCCAGTCACTCAGTCATGTCTTTGCTGCCGGGGTATATCCCAGGCAAGAATATTGGAGTGGGTTGCCATTTTCTCTTCCAGGGGATCTTCCCAACCCAGAGATCAAACCCACTTGTCTCTTGCATCTCCTGAAACTGGCAGGAGGATTGTCTACCACTAGTGCCACTAGGGAAGCATCCTCCCCAACATAGTTTAATGCAGTCATCACCAACAGTAGTTGACAGAAAAATTAAGCATCTAAGACAAATGCCAAAAACTACATGGGACACCAAGCGTAAACTGGGACGGTTTGGGTGAACAGGGATATGTTACCTCACTGGCTACAAGTGCTATCATCATAGCATCCCTTTGTGAAAAGCCCCCAACAGCAAGGTCAGCCAAGAAATACCTGAGCAGAATCTTTTTTTTTTTTCTTTATTGGTTTTGCCATACAATGACATGATATCGCCATGGGTGTACATATGCTCCCCCTCCAGAACCCCCCTCCCTCCTCCCTCCCTTCTCCGTCCTCCTGGGAAATCTCGGTGCAACAGCCCTGAGCAACAATCCTGGGCTGGCGATTGATTTCACATATGATACTTAACATGTTTCAATGCCATTCTCCCAAATCATCCCACCCCTGCCCTCATCCACAGAGTCCACGAGTCTCTTCTATACTGAGCAGAATCTTAAGATAGGTTGAAAATTGTCAGTCAAAGTATGAAAAGCAAGGTTTTTTTAAAAGTTGTTTGTAATGTTTTTATTTATCTCAGTTATCACAAAACCCCTATGGATGGGTAATATTACTCTGATTTTTGTTGCTGCTGTTGTTCAGTCACTCACTTGTGTCCAATTCTTAGCTACCCTGTGGACAGCCAGGCTCCTCTGTCGGTGAGATTCTCCCAGCAGAAATACTGGAGTGGGCTGCCATTTCCTTCTCCAACTCTCATTTTACATGTGGGGAAATCAGGGCTTAGAGGGGGTTAAGGAATTTGGCTGAGGTCCCCCAGCTAGGACTTGGAGAGGCTGGGATGCAAGGAGAGGTCTGTGACTCCAGCGCTGGGGGTTCCAGTAGGTCCGCCAGTGGTTCTGTGTATACAGTGGCTCAGCGTTAGAGATGGCGAGCAAATTGGGGAACGACTTCTTGTTGGCAAAAACTGGGGTGGGGTTGTCTGATGAGGATGCTGCTGAGGATGGGTGGAGGCCAGGTTGTAATGGGCTTGGGAGGCCAGGCTAACTTGAATTGAGTCCTGAGAGTTACAGAAAGCCCCCCTCGAAACCCCCTTTGCCCACAAAGACTGGTGATTGCCGTCTTCACTCACCCTTCCCTTCCTCTGCACTTACTTACTGGTGCTTACCGTGTGTGTGTGTTAATCACTCAGTCGTGTCTGACTCTTTGCGACCCCATGGACTGTATGTAGCACTCCAGGCTCCTCTGTCTATGGAATTTTCCAGACAAAAATACAAGAGTGGGTAGCCACTCCTTTCTCCAAGGGGGTTTCCCAACCCAGGGATTGAACCCGTGTCTCCTGCAGAGACAGATGGCGGGCAGATTCTTTCCCTTCTGAGCCAGCAGGGAAGCCCACAGTTGAGACTGTGGCAAGGTTAAATACTTTCAGTGCTTTACTGGATACTGTCTTATATAGTTTTCTCACTGTTGTATGTGTGAGTTTGGTCTTTCCATGCAAAAATCTCAACTTCTTAAAGACAGAGATTGATGTTGCCATAGATTTCTTAATAATTCCCGCTTGGTGCTGAGCACACAAGAAATGTTCAGAAAGATATTTCTTGATGGAAGGAGGGTTGTCAGTGAATGGGCTTTGAATTGTATTCTGTTGATTAATATCTCAATTTTTTAGAAATCTGACTTCAGTTTGAACCTGCTTTAGTTCTGCTTTTTGACACCCAGCTGCTTGTCCTCCCCGTCTAGACCCCCCCAATCCCCTGCAGACTTCCCTTTGGTTCTTTGTGCCTGGGGCTTCTGTTTTAGGTGCTTAGCCTTGCTTCATGGTTATACTTCCTACCTCCTTTTCTGCTCCAGCCGAGTAACAAGTTCATTTTCTTCCAGACATTCAAGGTCGGATGAGTCCAGGTGGGCAGACAGTTGATTTATTAATGCCTCGTTGACCAGGCCCATGGGTGGGTTACTTGATTTTAATCTTGACTGATTAATCTTCACTGGTTTTGGTAAATCTAGTCAGATCTAATTAGGACTAGAATTCTGGAACTGTGATATGCAGATTGGAAATCACCAGCCACAGGTGACTATTTAAATTAACTAAAATTAGATAAAATTTAAGTTTCTGTTCTGCAGTCACACTAGGCACATTTCAAGAGCTCAGTGGCCACAGGTGGCAAGTGGCTACCCTGTTGGCACGAATTTAGAATCTTTGCATCGTTCCAGAAACTACAAGGCAGTTGATTGTAGGCAGGAGTAGTGGATTAATTAACAAAACCTGGGGCCAGCATTCAGCACTATAAAACAAAGCTTCGATGACTGATTTTTCCTCTGGCTGATTTATAATTTAATATAATATTAGTAGAATTCCTAGGGATAAAATGACTTTGGAGCACTTAAATAGCCCTTTGTTTAAGTGTCTATGACTTTCAACAGATCTGTGAGCTGTGAGTTCTTCCAGAACAGGGGACGTGTGTTAGCTTTCTGGCTCCCAGGTTTGAATTTGTGTCTGGTGCAGAAAGGACGCAAAAAAAAATATCGGAGGAATGACTAAATAAACATCATTTCATTTCCTCTGTTGCTGATTATAACTATTAGGCTCACAAATTATGTTCTGAGATATATCTTTTTTTTTTAACCTATTCTTTTATCTTTATGCTGTATATTCTGAGAACATGAAAGAAAGACAAAGTTCAGAAATGAAATACAAATTCATTTGAATGAAAATCTGAGAAATCTCTGTTGCGGGGGACACAGAAGGAAGGGCTCCCCAGGGGGCTCACGTTGGGTCAGTGGAGGCCTCACCCTGGGGGTAGCGTGGCCCTAGTCTCCTTTCTTGTGGAGTTGGCAGGCGCTGACATGGGGCATCCTGACTTTGGAGGCTGCAGGTGGCCTGTCCCTGGGTCAAGGAACGCAGCACAGACTACGGAAAGTCAGCTTCCTAGCCCTTTCCTTCCCAGGAGGGGCCACTGCCAGAGCCCTGTGATGCTTATCTGTTCTCTGCAGATCTGTGGAGTGAGGTCATCCAGGAAGTTGAATCCCTTTGATACAATTATCTCTGCGTCCTTGGCTCTTTCTTCCTGTGGAGAATGACCGGTGACCCCCTGCTTCTTACGTGGTCGGAACAGCTATTGTGAGGTGGGATGCCAGGTGTAGGGCCCTGTGTACGTATGTGTCCTTCCCCGGCTGTTAGGACAGGGCCGGTGAATGGAGGTGGGCTCCCCAGGAAAGCAAGCTCACGCTGCGACAGAGGAGCTGAGAGGGGAGAGGAGAACGTAATGGGTGGTGGGGAATCTGTCTCTCTGTCTGTCTGTCTGTCTGTCTGTTCCTCTCTCTCACACAGACACACACACACACACACACACACACACACACACACGTGCATGTAGACTGACCTTCACCAAGACAAAGCCCAGAAGTGTTTCCTCTTCAGTTGTCTCAGTTGACAACCAGTTAGACCAGTTCTAAGGGCTCACTCTTCCTGAAGGGGTAGGGGTGGGTGACTTTTGGGAATGAGATTTCCCCACAGCCCTGAGCCCATCTTTTGCTGTACTCCTCCCTCTTGTATCTGGACACCTTTTCTACTCAGAAGGAATCCTCCTGCGTAACAGGTCCCAGATCCCCACAACTTGTGCCCCCTTTCCTATATGTTTCCCCTCCCCCAAACTGGCTCAGCCTCACCTGTCCTTGACTTGTCCTCACCAGAAATAACTCTTTTAGGTCTTTCTCTATTCTGAGGTTCCCTTCCCGCCCGCCTCCCCTGTTTTTCTGTCTTTCATCCTCTGGTTGATCACTGAAATGTGCCCTGAGCCATCCGATGGCCTTTGTTGGCAAGAACAGCAGGTCTGACGGTTTAAGCACTTTGCTGTCTGAGCTCATGAAGCAATCCGAAGTCCTTAGCATTCAGGGAGTGATGAGAGCATTTCTCCAGAAAGAGACAAAACTCCCATTGTGTGTATGTAAATATTGTTCATATCATATGTAATCCACAGCCGAATAACAAGCTAGAATAGTGAATTGTTGGTTGGAAACCATGAAGGGACAGTTTCTCACTTCCCATTAGTGGGGTGGGGGAAGGGGTAACAAGAGTTGTGGGTATGTGCCGTTTTGGGCTGCTGGCATCTGTCCTCCCTTCCTCTTGGGAATGTTTTCCCAGTCTTCACTCAGATGCTGTGGTAGCCAAGGCCAGGGAAGGAAAGGCATGACAGCACTCTAGGGTCTTAGCGAAGGGGCTGGTTACACAGATGGGGTGGCTGGGGACAGTGGAGCACTAGGAGGCAGGTAACAGTGGAAACTGTTACCACTGCTGGGCCTGGGAGTGAGGGAGGGAACGGCTAGAGCTGGAAGGGGGGGGGCGCCCTCCAGGGATGTCCTTCCAGAGGAATACAGCCTCTTAGAGCCACAGCACAGCAGGGAGAGAGCTGGGGGGACAGTCACTCCTGCCCTGTTCTCCTCCCACCTTCAGATCTTCCGCTGGTGTTCCTCGGGTCAAATCCAGCCAGAAGCCAGGGAGCAGCACAGCTGGGCTGGTGCATTGTGAAGGGTATACCCCGAGGGCACAGAGCAGAGCAGAGGTGGATCTGGGGTGAGGGTGAAGCAGGGCCCAGGCATCATGTCTCTTCCAGCAGCCCCTGTGCTCTGAGAGAGGAGCCTCCACCCCTAAACACATCTCCTCAAGTTCTTTCAGCTAATCCCCAGACAGAAGATCCACCCCTGGTCACAGTGTCTAGTTCAGGACATACCACCCAATTTAGGCCAATGAGCTGATTTTTTTTTCTCTAGAGACTTTTAGGAAAGAAGGCACTTCATTTTTAAGAGAGCTCCTGGGAGAGAGTTTTCCCCTCCTGCTAGACATAAACAAGGTAACACACAGCCCCTATAGCTGCTTCCAGCCAGTTTGCAAATATGCAGGCAGTCAGCTTTAAGGATGAAGCAGGTACTGCAGGAGACAAGATGAGAAGAAGCTGTGACTCTGGTGCCCTTATTTGGCCACCAAAACTCACCCTATGACTAGTTTTTAATCACTGAGCCAATACCATCTTTTTATTGTTTACGTCAACTTGGGGTCTCTGTTACTTGCAACCAAAAGCATTTTATCAAAGCCACTAGCGTTGGGCCTGGAACCAGAGAATATTCTTCTATTCAGTGCATTGCAGAAGGGGAAGCACCACAGGGCCAGACAAGCTGTAGTTTGATAGGAAAAACTGTAGCATAAATGATAGGGAGGCTCAGAATGGGACCAAGTCCAGAAGGCCTGGGGCAAGCTGGAATCATGGAGTCAAGGGTTCATGTTTGGTACAGACGACTGAGTAAAGTACAGGTCGGGAGTAATGGGGAATGCCCAGTCACGGTGATGAGTGTGTCTGTCTGACTGGCTTAAAAGGCCTGGGGCAGATTGGACAGACGGTTTTGAATGAGCTCATCACCTTTAAGCAGGAGGACATGGCTGTCTCCAGGTGTCTTGAGAACATTTGGCCTGTTGCGTTCTCAGCATGAGCTGTCATGATTCTTCAGGGAGTAAGCCTTTGGACCCAGCCTGTGGTTTCTGTCAGGCCAGCCAGGGGCAGAGAAAGGTCGAGGAGGGCTTCCCTGGCTGGCCCTTGCTTGGCCGCTGCAGGCAGCGATACAAAATATTCTTCCACCACGTCTTCCTTTGTTTGGGATTTTAATAATTCCTCTGCATTTTAAGATTAAAGATGTGCTCTCCTGGCAGTTCTGGTGGTGAATAGGAGGCTGATGATAAAGAGTTATATTTATTGAGCACTTAATGTGTCTTCATATATGTCTGGCTCTCATCCTAGCACTTTATTTATTTATTTAGGTGTTAAAATAAAGAGATGATAGGATTTAATTAGACATAATTGATATTATTAGCATATTAAAGGTGTATGGCACTGGTGCATACTGGTGATGATTTGTGTGGATCATCTCTTCAAACACATCCAGAAGGTCCGTGCACACTTTATTCAGATTTATGAATTTTAGAGTCACCCTTTCTTTATAAATAATGGAGCATTTATATATTCATTACTAGTCCTAACTCTTTTTCTTTTTTCCCCCATGCTTTTAATCCAAGCACTTTATATGCATTAACTCATTTAATCTTCAGCACATCCTTTGAGATAGTTGCTATTATTTTTCCCAAGGGGAAGATGAGGGAAATGAGACATCACATGAGTTGAATTTTAAGTGTTAGGAAGGGTTTTAGTCATTTGGTTCACCCTCTCTATAAACATTTGAAATGTTGTCTACATATAAGATAATTTAAATATATGTATGTGGTATAAAGACTAATACAACAAATTCACATATGTTCACAACCAATCTGAGAAGCGGCACCCGAGGGTGCTGTGCATCACTTCCCTCACCCAGAACCTCACACCCTCTGGCCTTGAGGTGGACCCTTGGCTGCATTCCGTTTTCATCATTTGTGTGGTTTTATTGCCCTCAGGCCTGTCCAGCCTGTGTCAGGCCTGTGAAGCCCATCAAACACACCTAAAATCTTAATACAGTGTTTACATTTATAAGCTTTTGAACTTTATATAAATGGTATTATTCTGTATGTAGTATTCTAAAATATGCAATGTGATGTGAAATTTATCCATGTTGATACAGGTAACTGTTGACTCATTTTTCACTGATCCGTGATATCTCTTTTTATGAATAGACCATATTTTAGTTTTGCTGCTGTGACTGGACATTTGGGTAGGGGGTTCTTACTTTTCCAACTTTGCTACTGTGTCCACTCCCATACTGTCTCTTGCTATGCACAGGCAAGAGTTTCCCCAGGTATCAATCTAGGAGTAGGTGGCTCACTGGTAGGGCATGTACAGCCTTGAGTGCCCTAGTTGAAGACTAGTGAGTAGTTTGTGCTCCCAGGAGCAGTGCAGAAGGCTTTTCATTATACCACAATCTTGCTTACTCTTGGTATTGGCAGATTAAAACATTTTTTCCCCTGAGTATGCCAGAAATTATAATTGCATTTATTTGTTTCAAATCCATACTCAAATAAGACTCCATAGATTATAATTGTTTGATGTAACTCTGGAATCTTTCTTCCTATATAGATTTCCTCCCTGTCTCCCATCTTGTTCTTTACAGTGTCTTTGTTGAAGAAATCAGGTCATTTATTCTGTATAGTTTCCTCCGTCTGGTTTTTGCTGATTCCATTCCAATGTGTCAATCAGCATGATTCACAGGAGCCTCTATTTCCTGTAAATTGTTGGTAAGATCTAAAGAATGGTTCACATTTAGCTTTAATTTTTTTGACAAGAATGCATCAGGCAGTGTATTGTACTTCCATCCATCAGAGAGCATATGTTAATAATATCCAGTTACATATTTTTTTAAATGATGTTAACAACAGCCATTAATGATTATTACCTAGATTCATTATTTAATTATGGTGTTGAAGTATTAAAATTCTATTGCCCCCACTTCATTTATTAGTTAGGATACTTTTATAAAGAAAGCCTTCTCCTCATCAACTATTTGGCATCCCAAGATACAGTTTTGTAAGTAGATTCAGTTTGCTTGATTTGGTCCTTTTATTTGCTAGTTATTGAAGGGACACATTGATACCCTGTGTCCTCTAGATATTACCAATGAATTTTGAAATTTATTATCACATTTAAAATATATTTGATATTTCAATCCATGGCAGCTATTAAATCTATTGATGCCCAATTATTCCACCTTTGCCATTGGGAACCTGTTTAAGCTGATTTGTGCATCCTTTTGACCCATCTGTAATGTTTTCCAAAAGCTTCTTAATTTTCTGGTGTGACAAGAAGTGCTAGATTCTTTTTTATACATTTTATGTCAGACTTGGAATTAGCCATTTCTCCAGAGTTCTGGGAAATGATAATAATGTTTAAAGTAACAATCTGGGTGCTAGGGCTTGTTATTTGCTTATTGTTAACTGGGCCACAAGTCTAGAAGTCATGTTTGAGCCTGTCTTTCTCTCACAATCCACTTCCAATCAATATGGAAATCCTTTCCTTTCCAGAGTCTGCCCCGTTTTGCCATCTTTAGTACATTAAGTGTTCTATTCTGCTCAGGGTGCTACAACAAAATTCCACAGCCTGAATGGCTTATGAACAACAGAGATTTGTTCTAACAGTTCTGGAGGCTAAAGACCGAGATCTAGGCACCAGCCTGGTTGTTTTCTGGTGAACCAGCCCTCATCTGGGTCCATAGCTGGCATCCTCTGCCTGTGTCCTCACTTGGTAGAAGGAGCTGGGGGAGCTCTGTGGGGTCTCTTTTTAAGAACACTAATTCCATTCATGAAGACTCTGCCCTCATGATCTAAGAACCTCCCAAAGGTCTCATCTCATAATACCATCAGATTTGGGGATCAGGATTTCAACCTGTGAATTTTGGAGGAGCACAGACATTGAGACCATGGCTCCAAGTTGTCTAGGTCATCATCACCTCTTGCTTGACCTGTTGTGTTAATTGGCGCTCCAGCTTCTAGACTTGCCTTTCTATGGTATGTTCTCCACACAGCATTCTGGTGAGCCTTCTACATGTTCACTCACCCCTCAGTGTCTTTCCAGCTTTTTGAATAATTTCCAAGTCACCAGTTCACCCTCAAGCATCTCTGTCACCTGGCCCCCTGCTGTCTCTCTCTACCGCCCGCCCTCCACCCCACCCTGCATCTTCTATACTCTTCTTTTGGTTCCTCTGCCCCAGATCCCCACCTCTGTCTTCCTCAGGCCTGGCTTAGGGGCTTTTACATTTTTGGTTCCTTCTGCTTAGAGAGCACTTTGCTTTAATGTCTGCATGGATCACTCCCTCACTCCTTTCTGGTCTTACTTAGGTGTTGCATTTCCCAGGGTACTTTCTTCACCCAACTAGACAAAATTTCTCCCCTATTTAGTTACTCATTAGCCTCCTTCCCCTAATTTATTTTTCTTCTAGCATTTGTCGTTGTATGATCTGCATGTTTGTTTATTGTCTGTCTCCCACTATTGGAATATAATCTCCTTAAAGGTAGGGCTTATCTGTTTTGTTCATTGCTATATCTCCAATATCTAGCTTGCAGCCTGGCACATAGCGTTCAAGAAATATTTAATGAGCGAATGAGTGAGTACAGGTTGGCTTTAAGTGACAACTTCTCAGGGGAAACAACTTCCCCTTTGACCCATAGCCATAGTTTTGTCTTCATGGAGCAGTTTTATTCTTGTTTTATTGTTGTCATTCACCCTTTTCCTAAAAGTGTTGGTAGCCCTTTGGAGATCTAACTTAATTCATGGAAGTGAGGTGGCGGAAGGAAGCATCTGCCTTTTGACTTGATATTTTTCAAGGGCCCAAGCCTACATTCATCTTTCTGATGAGTGAATATCAGAAAACAACCCGAGGCAACTTTGGCTTCACCACTCTTTAAAAATTCTGAGTTCCTTCTCTCACTTCATTTGGAGGAGGGGTCCTCAGAGGATTTCCCTTACTTTCTTATGAGCTTAGTTATGCATTTCTACCAATTATTTTTTAATTTTCTTTTTCATTTCAGATGACCTGGCTTATAGTAGTACTGAATCGGGAAATCATCAAACCTGCTGTTTTTCATGCCCTGCACAGCAACCCAGGGGAGTGACTTGCCCAAGGTCCTACTGTAAATGGAATCGCTGGGAGCAGACCCTGAATCTCTCACCTCACCATGGTGAGTGCTTTACATCCACCTTGGACTTGGGCTGTGCTCTATTTTCTTAAGAGGGTCTAATAGAACAGAAATTTCTAGCTTAATGTTTATAGTCAGAGAAAGTAGAAAGGAACAAAAACAATAACCACAACACTAGGGTCTCCAGTTCTAAGGAAACTGTTGTCAGCGTTGAGGGCTGTAATAGCCACTTGTAAATGTGTAATGGGAAATAGGTGTGGGACTTGTGGCTGAAGTCAGCAGGGTAGCTTTTGTCAGAAGCTTCTCTTTTTGCTTTTCCTTTAGAAGTCAGATTTGAAAGACCCATTTTCCTCAGAATTTCTGCTCCGAGGTAAGGCTGGAGGCCGTCTCCTTTCACTCCTACAGTTCATTTAGGCTGCACCCAGGGTGGTTTCCAATCAGCATGGAAACATTTGTACCTTGATAATTATAGTAGATTTTAAAAAATGTTTATTGGCACTGGTGAGATAGTGTTTCTGAAAACAGGCTTTACTTTAAGCAAAATGGCTGCAAGTTTGGAGTGCTCAGAATACTTTGCAAATCAACTGAAAACTGTTATCTTCAGTCAGTCAGTCAGTTTTGCTTCACATGATGCCAACTGACATTTAAAAGAAAAATCCTTATTAGTCTCATTGAACTGACTGACTTGGAGCCTGAATTGACTTAATTGCATGGTTGCTTTTGATATATGGTAGATAGAGATTGCTCTGCTGGGTCACCATAGAATGCAACAAATAGGTCATGAATAATAGTGGACAGCCCCAGTGGGCAAATGACTTGCTAACTTTTTTCTTGCAAAATAACTTACTGCTGCCAACCTATCAGTAAGTTGGTTTAAAAGGCGTGTGAATAAGAGACAGTGCAGTGTTCTGGCCACTGAATTCCATTTTAATGTATTACATCAAATCATTGGGTCAGTCAATCCAGTACCAATTTTTGATAGATAAGGTTTTGATGACTTTCAAAATATAGGCATTGAGGTTTCCTGGGATATCCACCTTTGAAGATTTCCTTTGTAAGAACAGCAGTAAGTGCTGAATAACCAACAAATCACAGAAGAAATCAAAACTGAAATTCAGTTATGCATGGAAACGAATGAAAATGAAAACCCAACAGCCCAAAACCTATGGGACACTGTGAAAGCAATGCTAAGGGGAAAGTTCATAGCAATACAAGCTCACCTCAGGAAACAAGAAAAAAATCAAATAAATGACCTTACTTTACACCTAAAGCAACTAGAAAGGGAAGAGATGCAGAAGCCCAGGTCTAGTAGAAGGAAAGAAATCTTAAAGATCAGGGCAGAAATAAATGCAAAGGAAACAAAAGTGACCATAGCAAAAATCAACCAAGCCAAAAGCTGGTTCTTTGAGAAGATAAATAAAATTGACAAACCATTAGCCAGACTCATCAAGAAACAAAGGGAGAAGAACCAAATCAACAGAATTAGAAATGAAAACGGAGAGATCACAACAGAAAACACAGAAATACAAAGGATCATAAGAGACTATTATCAGCAACTATATGCAAATAAACTGGACAACCTGGATGAAATGGACAAATTCCTAGAAAAGTACAACTTTCCAAGACTAAACCAGGAAGAGATAGATAATATTAATAGACCCATCACAAGCACGGAAATTGAAACCGTAATCAGAAATCTTCCAAAAAACAAAAGCCCAGGACAAGATGGCTTCACAGCTGAATTCTACCAAAAATTTAGAGAAGAGCTAACACCTATTCTACTCAAACTCTTCCAGAAAATTGCAGAGGAAGGTAAACTTCCAAACTCATTCTATGAGGCCACCATCACCCTAATTCCAAAACCCGACAAAGATGCCACAAAAAAAGAAAACTACAGGCCAATATCACTGATGAACTTAGATGCAAAAATCCTCAACAAAATTCTAGCAAATAGAATCCAACAACACATCAAAAAGATCATACATCATGATCAAGTAGGCTTTATCCCAGGGATGCAAGGTTTCTTCAATATTCTTAAATCAATCAATGTAATACACCACATTAACAAATTGAAAAATAAAAATCACATGATTCTCTCAATAGATGCAGAGAAAGCCTTTGACAAAATTCAACATCCATTTATGATAAAAACCCTCCAAAAAGTAGGAATAGAAGGAACATACCTCAACATAATAAAAACTATATATGACAAACCCACAGCAAACATTATCCTCAATGGTGAAAAACTGGAAGCATTCCCCCTGAAATCAGGAACAAGACAAGGGTGCCCACTCTCACCACTACTTTTCAACATAGTCTTGGAAGTCTTGGCCACAGCAATCAGAGCAGATAAAGAAATCAAAGGAATCCAGATTGGAAAAGAAGAAGTAAAACTCTCTCTGTTTGCAGATGACATGATCCTCTATATTGAAAACCCTAAAGACTCTACGGGAAAATTACTAGAGCTAATCAGTGAATATAGCAAAGTTTCAGGATATAAAATCAACACACAGAAATCCCTGGCATTCCTATACACTAACAGTGAGAAATCAGAAAGAGAAAGTAAGGAAACAATTCCATTCACCATCGAAACAAAAAGAATAAAATACTTAGGAGTATTTCTACCTAAAGAATCAAAAGACTTGTATATAGAAAACTATAAAACACTGATGAAAGAAATCAAGGAGGACACAAACAGATGGAGAAATGTACCGTGTTCATGGATTGGAAGAATCAACATAGTGAAAATGAGTATACTACCCAAAGCAATCTATAGATTCAATGCAATTCCTATCAAGCTACCAGAGGTCTTTTTCAAAGAATTAGAACAAATAATTTCTCAATTTGTATGGAAATACAAAAAACCTCGTATAGCCAAAGCAATCTTGAGAAAGAAGAATGGAACTGGCGGAATCAACCTACCTGACTTTAGGCTATACTACAAATCCACAGTCATTAAGACAGTATGGTACTGACACAAAGACAGAAACATAGATCAGTGGAACAGAATAGAAAGCCCAGAGATAAATCCACGCATCTATGGACACCTTATCTTTGACAAAGGAGGCAAGAATATACAATGGAGAAAAGACAACCTCTTTAACAAGTGGTGCTGGGAAAACTGGACAGCCACTTGTAAAAGAATGAAACTAGATCACTTTCTAACACCATACACAAAGATAAACTCAAAATGGATCAAAGATCTAAGCATAAGACCAGAAACTATAAAACTCCTAGAGGATAACATAGGCAAAACACTCTCTGCTATAATCCAAAGCGGGATACTCCATGACCCACCTCCCAGAATATTGGAAATAAAAACACGAATAAACAAATGGGACCTAATTAAAATTAAAAGCTTTTGCACAACAAAGGAAACTATAAGCAAGGTGAAAAGACAGCCTTCAGAATGGGAGAAAATAATAGCCAATGAAACAACAGACAAACAATCTCAAAAATATACAAACAACTCCTGCAGCTCCATTCTAGAAAAATAAACAACCCAATTAAAAAGTGGGCCAAAGAACTTAACAGACATTTCTCCAAAGAAGATATAAAAATGGCTAACAAACACATGAAAAGATGCTCAACATCACTCATTATCAGAGAAATGCAAATCAAAACCACAATGAGGTACCACTTTACACCAGTCAGAATGGCTGCCATCCAAAAGTCTACAAGCAATAAATGCTGGAGAGGATGTGGAGAAAAGGGAACCCTCTTACACTGTTGGTGGGAATGCAAACTAGTACAACCACTATGGAAAACAGTGTGGAGGTTCCTTAAAAAGCTGCAAATAGACCTGCCATATGACCCAGCAATCCCACTGCTGGGCATATACACCGAGGAAACCAGAATTGAAAGAGCCACATGTACCCCAATGTTCATCGCTGCATTGTTTTCAATAGCCAGGACATGGAAGCAACCTAGATGCCCATCAACTGATGAATGGATAAGAAAGCTGTGGTACATATACACAATGCAATATTACTCAGCATTAAAAAAAAATTCATTTGAAGCAATTCTACTCAGATGGACGAAACTGGAGCCCATTATCCAGAGTGAAGTAAGCCAGAAGCAAAAGCAACAATACAGTATATTAACGCATATATATGGAATTTAGAAAGACGGTAACGAGAACCCAACATACGAGACAGCAAAAGGAACGCAGATGTATAGAATAGACTCGTGGACTTTGTGGATGAGGGTAAGGGTGGGATGATATGGGAGAAGGGCATTGAAGCATGTTAATTTTCATATGTCTAATCAATCGCCAGCCCAGGACTGATGCTCGGGACTGGTGCAGCGAGATTTCCCGGGGGGGGAGGGAAGAGGGAGGGGGGTTCCGGAGGGGAAGCATATGTAAACCCATGGTGATATCATGACAATGTATAGCAAAAACAATTAAAAAAAATAAATAAATAAATAAAAAAAGAACAGCAGTAAGTTATGTTTTCTAACCACAAAAGTATTATTTTGCATATGCATTCCAAATGTATATTTGGAAATTTCCACTCACCTAGAGGCGGTGACAATTAACACTTTAGTACATTTCCTTCCAGTCTTCTTTTCACACATTTTTTACTAATTGAAATGGTTCTGTATTCTGGTGTGATTTTTTTTCACTTAATTTGTATACTGATGGTGTTTTCTTCCACTGAACATGATGACTCAAATATTTCCCATGTTATTATCAGTTTTCCATAAATATTTTAATGGTACATAGCATTGCATTGTATGAATGCAGAATAGCTTTTTTGTTTGTTTTTGTTTTTAATTAATTGGCACTTAATTATTTATGGCTTCACAGAGTCTTTGTGGCTACCCGGGGTCTTTGTTGCTGCCCAGGCTTTTCTCTAGTTGTGGCAAGCGGGGCCCACTCTCTAGTTGTGGTGCACGGCCCTCTCCTACAAGTGGCTTCTCTTGATGCAGACACAGGCTCCAGGGAGTACAGGCTTCAGTCGTTGTGGCACAGGGGCTTAGTTGTCCTGCGGCGTGTGAAATCCTCTGGGACCAGGGATTGAACCCATGTCCTCTGCATTGGCAGGCAGATGATTAACCACTGGACCACCAGGGAAATCCCAGAATAGTTTACTTCTCCTACTGTTGAACAGTTGGGCTGTTTTTTTGTTATCTATTATTATAAATACTATTTACCTGAACATATTTGTACATGAAAGTTTTTCTGTATATCTTATTTTCTTAAGTCAGCACCGTATAATTATAGTAGAGTTATTTAATCAAAGGTTATAGATATTTTTCAGCCTTCTGAGACAAATGGCAGAATTGTTTTCCTAAAGGAGTGTCCTTATTTATATTCAATCCAACAGGACACAAGAGGAGTTGTCTCTCCACACATAGACCAGTATTATGTAATTCCAGTAAAAATGGGGCATTACATTTCTAAAAAATTCTATTTGAATTGGTGAAAATCATAGTTTTTAAAATTTACACTTTCTGGTTAGTCTTAGGATTGAATACATTTTTTTGGTAAGTTTATTAGTCGTTTTCAAAGGGAAGGGTGAACTAGTTTGTTTGTACCCTTCACCCATTTGTATTTTGGGATCTCACCAATTTTTATCAAAGGGTTGTATGAAAATCATTTAAAGAATATTTATTTATATATTTATTTAGTTGCACTGGGTCTTCATTGCCACATGCACAGTCTTTAGTTGTACCTTGCCGCACTCTTAGTTGGGGCATGTAGGAGCTAGTTCTCCGACCAGGGATTGAACCAGAACCCCCTGCAGTGGGAATACAGAATATTAACCACTGGGCCACCAGGGAAGTCCCTGAAATCTTTATATACTAATTAAATAAATTTTTGTCTTATGTATAATAAATATTATTATCAGTTAATTATTTGCATTCTATTTTTATTTTGATGTATTAAAATCTCTACATTTTTATGTAATCATATATATCATCTGTTTGTTATTTTTTATATTGAATTTAAGCTTGGGACCCAGAAATAGAAGGTAAAGTCATTAATTATAATATTTATTCTCAATAGTGTTATTGAGGTATAATTTATATATCACAAATTTATTTCTTAAGTGTACAATTCAGTGACTTTTAGCAGTTTTACAGAGTTGTTCAAACCTCACTGGAATCTTAATTTGGAACATTTCTATCATCCAGTGAAAACTTCATGATCATTTGCAGTCACTGCTCATTCCTGCCCCTAGTCCTGGGCAAGCGCGGTCTATTTTTGCCTCTATGAATTGCCTTATAGTCAACATCTCATGTAAATGGAATTATACATTGTGTGGTGTTTCACGACTGGCTCCTTTCACTTGGTCTGCTTTCGGAGTTCAGCCATGTTGTAGCACATATCAGTATTTTGTTCCCTATTATGGTTGAATAATACGTTCACTGATGGGCAGACCACATTTTGTTTATCCGTTCATCCTTTGATGGACATTTGGGTTGTTTCTACTTTTCAACTGTTGCAAAAAGTCTGCTATGAATGTTCATATGCAAGTCTTTGCACCTATGTTTTTATTTCTCTTGAATAGATACCTATGAGTTAATGATTAGGCCAGTTATCCACAGTGGTTGCACTGTTTTACGTCTCATCAGCAATGTTTCCATTTCTCCAACACTTGTTGTTGTAATTATAGTCTATTTATATTTCATGCCTTCATTTGTCTCCATTTTGTTTTGTTCATTAAGGTAAGGATTTAAAATAATTTCCCCTTACTCCATTTGTCATGTCTTTTTATATATTACTTTAGTATATTCAATTCATATTTAAATGAATTATTATTTTATTTTATTTTCTAACTTTTGGTTGTGCTGTATGACGTGAGGGATCTTAGTTCCTTGACCAGGGGATCGAACCCACACCTCCGGCAATCGAAGTGCATGTCTTAACCACTGGACCACCAGGGAAGTCCCTTAAATGAATGATTTTTTAATGATTTTTTTTTCTCCTAGTATTTCCTTTAGATACCATTCAATACAAAACTTCATCTTTTTCTTCTCATTTGAGCAAAAGCAAGCATTTCCCAGAAATTAAGTCAATGAAATGCCAGGGTAAACTAATGTGACAATTTAAATGAACAACAAATGCTTCGAATCTTTTTGAAAGTAGTGGAATAAAAGTACTTAAGATAAACCATACATTTGAGTATATTTATTCTCAAGCATTCACCTTGAGTGAATGAATCAAAACTGTTTAAGTGATTCCTCAAGTCATTTTGGAGTATTTTTTTGAGTTGCCCTGTGGAGCTCCAGGTATATTATTTTGGTTTTCCTAAGTGATTACAATGTCTGTGGCAGGTGACATTTGTTTTTAGAAAGAGCATAGAGTCATTTGGGACCAAACATACTCAGTAGAGCAGGTGATTGAATTGAACCACAAACATGGGCTGCATAGTAACACTCCCTACACACACATGGTTGCATTATATGTGTATTTCCTAGATTAAACCAGAAAAAAGCCCTCTAAAAATAGTTACCAATATACTCTTAAGAAATAACACTATTTGGTAAACAAGAGAATATTCTTCTACAGTAATATCTTTAAAGAAAAAACATTCAAAGAGTTGCATAAGTTATAGCTTATTTGTTTAAAATTTTATGCCTCTATTTGATAGTAACACTTCATTTCAAAGGTAACTTTGAAAATTCCAAGTTCAAAGTTTTATTCATACTATTTCCCATAGGAGGTTCTAATTACCAAGCTGGGTAAGAAGAGGTCCTTGCTTTGGTTTTAAGCTCCCTGCTGAGCACGTTATGAGTTTCTGCTTTCATTGGCACTGTGCGTTGAACTCAATGAATATCAAGCACATCTGTGCTTACTGTGGGCTTCTTCAGAATGCTAATGATTCATGTTTGTTACAAAAATGCTTGGAAAAGTCTTTTTTCTCTTGGTTTTTGGGCCTCCTCTCACTATATCTATATTCAAGGAGTGTTAGATAGACAACACAAAAGATCTCCTGCAGGCTGAGATGTAAACGTTCGGGATTGAGCTGGAGCAAAGACAGAACTGCCTGGCTGTCGTCAGAAGGTGGTGGAGAGAAACTCCAGAATCTAACTAACTTTTATGCTTTTGTAGACATAGTGTTGTCAAGAGTTTCCTGGGTGAGCTCTGACAGGCTGTATGGCTTTTGACAGGCTTCCCAGGTGGCTCAGTAATAAAGAATCTGCCTACCAGTGCAGGAGATGCAGGAGACTCGGGTTTGATCCCTGGGTTTGGAAGATCCCCTGGAAAAAGAAATGGCAACCCACTCCAGTACTCTTGCCTGCAGGATCCCAGTGACAGCAGAGCCTGGTGGGCTACAGTCCATGGGGTCAGAAGAGTCGAGCATGACCGAGCAACTGAACATGCGCACACATGGCTTCTGACATGTCCTTGGCTGTCAGTTTGCTCAGCTGTAAAATGGGCACAAAGTGTAAAATATTTGTCTCACAAGATAGAGCAAAACTGAAGTGTGATGGTACTCAGCAGTCTGTGGCCATTAAGCATTTAAATGACAGTAAGTCGCATTGCTGTCACCGTCATCAGTTGTCATGGTCATCTTTTGGTCGCCCCTTAGGACCTGCCAGAGTGCCTGTTTAATGAGAGCAAAATAAATGTTACCTCATACTGGCCACATCCTTGTGTCCTTTTCCTGACTTACCACAGAGCCTGGTGTACAGCCAGCACGCAATAAATGAATATTAAATGAGTGAAAATAAGTCCGCTTTAACTGTGTGGTTGCCAGATGTAATTCACTGGATATTCAAAAAAATGGTGTTTAACGTGATTTCTTAATTAAGAACTTCCTCTTCTTCTGTTACGTGCTCTGAGGATCAGTAGAGTATGGTTACTACAAACAGGGATGCTGGAGTTGGACTTTCCTGGGTGGACATCCTGGCATTGCTTCTTGCTTGCTCTGTGACCTAAGACAAGTTATCTCCCTTCTCTGTGCCTCAGTTTCTTCATCTGTAAAACAGCAGCACCTTCCTCACAGGGATTAGAGACTTTATACATAGAGTGATTAGAACAGGCCTGGCAAACAGTAAAGGCCATATAAGTATGTACCAGGGAAGGGGAAAGAACTTTACAGAGGGACAAAGCAGAGCCTCTCTCCTCAAAGAAGTTTTCCGGTCCTCAGGGTTCCACGTAAGCCCACGAGACATGCAACAACATGCGGGAAAGCCGAGCGTGAGTGAAGAGTTGAGTGGTGTGCTGGGATGTGCTAAGCTGCTGTTAAACAACCAGCAATCTGGGAGAAAAAAGCCCTGACTTAGACAACCCTTGCGATTTCTGTGGTGTAAATATTCCTACCGTGGCCAGTTTGAAGCCACCGCTGTTCTGTTTGTGGAACCAGGAAAAAACACACACAACCAGTTCTTGCAGGTTGACGTGAGTGGGCTCCAGGACCCTCCTGGGCAGGAGCTGCAGGATTCTAGAGAACACCTCGTATTGGTGGTGTGGACAAAGGGTGTTAACATCCTCCGGTCTGGAGACTTCTGCTTGGTTCTGGGAACAAGAGAATTCCCTCTATCAAGCCAGAGGGAGGGACACCTTTCCTTCCCACAACCTACCGCTTAAAAACATAATTCCGCTGATCACTTGATACCTGAAAGACTTCAGAAAGTCAGTCTCTTTGACCTTTTACTAGTCAGTCCTTGACCTTGCCGGTGGGTAGCATTACAAAGGTGGGGTTCAGGTTTGTTGAGCTTGGAGAGGGATAGTAGAGGAATGGGGCCCTCATCTCCCAATGTTGTCTTCTTTGGGCATCTCAGGGAGAAGCAACCACCAGAATCCTGGCCCCTGTTCTGCACCCTTAAGCCCTGGGGAACTTCAAGAAAGCACTTAGGCTCACCAATGAAATGGGTAGAATAACATGATGGTAGCCATTCCTTTCATTGGGCATCCCTAATGATTCAAATGGTAAAGAATCTGCCTGCAATGCAGGAGACACAGGAGACTCGGGTTTGAGCCCTGGGTTGGAAAGATCCACTGGAGAAGAAAACGGCAACCCACTCCAGTATTCTGGCTCAGAAAATCCCATGGACAGACGAACTTGGTGGTCTATGGCCATGGGGTTGCAAAGAGCTGGACACAGCTGAAGTGACTGAGTGCGCGCACACACAGTCATTACTTCTCTACACCGATGAGTCCCTGTTGCCCGCTGCACTAGAATGCTCCTGGTGGCTCTTTTCCCTTGGCGACAGTGCTCACTATATGCCAAATGACAGTTGTTTGGTCAGTGTGGACGCTGCAGAGAAGGTGACATGGGGTAGATTCCGAGCTGAGGCATGGGAGAGCAAGCAGGGAATACATCTTTGCTGTGTGAATGCACTGAGCCTGTGGGGTTCGTTATGGAGCACGAGCTGTCCTGTTCTGACTGACACAAGATGCAGTGGATGGAAATGTTCTGTCAGCATTAAAGCACGCTGCCTAAGGAAGGAATTGGCATGTCTAAATTAGCAAGTGGGTGAAGAGCTCATTCTTGGAAAATCGCTTGCAATTATATCTTTGGAATAGAAATTGAACTCTCAGGAACTATCTGACCTCAGGTCTATACAACAGGTCGGATTTGGTGTTAGCTTTCCTGGTCCAAGACTGGAGAGCAGTCAGCTTCTAGCCTTTGGTGTTTAAGTTTCTGGAAGTGTTAGTGAGGGAGGAAAAGATGTTTTATCATGGTCTAGCGATGGGAACAGAACCCCCTTCACAGCAACATAAGAATGGCTTTCCTTCAGTGCCTGTGTGCCAGAACTTTGTGTCGATATATAGAAATGTAACATCTCGCCCCCTTTCCAGAGTCAAAGCTCATCAGAGTTCAGATGGAAGGAAAGAACCAGAGCTGGCATTCAAACCAGGCCTGTCAGAAACCCTGCCTTAGGTTTTCCTAAGAAGCTGATGAGGATTCAAGTACTAGTAGTACCCTGGGCTTGCAGGCGTGCTCAGTCACTCAGTCGTGTCCAACTCTTGCGACCCCATGGACCATAGCCCACCAGGCTCCTCTGTCCATGGGATTTCCCAGGAAAGAATACTGGAGTGGGTTGCCATTTCCTCCTCCAGGAGGTCTTCCCGACCCAGGGTCTAACCCGAGTCTTCTCCGTTTCCTGCATTGGCAGGCAGATTCTTTACCCCTGCATCACCAGGGAAGCCCTTATATACTGGGCAGTGGGAAGTGATTCAGGAGGAGGAAGGCAGCTAACAAAGGGTGACTGTCATATAATTATCATTATGGCCGTGGGTTAATCCCCTAGAGACAAAACTCATGACCCAGAATAATCCCACTCAAGGGCTGAGGGAGTTGGGGTATTAATACGTCAACAGCTGAGTTTGAAGACTGCTCCCAGGGGCAGAGTGGCCTACTCTGGCTTGGGGAATAAGTGCCCTCAGGCACAGAGGCAGAGCCTGGTGATTGGAAGTCATCTCGGAAAGCACGTATGTCCAAAGGTTGTGGATTGAGGCATGACGGCATTTGCTCCAGGCTCCAAAGCCTGAGGTCTCCTCCACTTCTACACTGTTCCGCTCCCTTGGTCTCTGAGCCATGGAAGTTCCTCGGCACATCCGCCCTCCTGTCCTGGAGCGCCTCTGGGGCCACGGAAACCCCCATTGCTACTAGGGATTGCATCTAGAGACTATCTGGTGCCCAGCAAGTAGTAGACAGAGCTCGTGGATTAAACCACTTTAAATGGGAGTAGTGGAATCCATTTTCTAGGATGGTTGTGAAAACTGAATGAGTACATGTAGATTTCTTGGAACGGTGTCTGAGGCATGGTAAATGAACAATAAATATGAGCCGCAATGTGGTTGAAGACAGTAGATTGGGCAGAAGATGGTGAAGGGAAGGAACAGTAGGGCAGGGAGGGAGAGAGCAGAACAGAGAAGGGATTAAGGAACAGACGACAGGAAGCTGTTTTCACAATATGCCGTTCACATGGGCTGTCAGCATCAGCAAACTGTTCTTCTCTCTCCTCTTTTCAAGGTGTGGGGGCATGATATTCTTTCTTATCAACCAGAACAAGATCGGGATAGACTCCTGCAGCATCTCTGGTTCTCATTCTTGCTCAAGGTTACCCTGCTGGCAGTGTCACTACTGGACACCAGACAGATAACCTGGGCTGAAATCCGTGCTTCTGAGCTGCATAAGGATGGGCTGCGGCTTTCCAAATGGCTTCTTCAACTGAGCCTAAGGCTCAGAATTTAATGTTTGCTTCTGTGATAATGCCAGTTTTTAGAGTCCTGAGAGTGTGTGTGTGTGTGTGTGAGTGTGTGTGCGTGCACGCGCGCATGCTCGCTTGCCCTTGTGAGTGTATGCAGGCACATGTGTTTAGTTTGCAGGATGTGTACAATTTTAGATATTCTGGAAATAATTGCTCTTGATTAGGACCAATGGCAGCCACCAGTTCCTATTTTCACTGCAAGTTGAAGGAGAAAAGCAGGGGCTTAAGTCACAGAACAGGTGTTTCAGATTAGACATTAGGGGAAATTTCTTTTTCAGATGGATTTGATAAACTCTGGAATGGATTGTCAAGGGAAGTTTTGAAGCTTCTTTTCCTTGGAACTTTTAGAAATGGGATAGATACTCGTCTACCTGAGGCAGTTGAAGCATAATTCCATCTGGAGATGCCCTGATGGACAGGCTTCAGGTGGGAAGAGAAGGGAACAGTGATCACCTTTCTACTGAGGTCTGCTGACCAAGCGTTTCATTCCACTTTTCAGAACATTTCAGCGTTACCTATTTTAACTGATTTCAGAAGTTATACATGTTCATTACCTAAAATTCAGAAAATGCAGAAACATATGAAACAGTAAAACTCAAACAAAATCCTATAATTCAGAGGGAACCAAAAATAATTTATTTTGGCCTATGTATTTTCCAGACTTTTTTATACATTTCACACAGAATTTTCCAAAAAATTGTATTATGTGCTATACACTTTTGTAGTCTAACTTTTGTACTTATTATATTGTGGACTCCTTTCTATATCACTAAATATGACTTTATATCAGTTTTGGTAGCTGAAGACAATTCCATAATATCCATGTAGCATATTTTATTTAACCAGGTTTCTACTGTGCAGACTTAGGTTGTTTTTCCTGGAAATCCCTGTACATATGCCCTTGTGGAGTTGTCCAGTTATTTCTTAATTCCTTTAAGCGAAATTGCTGTATGAGGGTATGCCTGTTTAGAATTTTCCTACCTATTGCTAGATTCCCCTCCAGAAACGTCAGATCAACGTGCATCACCATCAGTAATGCTTGAGCGAGTCTGTTTTCCCTTTTCCTACACAACATTAACTACTGTCCATGTTCACTAGCTGTTCTCAATGTTTTAATATACATTTCTTGAGTTCTAGAAACACTGAGGTTCTCAAGGTTTTTAGTCATTTATACTTCTTTTGTTAGTTGCCTTTTGTCTCCTTTATGCAGTTTTCTATTGGGGACCCAGATAGATGGGTGGATGGGGTGTGTGGGTGGATGCATGGATCAGTTGTGGTTGTCTGGCTGTTTGTGACCCTGTGAACTGTAGCCCACCAGGCTCCTCTGTCCGTGGAATTTCCCAGGCAAGAATCCTGAAATCGGTTGCCATTTCCTTCCCCAGGGGATCTTCCTGACCCAGGGATCAAGCATGTGCTTCCTGAACTGGCAGGCAGGTTCTTTACCACGGAGCCACCAGGGAAGGAGGGATCAGTAGATAAAGATTATTTATACCATTCTCAAAGGTGCCTTTTAATTTTGCTGAATATGAACATGTTGTTCAGAGGTTTGCTACCCAAAGTATTCTTTGGGCACCAGCAGTTATAACTAGAATGTAATGAGCTATTGGAATCCTGGTCATAACTGTCACTTGTTTCCAGGCGAGATGAAGTCTCCAGTCATCATGGAGTGTGGGGCAGGGTGTGGGGAGGTGGGCAAATTATGGAGACATGGCCAGTGCATATTTTTTGATTGGATCAGAGTGTTCTGCCTTTGAATACAGTCAGAGCCACTGGACTTGACAACAGAACAGGAACAAAGCCTTCAACCCAGGGAGCCAGGTGGAAGGAGCAAGAGATGAGGGATGGAGGGAAGGTGGGGAAGATGGGCTAGTCATCTGATCTTCAGGGCCGGTCCCTCTGCTCCCCTAAAGTAGCTTCTCCTTTTCAGTTCCCCTCCCCACTCCTCCCCCACACCGAGCACCCATGTTAAGAGGCTTTACCAACCAGAACTAACATCCACTGTCTCCTGTCTCTTCCCTTGGACTGAGGAGGAGGGGAGCACGAACACTTCCTACTTGGTGGTGTAGGGCAAGGCAGGCTGCCTGCACAAGGGCAAGGCAGACAGAGGCGGGAAAAGCAGGACGTTCTTCCTGGGTAGGACTGCCTCTGGGGAGAAGCGCCTGGCTGCATGGTAGGGGAACTAGAACTTGGCATTGTGCTTTGTCACAAAGAGGGAGCTCAAACCAGGACCACATACTACTTCTTCAACTTCAGCTCATCTTTGCTTTTTCCTTGTCACCTTAGCTGTTTCAGGTTATAAGTTTTGTGAGTTTTCGAGAATAGTATCTTGTTCATTTCACTGAGTAAAAGCCAGACTCCTTTCCTGGCCTGTCTGGCCCTGTATGGTGTCACCTTGGGCTCCTCTCCCACTCCTTAACTTACCCCATGCCCAGGCCATTCTATCCCACCGATCCCTAGAACACTCCAAGTGCGTGCTCACCCTACGGCTGCTGTGCTTGCTGTTGGCTTTGCTTGAAGACCCTTTCCCCGCGTGTCCACGTAGCTTACCCACTCCGTCCTCAGGTTTCGGCCCCAGTGACAGCTCGCCTCAGTGGCATGTAGAGGTCCTTGGCAGACAGCTGTCTCCATGAAGTGTATCTCAGAGAGCAGGGACCAGACATCAAGGAGGGCTCCTGAGGTGAACCCCAGGTCTGGGGCAGGGCTGACTGACAGGATGGAAATAGACCCGAGAGTCAGCAGGGTCCAGGGCTTGCAGCTCACCAGGGTGAGGGCTTGGCACAAGGGACCCAGTTGAGAATTCAGTACCTGGGCCACTATTCCTCTGCTTCTCCAAGCCCACCTGCCTCCTGCTGAGCTGGCCCCCCACCACCACACACACACACAAGCAGCATCTTCTCTCTGTTATAGCCTCCATCACAGGCTCATTCTCAGGACCCCACTGTACCAGCATCCCTGCTCCGCTGCCCTGCGTTCCTTCTGTTTCCCCTCCCTGTCCTCTTCCTGAGACTCAGGTTTACCCTCTTCCTGTTCTGGAAAACCTCCATTCTCTTCTAGGTATATTGTTGCATCTGAACTCAGGCACATCCCCGGGGCAGCACACCCAGCTCTGGGAGGAACTCAGCCTCAGAAAGAAAGAGCAGTTCGTTTCTGGACCACAAGACCAGAGTCAGGCAGCCAGCAAGTGTGGGCTGATCCTGTGTTTGAGAGTGCTAGGCCCAGAACTCAGAAATCCTTGCCCCTGGAGGATGGGATTGCCCCAGAGCACAGGACGGTGCGCAGCAATCCAGAGGCGGTGCTGAGCAGGCTCCAGGCCCAGGCGGAGGGGCGAGGTGGGGGGAAGACAGGCCTAATGAACTGCCCGGTCCAGCAGGGGCGCTGTCTGTCTGAATCAGTGCCCACGGGCCAGTTAAATCAGGAACTCCGCTGGTGCAGCCCGGGCTTGGTCCTTTTTCAGATCTCCCTAAGGTATTGTAATGTGCAGCCCTAGTTGGGAGTCACGGATCCACGGGAAAGTAGAAGTGATCCGGGAAACCAATATTTGCTGAACACCTTCCGTGTGCTAGGGGGTTTACCTAGTCATGGCTGCTGTCTACTGAGTGCGTACTATGTGTGAGACATGGTTTCAAAGGTTTTATTGGTATGTGTAACAATCCTCTGAGGAATGAGCTCCATGTCTCAAAGAGGAAACCAGGCACAGAGCAATCACAAAGCTCATGAATGACAGAGCACGGTTTCAGAGCAAGGCAGTACGGCTTCAGAACCCACACTGTCTTTACCGTTACCTCGTACTGTCTCACAATGACCTTGGCTGTTAGTGCGGGTGGGCCATGTTGTTCTGAGAACAGAGGACGTTACCTGGAAACCCCTTAACAGAAGTCCCTTAAGAACGCAAAAATCTCCATGCTACCACGTTAACAAAGACGATTTCTTTCTCAAACTGGCTGTTCACTGAACTTCAGATTTGTTACATATAACATTCATTTATGACTTGAAAAAAAGCTGCTGTTTGTTCATTGAAGGTCCATAAGGAGTTGGGAATGGGGGAGCGGGGGTGAATGCTCTCCTCCACAAAGCCACTCAGAGACCCAGGCTGAAAGAAGCTCCACCATCTTGTACTGAATCGTTTGAAGAGCAAGGTGGCCTTCTCAGTCCCTTGGACCAGGCCATAAAGAGGTAGCATAGTCACACATGGGTTTTTTTCACTGCCTCAGCTGGAAGGGGCAGAGGTCATTTCTGCCCTTCCTTCATTGGCTAGTCACGTGACCCTGCCTAGCCACAGGGTGATTGGGAAATATAGGGGAGCCAGTGGAATCTGTGTAAACATTCATTTCTTGGCCGCAGCCCCCTGAGGTGGCTGGGATTCCCAAAGGCCTCAGAGATCAAGAAATGTGCCTAAAGAAACCCAGAGCTTGGAGTTGGGCCTCACACTCAGCTAGTCTCATTGGAATTCCTGTGCTTTTTCTACCCATCAGTGGCATTTATTTATGCTCGAGGGCATCCAGTAAATGCCTACACCACCTCCAAACATAAGGTGACACTAGAAACTTCCGAGTTGTAAATATAGATAATTGTGCTATTTTTATGAGGTTGTGCTCATTAAATCATCTGTTGAAGTATCTCATGCCATCCTGGGAGCAGAAAGGATCATGCTTGGTGCCTAAAAATAAAGAACGGATTCACTGTGGGTTGCTAATATATGTGCCTTCAAAAAAAAGCAGCCACCAACTAGCACGCCTCCTGTATGTGTAAAAGACCACAGTTACACTGTTGGTGGCAGCTTCTTGCAGTTTCTGGAGCTCTGCCATCCCAAATTGCTCCAGGTACAGAGTTGACAGGTTGGAGGAAAGCTTTTTTCTCCCTCAGTCTGTGATCAGCCCTGGCTATGGTTGTTTATTAACCCACAGCATGATCAGGAGTAGAAATTTGCTAAACTCCACAATTTTAGCATGAAACTTGGCGAGTGATGAAATTTCTCACCTTTCCCAATTGCTTAGCGTCTGTTGTTCTGATAATTACATCTTAAAATACTGCCCATTTTCCAAATGTGCAGCCATCCTGATGGGAAGGAAGAGCATACCCTGAGGTAGGTAGTCCCTACTTGTATTTTCCTTAACAGGGAAACGCTTTGCCCTTGGCCCCCAAGAAGCCCAGGAGTAGGACCTGGAGACCCCACATCTGTCTTGCAACTCAGGGAAGTGCTCTTTTGCACAGTATGTGCCCCCCGCCCCATGACCCAGTGCTGTGCTAGGGGTTGTAACTGCGTGAGTACTGACAAGTCCATCCCAAACCTTCCTCTCTGATGTGGCACCTCCTCTTGTGCCCCAAGGAACTGCGCTTCCCTCTAGAAAGGGGCCCAAGGCAAGTGTGCCAAGGGTGACATGTGGGACCAGAGCAAGTCAACTAATGAAAGCAGTAGCCACCACTGATGAGCTTTACCACAGGCCAGGCACTCCTCTAAGGATTCTGCATGCCAGTTGGTAGAGTTCTCACAACAGCACCCCAAAGCAGGTGGTGCCATGATCTTTATTTCATGGATGAGGGAGCTTGAGGCACAGGGAGGTTTAGAAACTTGCCCAAAGTCCTGCAATTAGACATCGGCAAAACCGAGGAGAGGAGGCAGGCAGGATGGGTTTTGAGGTTGAGCTCTTCACCAATACAGAAAATAAAAAGAGGCTTGGGAGAGGGAAATATGATTGACAAGAGGAAACCCACTGATCACTTTTCCATGTTTCTCCTTGGCATCTGTAAAGCCCAGCAGGACACCAAGGTTGCCTTCCCAGACTGGCTCTGGTTCCAGAAAGATCTGAACCCCAAACCAAGCTGATCATTGAAACCATCTGGGGAACCTTAGAAAGGGCAGCTATTTGAGCTGTACCCCCGAGCTACTAAACCAGTCTGACTCCATATGAGTCCGGGCCCCCGGAAATAGTATTATTGCACATTAAATTTCCTTGAGTGTTTCTAACGGCCAAGCAGGTTTTAGAGTCCCTGCTGTAGCAGAATCAAAACATTCCCAAACACAGGGGTGGGCTCAAACTGGCCTGGGGCACGCCCTGTGATGTGCACAGGAAGTATACTTAACACTGAGCAGCAAGTCTGGGTCTGAAAGGGAGTAGAGGTGGTCATGGTTCAGCATGGAAAATGTGTAGCCAGGGAAGGCATGATCATCAGCCTGCCCTAGTCATCCCTGTTGCTTTAGTTTTGGGAAAGAGGGCCTTTGAAAACACTTTTTATTGTTTGTATACCGTCATTGTAAAAGTGCATGCATATCAGTGACAAGAAGAAAATAATCAAACACTGGCATTTCTAACACCAGAGTTATCCTGCTAACTGTCTGTCATTTCCTGACAGATAGATACACATCCTCTCTCTTTGTTTTTTGGAAAATCTGGTGGCACCACCATTTTTGCATCTGCCTATCTGGAACCTCACTGAGTGAGGCGCCAACAGGTCCCTGTCCCTGTGGTAATGTGGGTTTGCCAGAATTTGAGGCTCAGAGTCCCCTTATGCAAAGCCGAGCTGGGGTCAGCAGATCCATGGGAGGCAGGGAAGCCAGTGTAGCCAATGGATGGCCCTGGTGGGCCTACACCACTAGTGGCCACACCCCTGCCATGCCAGCAGCACCACCATCACTGTACCAGCTCAGAATCATGGTGTCCAGCCTGGGAGAAACCTCAGAGATCACTACCTGGTTGTCATTTTATAAACAAGGAAGCCAAAGCTTAGAAGGGTGAATGGCAAGCCCAGCTGTCTGTCTGCCCTGGCTATGAGCTCTAAGATGCCTGAAATATAACTACAAATCTGGCAGAAGAATCAGGTGATTCCTAAGGGCCAAGACTAATGAATGGGCTACAGAACAAGAGATGGGCAGAGCTCACTGGAGCTTGACTTTGTGGAAATCCTTTATGGCCACTCCCGGCAATCAAGATTGCTGGGAGAAATATCAATAACCTGAGATATGCAGATGACACCACACTCACGGCAGAAAGTGAAGAACTAGAGCCTCTTGATGAAAGTGAAAGAGGAGAATGAAAAAGTTGGCTTAAAACTCAACATTCAGAAATCTAAGATCATAGCATCTGGTCCCATCACTTCATGGCAAATAGATGGGGAAACAATGAAAACAGACTTTATTTTGGGGGGGCTCAAAAATCACTGTAGTTGGTGACTGCAACCATGAATTTAAAAGAAGCTTGCTCCTTGGAAGAAAAGTTATGACCAACTTAAACAGCATATTCAAAAGCAGAGACATTACTTTGCCAACAAAGGTCCATCTAGTCAAAGCTGTGGTTTTTCCAGTGGTCATGTATGGATGTGAGAGTTGGACTATAAAGAAAGCTGAGCGTCAAAGAATTGATGCTTTTGAACTGTGGTGTTGGAGAAGACTCTTGAGAGTCTCTTGGACTGCAAGGAGATGCAACCAGTCCATCCTAAAGGAAATCAGTCCTGAATATTCATGGGAAGGACTGATGCTGAAGCTGAAACTCCAATCCTTTGGCCACCTGATGTGAAGAACTGACTCATTGGAAAAGACCCTGATGCTGGGAAAGATTGAAGGCAGGAGGAGAAGGGGACGACAGAGGATGAAATGGTTGGATGGCATCACCAGCTCACTGGACATGAGTTTGAGTCAGCTCTGGGAGTTGGTGATGGACAGGGAAGCCCGGCGTGCTGCAGTCCATGGGGTCGCAAAGAGTCGGACGCGACTGAGTGACTGAACTGAACTGAACTTTGTGGCCACTGGCTCACCTGTTTGTGTTGTATAACCTAGCTGCAGCTTAACTGGGGCAAATCCAGCCAACAGACCCAACAGGATTGTATTCCTACAGTGTTTTGCTGACAGTAGTCTCACACACCCCTGCCTCTCTTTCTTACTATCTGTCCCTGCTACACGATCAGTTAGGTTTTGTCAAACCAAAGCTTGTAATTTTGGCATATCTTAATATTGGCTATGTTAATAGAGTTACTATTAATATGAAAATGTTTGTGGTATACTGCAGGGGTTGGAAGATCATGTAGTAAATATTTTAGGGTTTATCAGCCCTAGGATGTCTGTTGCAGCTACTCAACCCTGCAGCTGTCACACAAAAGCAGTCATAGATAATATGTAAATGAATGAGCATGACTGTGTACCAGTAAAACTTTATTTACAAAAATAGCTGGTCAGCCTGCCAAATAGCCTGTAAAGGCATTATTCTATGCATAATAGAGACTTATTCCTGATAATTCTACAGAATAATTACAGTATATCTGGAAATTCTTAATAATTTGAGTAGATGTCAAGAGAAATGACTGGAATGAGAGCAAAGTCAGATCTAGCCATAGAAAAAAAATTCACATGGTTCTGGAAACTCTACTTTTCCTGCTTCTTAATGACTGCCAGAACAATGTTCTTACTAGACATGTGTGTCAGTAACTCCTTGTGAATACATTCTTAGTGTGGAATTATTTAAGCTCAGACTGCCACAGTGCACTGCTCTAAGATATTAAAGCAGATGGAATATTAAACCACCAATGCGAAAGCTTCATTTTTAAGACAGGATATGCTCTCTCAAAGTAGCTAATCTTTGTAAGAAGGTATTGTGGTTGTTTTCTATTGTCAGTTAATTACAGAAACAAGCTGCCCTAAAACTTAATGCCCCTAAAACAATATTTATTTAGCTTGTCCATCCGTGGGTCGCCTGGGTGGTTCTTTTGATCTAAACCAGACGAGGCCAGTTTCCAATGGTACAGACTGGATCTGCTCATGCTCCCGCCAGGGGCTGGGTGGTCTCGTGCGGCCCTGCTCGCAGGTCTGCTGGTGGGATGGCGGTCTGCTCAGGCAGTGGGGGTGGGGAAGATGGTCCAGGATTGCCTGGACTGTTCACAGTGCCCATCCCAGGGGGCCACAGTGGTGAGCGGAAGCCTGAAAGGCCTCCTGTGGCCTGAGCTCTGAACAGGCACATGGTGAACTTCAGTTGCCTTCCTTTGGCCTAAGCAAGTCACAAGATCAGCCCATATTCAAGAAGTGGGAAAATTGATCCAACCTCTTACTGAGAGCAGCGCAAGGTAATACCGCAAATCAGGGAGGCATATACAATGGGGCCATTGCTGCAATCAATCTTGCACGGTTTGTAAGAAAACAGGCAGGATAATCATCTCTTAAAGACTGGAGACAAAACCCTATTGACAGCAGCATTCACCCAGTGGAATGAGAACAAAATTAGCAAGACTGACACTTTTTCACAGTGTTGCAGATCCTTATTGTTGAATGAAACCATGTTTCATTGTTGAATGAAGCCATGTCTGTTGGCTTTTTTTTTTCTTGTTTTCTTTGCTGCACTATGTGGCATGAGGACCTTGGTTCCCCAACTAGGAATCAAACCCATGCACTCTGTAGTAGAAATACAGATTCTTAACCAATAAACCACCAGAGAAATCCCTCAGATGCTGTTTCTGTTGACCTCACGGGCCTGTCCAAATTTCAGCACTTTTCCTAGTGTGTACAGTTGTGCTCTACGAAAAGAAAGCCCTGGATATGAGACTTTCAAAAGAGAAATTAGGATGTTCTTCTTTGATTGACAGGAATTCTTTTAAGTTTTAACAGAAGGTTTTATTATACAGATCCTTGAAATAGTGAGTTCTTTACTTACCATGTAATTTACTTCATAGAAATTTGGTGTGGATGTTTTCTGCACACTCCTGTTACCAGGAACATGACACATCCTTATTTCTCTCAGTTCAGTTCAGTTCAGTTGCACAGTCGTGTCTGACTCTTCGTGACCCCATGAGCTGCAGCACGCCAGACCTCCCTGTCCAATACCAACTCCTGGAGCTGACCCAAACTCATGGCCATTGAGTCAGTGATGCCATCCAACCATCTCATCCTCTGTCGTCCCCTTCTCCTCCTGCCCTCATGCTTTCCCAGCATCAGGGTCTTTTCCAATGAGTCAGCTCTTCGAATCAGGTGGCCAAAGGATTGGAGTTTCAGTTTCAATATAGTCCTTCCAATGAACATCCAGGACTGATTTCCTTTAGGATGGACTAGTTGCATCTCCTTGCAGTCCAAGGGACTCTCAAGAGTCTTCTCCAACACCACAGTTCAAAAGCATCAATTCTTCGGCGCTCACCTTTCTTTATAGTTCAACTCTCACATCCATACATGACTCCTGGAAAAACCATAGCCTTGAATAGATGGACCTTTGATGGCAAAGTAATGTCTCTGCTTTTGAATATGCTGTCTAGGTTGGTCATAACATTCTGTCCAAGGAGTAAGCGTCTTTTAATTTCATGGCTGCAATCACCATTTGCAGTGATTTGGGAGCCTCCAAAAATAAAGTCTCTCACTGTTTCCACTGTTTCCCCATCTATTTTCCCATGAAGTGATGGGACTGGAGGCCATGACTTAGTTTTCTGAATGCTGAGCTTTAAGCCAACTTTTTCACCCTCCTCTTTTACTTTCATCAAGAGGCTTGTTAGTTCCTCTTCACTTTCTGCCATAACAGGTGTGTCATCTGCATATCTGAGGTTATTGATATTTCTCCCAGAAATCTTGATTCCAGCTTGTGCTTCATCCAGCCCAGCATTTCTCATAATGTACTCTGCATATAAGTTAAATAAGCAGGGTGACAATATACAGCCTTGACATACTCCTTTTCCTATTTGGAACCAGTCGGTTGTTCCATGTCCAGTTCTAACTGTTGCTTCCTGACCTGCATACAGGTTTTTCAAAGGCAGGTCAGGTGGTCTGATATTCCCATCTCTTTCGGAATTTTCTACAATTTATTGTGAACCACACAGTCAAAGGCTTTGGCATAGTCAATAAAGCAGAAATAGATGTTTTTCGGGAACTCTTGCTTTTTTGATGATCCAGCAGATGTTGGAATTTCATCTCTGGTTCCTCTGCCTTTTCTAAAACCAGCTTGAATATCTGGAATTTCACAGATCACGTGTTGCTAAAGCCTGGCTTGGAGAATTTTGAGCACTACTTTACTAGCGTGTGAGATGAGTGCAATTGTGTGGCAGTTTGAACATTCTTTGGCATTGCCTTTCTTTGGGATTGGAATGAAAACTGAACTTTTCCAGTCCTGTGGCCCCTGCTGAGTTTTCCAAGTTTGCTGACATATTGAGTGCAGCACTTTCACAGGATCATCTTTTAGGATTTGAAATAGCTCAACTGGAATTCCATCACCTCCACTAGCTTTGTTTGTAGTGATACTTCCTAAGGCCCACTTGACTTCACATTCCAGGATATCTGGCTCTAGGTGAGTGTTCACACCATCATGATTAACTGGACTGTGAAGATCTTTTTTGTACAGGTCTTCTGCCATCTCTTCTTAATATCTTCTGCTTTTGTCAGGTCCATACCATTTCTGTCCTTTATTGACCCCGTCTTTACATGAAATGTTCCCTTGATATCTCTAATTTTCTTGAGGAGATCTCTAGTCTTTCCCATTCTGTTGTTTTCCTCTATTTCTTTGCATTGATCACTGAGGAAGGCTTTCTTATCTCTCCTTGCCATTCTTTGGAACTCTGCATTCAAATGGGTATATCTTTCCTTTTCTCCTTTGCTTTTCACTTCTCTTCTTTTCACAGCTATTTGTAAGGCCTCCTCAGGCAGTCATTTTGCTTTTATGCATTTCCTTTTCTTGGGGATGTTCTTGATCCCTGTTTCCTGTACAATGTCACGAACCTCTGTCAGTAGTTCATCAGGCATTCTGTCTATCAGATCTAGTCCCTTAAATCAATTTTCACTTCTACTGTATAATTATAAAGGATTTGATTTAGGTCATACCTGAATGGTCTTGTGGTTTACCCTACTTTCTTCAATTTAAGTCTGAATTTGGCAATAAGGAGTTCATGATCCAAGCCACAGTCAGCTCCTGGTCTTGTTTTTGCTGACTGTATAGAGCTTCTCCATCTTTGGCTGCAAAGAATATAATCAATCTGATTCCGGTGTTGACCATCTGGTGATGTCCATGTGTAGAGTCTTCTCTTGTGTTGTTGGAAGAGGGTGTTTGCTATGACCAGTGCGTTCTCTTGGTAAAACTCTATTAGCCTTTGCCCTGCTTCATTCTGTACTCCAAGGCCAAATTTGCCTGTTACTCCAGGTGTTTCCTCACTTCCTACTTTTGCATTCCAGTCCCCTATAATGAAAAGGACATCTTTTTTGGGTGTTAGTTCTAAAAGGTCTTATAGATCTTCATAGAACAGTTCAGCTTCAGCTTCAGCTTCAGCATTACTGGTCAGGGCATAGAGTTGGATTACTGTGATATTGAATGGTTTGCCTTGGAAATGAACATAGATCATTCTATCATTTGTGAGATTGCATCCAAGTATTGCATTTTGGACTCTTCTTTTGACTACGATAGCTACTCTATTTCTTCTAAGGGATTCCTGCCCACAGTAGTAGATATAACGGTCATCTGAATGGGTTAAATTCACCCATTCCAGTCCATCTCAGTTTGCTGATTCCTAGAATGTCCACATTCACTCTTGCCATCTCCTGTTTGACCACTTCCAATTTGCCTTGATTCAGGGACCTAACATTCCAGGTTCCTGTGCAATATTGCTCTTTACAGCATTGGACCTTGTTTTCATCACCAGTCACATCCACAGCTGGATGTTGCTTTTGCTTTGGCACCATCCCTTCTTTCTTTCTTAAGTTACTTCTCCACTGAACTCCAGTAGCATATTGGGCACCTACCGACCTGGGGAGTTCATCTTTCAGTGTCCTATCTTTTTGCCTTTTCATACTGTTCATGGGGTTCTCAAGGCAAGAATACTGAAGTGGTTGCCATTCCCTTCTCCAGTGGACCACAGTCTGTCGGACCTCTCCAGCATGACCCATCCGTCCTAGGTGGCCCCACTCGACATGGCTTAGTTTCACTGAGTTAGATGAGGCTGTTGTCCGTGTGATCAGATTGGCTAGTTTTCTGTGACTGTGGTTTCAGTTTGTCTGCGTTCTGGTGCCCTCTCTCAGAGCCTACTCTCTTACTTGAGTTTCTCTTACCTTGGATGTGGGGTATCTCTTCACAGCTGCTCCAGAAAAGTGAAGCAGCTGCTCCTTACCTTGGACACGGGGTATGTCTCTCAGCATTCCTTAATGTTAAGATGGTATGGTCAATCTTGTTTTTTCACCATGTTTGTATATATGAAAAGGCCAAGCCTACAATAGCACCTCCTTTTTTTTTTCTTCTTAAAGAAGTCAGACCACATTGGATTTGGTGGTGTGGATGGCGGGGAATGGAGGGAGGCATTGGCCCAAGTTTCAACAGATGTGAACTACAGCTTCCACACAGTAAGATGGCTCAGGTAGTTGAAAGAATAACAGGCTTGGAGCCAGGAAATGTGTATTTGGATCTCATCTACAAATGTTTTCTTTGTTAGAAGACATCATTTAACAACTCTTACCTCCAATTCAGTAGGGTAGATACCTCCACTGCCTCTCACTACGTGATTCTCTTTGCTGACTGTGTGATTTCCTGGGTCTCAGTTTCTGTACCTGTAAAGTGGGGCTACCCAGAAGGCGATGGCACCCTACTCCAGTACTCTTACCTGGAAAATACCATGGACAGGGGAGCCTGGTAGGCTGTGGTCCATGGGGTCGCTAAGAGTCAGACATGACTGAGCGACTTCACTTTCACTTTTTACTTTACACTTTCATGCACTGGAGAAGGAATTGGCAACCCACTCCAGTGTTCTTGCCTGGAGAATCCCAGGGACGGCGGAGCTTGGTGGGCTGCTGTCTATGGGGTCGCACAGAGTCAGATTTGACTGAAGTGACTTAGCAGCAGCAGCAGCAAAGTGGGGCTGACAGCACTTACTTTGATTGTTTATCAATCCAAAAAAAATCAGAAATGAGTTTGTCAAGTTCCTGAAGACCAAACTTGAGAGTCCCTCACATACACAGCTCTCTTCTAAGTCAATATTCTTTGATACCTAATTTTGTATTCATAGTACTGAATCTACCAGAATCTCTTCAGAAGGAGGGTCCTCAGTGTTGGTGTTCATCGGGATGACTCAACTTGAGTCTGCCTCCAGCGAGAACGCATAGGAAGTACTGTATTAGGGCTCCAGAGCTGAGGGTTGGGGTTGTAGTTCTTTCATTTAAGGCTGTCCCCTCAAATTAAGTGCATATACTTCTGGATTGGGAAGCACACAAAGTCTGACTTGTGGTTTATACTCTAGAGTGTGCGAGTTAGAACTTTTCCTGAGAGTGGGTTTTGACAGATGGGAAAGAAGAGCAAACATAAAATGTGAGACCCTAAAATGAGTGCAGGAGAATCCATAACGAGAAAGGAGGACAATAGCCAAGGCAACTCAGGCATGAGTTGTGAAAGGATGCGGCCGTGGTCCTGGTGAAGGACTCTGGACGCAAGTAGCAGCTGGACCTGAGGTGAGGTCTGGGGGTGTTAAGGGAGAGATGGGAAGTCATTACAACCAAATGCTGACAAAGCACTTCTCTTTGGGTGGCATGAATGTTTTATTTTCCTTTTCTGTATGGGTATACTTTTATTTTCCCCCAATTATAAAATAGACCTGAATTGGCTCGATCAGCACTTTTTTTTCACATTTGAAAAATATTTTACATTTCAAAGCAAGGAGGGCAGAGAAGACATCTCACACTATTGGACCAAAGCTGAAGTGAATGGCTTATGGTTCAGAAAATGTTTAATATGAAAGCCCTTTCTCCTTCATGTTTTTATATTTCCAGACACACATACCTTTCTGAAAGAAATATTTTCCTCCTTGAAGCTGATTCAGGCTAAATAAGGGTTTTAAAGCTATGTAAAATTGAATCTAGTTTTCTCATGGATGCTATTAAGAGCCCATTAAGATAGAAACCTTTACTGGGGCTCATTCAGTTTAATTCAATCCAATTCTATACCCATCATCAAGTGCCAGCATGCGGGAGGTGTCGCGATGAGGAACGCTTGATCCCTGCCCTCAAGATATTCAAAGCAAAGCAGATGAGACAGGTACGGAGATAAGAGCCGTCACACTGTCTTTGATGAGGGCTCGAGCCCTGTTAAGTCTGGCCACCCCAATCTATTGGTCTTGACCCCAGAGACAGGGAATTTTGGACAGCACTTCAACACGTAAGGCAATTTCTCTCCGTATTATTCATGAACCATCGCCACTAATGTGTACGCAGTTCACACTGCAGCTCTCATTCTCCACTTGGGGTTTTAGAACCTAGGTCCTACTCTCTGGCTCTGCAATGGAGACTTCTATGTGTGCAGGAATATCCTGGGACACTCTGTCCCCTTCAAACCCACCAGCTTTTCCTGCTTTGCTTCTATCAGCTTCCATTCACACAAGCATTTCACTCTCTCTTAACAAAAAAGGAGAGTTAAGTTTAAAATACCTATATGTGGGATTTGCCCATTTCTCTTTTACGCACTTTAGCCCAAACTTCTGTTAGGTCCCATGAAATAGAGACACAGAGTGTGGAGTGGGTGGAGGAAGAAATGAATTCCAACTGGGATGGGGTATCTGAGAAAGCTTTTCAGAGCAGATGCTGTTTCCTGTGGGCCTGGAAAGGTGGGTGTGATTTCAAAAAGTGAGCGCAATGCTTTCTGGCCCTGGGAGCTCCGTAAAGAAAGGGCTGTAAGTTTGGCAAATGGAAGGTGGGTTTGGGAGTGGCAGACCTGGCATCTGCTCTGGGCTGAGTGTACCACTGTGGAAGAGTGTGGCTCAGGGGAGGGAAATAAATGTGGAGAGATGATTTGCAGCAATTCTGCAAAGGGTCTAGGGTGTCAGTCTAAGGATTTTAAAGTTATCCTTCATGTAGAGGAGATAACCCTAAAATATGGCTGAGAGGGGAGGGTGAGAGAGGAGCATCTCAGAGTCCTGTGTGCAGAGAGTGAGCACAGACTCTGTCTCAGAAAGCCTCTCCACACGGCTCTTACTCTTAGGTCCTCTCCATAATCCAGCTTGTGCAGGATGAGGCCTAGGAGGCCAAGGTCCTATAGCACAACTTCCTAATAGGCCCCCAGAGGCCTGCAAAAGTGTATGCTCTCAGAGCCGTGAGTTACTTCCTTCCCTTCTGCTCTACAAAGCAGTGTTTACTGAGTCTAGGCCAGATCCACAGGAGTGCACTGCTGAGCCTGAGGGCATTGAAACTTGGTGAAAAATCAGTCCCTGTCCAATTTAAACATGTGAACCCAGCAGCCTGCCCTGAGTAAAGGGAACATGTTGTGAAAAGATTTCCTATTAGCTTTTTTTTTTTTTTCCAGTGTGAAAAAGACCAGGTAGTCACTCTTGCCAACCTTCATCACAGGCTGGAGAAGGTCAGATTCAGCTCCTGAGGAGGCAAGCAGATCTCAGGGAAAAAACACATTAGAGGAATAATCCCCCCAGAGTCATTCGGAAAATTGCCTGCACTGATCCACAATGGGAAAAACAAAGTGCATTTGATGAGTTCAGCTGAATAAGATCCTGGAAAATTATCTTGAGTCAAAAAAATTTCAAAGCAGAGCTTAAAAGCCTTAGCAGACTTTTGCGCATCGGTAAATAGCAGGCTTATGCACACACAGGCACACACTTGCACACATGCAGGGCAGTTCGCGTCTTAATGGTCTCTGTCAGACGGTGCCTCTAACCTGGAGAAATGTCATTTACTGCTCATTTCCTACAGGGAGAGGGAAGTGGAGGGCTAGTGAGAGGCGTGAATGTGAAAACAGACTCCAGGAGCAAAGGAAATCTCATGGTCTTTTTCAGCGTATGGGACTGAAGTCCTTTGTGTTTTATTATTGTTGAAACAGTTGAAGCACTGAGTTGTATGGGTGGGACTTAATCTTGAATTTTTACGGCTACATCTTAAACATAGAACAATGCATCTGAAACATTTGTCGGGGGCATGTGTGCAGGTGACAAGCAGAATTCTTGCTGTTTACCTTTACTAGCTGTGTTTTGTCTATGCTTGAAACAGAAGCCCTGGGAGGGAGGAGCAGAGAAGAATTCCCTCTGCAATACCCAGTCAGCCTGTGACATGGGTCTGGTGCCCTGTGGCCCAGGTCTCAGGGCCTTCTGGGGTGGACCTTGGGTGGCAAATCCTACCTACCCACTGCCCTCGAAGGTTCCAGCTCAGCCATCGCTGCTGCAGCAGGGCAAGGGGCTGAAGGTCTGGGACACAGGTGAGGCCAAGTATACATGAGGAAGCCTGTGAGATGGTCTGACGCAGGGAGGAGCCAAAGATGGTCACACTGGGTTATTAGGAAGACTTGTACTCTGGCCGGATTACATTACAACCTTGTTGTTCAGTTGCTTAGTTGTGTCTGACTCTTTGCAACCACATGGACTGCAACACACCAGGCTTCCCAGTCCTTCACCATCTCCTGGAGCTTGCTCCTTTTCTTTGAGTTGATGATGCCATCCAACCATCTCATCTGTTGCCTACTTCTCTTGCTGTCAATCTTTCCCAGCATCAGAGTCTTTTCCAGTGAGTTGGCTCTTTGCATCAGGTGGCCAAAGTATTGGGGTATCAGCTTCAGCCTCAGTCCTTCCAATGAATATTCAGGGTTGATTTCCTTTAGGATTGACTGGTTTGATTTTGCAGTCCAAGGGACTCTCAAGAGTCTTCCTCAACACCGCAGCTCAAAAGCATCAATTCTTTGGCACTCAGCCTTCTTTCTGGTCCAACTCTCACATTTGTACATGACTTCTGGAAAAACCACAGCTTTGACTATATGGATCTTTGTTGGCAAAGTGATGTTTCTTCTTTTTATCATGCTGTCTAGGTTTGTCATAGCTTTTCTTCCAAGGAGCAAGTGCCTTTTAATTCATGGCTGCAGTCACAGCCTGCAGTGATTTTGGAGCCCAAGAAAATGTAATCTGCCATGTTTGGGTAGCCATTCCCTTCTCTAGGGTCTCCTCCCAACCCAGGGACTGAACCCGGGTCTTCTGCATTGCAGACAAGGTTCTTTACCATCTGAGATCACAACCTCAGGAGGACCAAAGCTGAATGTGTCACTTGACCGGGTTTGGGGTACCTCATCCCATATGAGCCATTATGCAGAGGTTGTCATCTAAGAATGTGAAGGTCGGAAATTATTTTGAAGACCCTGCTCAGTGTCCTCTCTTGTATGACCATGCAGCATCACTTTGTGTGTATCCAGAGTTTTACAAGGGGCTTCTTCAGCCCAGGAAAGGGGCCATACCCAGAGCAGACCCAGGACCGCCTCTCCGGAATGTACCTCCTGGCTGGATTTTAACTGAACACTTTCTAAGTACCAGACCTTGTAAGAAAGGATGAGGGGCGAGCACGGAGCCGGCCCTCTAGGCCCTCACTCTGCAGAGGGGAGGCCCTGCAGGTCTACCAACCTGATACACCCACATGGAGGAGGGCCCATGGTTCACTCAAGACCCCGACATCTACTCCTTGACTGGACCTCGCTCCCTACGAGTCTTGCTCAGATGCCTCCTTCTCAAAGAGACCTTCCGTGGTTTTAAACCATGGCCCGTCTCATCCCCTCACCCTGCTCTACCCCCTTTCTCTTTATTTCCATACATGAGTCTACCAACAGACTGTATAATTTGCTTAGTCTGATGACTATTATTTATGAACAGTTTCTTCCCTCTCTAATGGAAATTCTCATGAAGCAGAGATCTTTGCTACTTATAACTGACTGGTTCAATAACTGTAAGCACAGTCTGGGCTCCCTGGATGCCAGGTTACCTGACTGGGGTTGGCCTGGCTCCCCCCTGGGTTGCCCGGGGCCAGGCTCTCTGTTCTATAGCTCAGACCACTGCTTCTCTGTCCCATTTTGTGAAAGAATATCAGTTCCTTGTTAGGAGCTGGAATCCAGGGTTACATCTCATAAAGCTCTGTTTCTAGGCTGGCAGCAGAGATTGTTTCTCTCTCCTTTCCGTTTTATCTCTGATGGTAGTGCCTGGGATTTCATAGGTAGGACTTGGTCAATGTTTATGGCACTGAAATGTACATAGTTGACAGTGACATTTCTACATAGTTGACATTTCACCCCTCTTTTCCCAGTCATCCACCCAGCACTGACCTCTGTGTCCCTCCGGACATGGCCTTGGGGAGTGGAAGGCCGGGCTGGTGTGGAAGTAGGTCTGGTGTCCTGCACCACTGTTTCTCACCACAGCTCCTCCCCACCCTGATCCTAAAGCTCTCCGCTAACGAGTGGCCCAAGTCCTGCAGACACTGCCTCCCTGCCGTCATCTCCAAGTCAGCCTGGATTTAATCACATCCCTTCTTGCTGACTGGGTCCCAGATCTCCACAGGAACAGACTCAGAAACAGTTTTCACATGTCTCAGCCCCTTCCTAGGTTACCCAAGATAAGCAAGGGGAGGAGGTAAAACCAGGGCAAAAGGGCCAGGAGGTGCCTGTGTGAACTCAATTGGTCATCAGGTCTTTCTGGGCCAGGAGTCACACCCTTGCTTTGCAATCGGTGGTGGGCTCCCTCTCCAAGGTGAGCAGCGTGCAGCGGAACACGGTGAGGAATTGCAGCAGGAACCCCAACCGCCGCTTCAGTCTTGTAGGTTAACTGCAGATGCTTCTAGCCATGGTCCCGTCTTCCCAGGGCTTCTTGGAAGTGTGCAGACAGTGGTTCGGCACCGAATCTCTCTGTGGCTGTCAGGGGAGAGGTACACACGGGGAGGAAGGCCCTCTCACCAAGCTAGAACCAATCTCTGTAGCTCAGACGGGGCTGTAGAGGGGTCTCGGGTGTTAGATAGTCCTTTGTCCACTGTTGTATCCCAGAGAGAGTGGCCCTTCCGTTGTGCTGCTCCTTCTCTGGGAAGGTGTCTTGACAGTGAGAGGCAGATCAATGGGGCTGAGCCAGAGCAGAGGGCAGGGCCAGCAATCCAGGTCCTCCTGATGGAGAACAGTCCCCCGAACAAGGATTCCCCTGCCTCAGAACCGACTGCTCTGGCTGTCGGTGCTCACTGGCCATTTGGAAAGCGGCTCGCTTTGGGGACCCAGATCTTTCTATTAGTCACTCACAAATAATTGATGTCCTTTGGGAGAACGAGAAGAAAGCTGAAGGAGGTAAAGAAACAGGATACTTGGTCCAAACGGTGTTTCACCTGCCCTGTTCTCAAGTTTGCTGCCTTGCCAAGACGTTTCCCCATACCTCTGCCATACAGCTCACCGCCACCCCACCCCTGCCCAACCCCCACGTACACTTTCTCTAACCCTAACAAAAGAGAATAGGAAGTGGGTATCAGCTCCAGTCAGGATCTCAGCAGAACATCAGTTGTCATCACCTTCAGGTTCTGAGTCAGCAAAAGGGGAGGGGAGTCAGCTCTCCAGGGGCTCTTCTCGCCACACCCGAGCCCAGGTGGCAGAGTAGGCCCCCTGGCAGCATGAGGCCGGGGTTCCTTGGAGAATCCCACCGCCATCAGGGAGCGCCACACAGCCCCAGTTCTCCTGGTTAAGGCCAGGTTCAGGGGGGATGGGGAGGGGAGAGAGGAGGGGTTGTGGCCAGTGTAATCAGAGCCAGGGCCTCAGCTCAATTCAGCAGGCCCACTGCAAGAGCCAGTGTTGTCTTGCTGAAAACAAGGCACTGGTTAAAAATGCGAAGGAAAGGTTAAAAAGATCAATCCTGTGTATTTCTTTTCATGTTTGGTTTTCCATTGTATCTAGAACTAGGTTACTCAACTCTACATCATGGTAGATGATGATCAGCCTGTAATTTGATGATTGATCAGCCTGTAATTTGGACTAACTTATGTGGGTGAAAATTGACTTTTTAAATCTCTCGGATGATAGTGCTAACAGACCCCCACCTACAGACATAACTGTAACTTACAAGTGCCTGCTGGGTTTGGGAAGTTAATAATAGAAGGTTGGCCTTCTAATCCAGGCTTTGCTGTCTATTGATATTGTTGCCTATCTGTATATCATCATGATCATTTCCAAACATTTGTTGTGGCTCCTGTTAACTGTATAAGGAACCCACAAAAGGCAGAAATCACAGTTATGTGAAAACCTCTCTTTCTTGTGTTGCCCTGACCTGATTTCAATTCTTGATCAAGAGACATGTTCAGTATCATCTCTGTTTCCTACTAGTTCTTCCTGAGAGAATTAGCTTCTCAATGAGGAGTGCTTGGCCATGTCTTTGGCCTTTTGGAAATGTCTGCTCACCTCCTTTACGTGGAGAATATTCCTTCCTAGCAAAAAATGTGTATTATGTAAGTATATAGAGAGAGCTGATTGAAAATGCAGGAACCAACTAGCCAATATATATAATATCTTCTCTGAAATGGCTAGCTTTACAGCAGGGAGTTCCCTGTGTAGCTTGAGAAGCATTAGGGAGAATAAGTCATATTTCATTTGTTTCTTCTCCTCTGATGGGTGCCCCATGAGACAGTGGTCCCTTGGACTGACATCTGGTAGAAGAAACATTAAAGCATAAATGACATGCTTCCAGTTAATCCCATTATGCTGTTTACTGACATCCTCTCTGGGCTCAATATATCCCCAGGGGACTTTCTACAGGGGAGCATATTTGATGGGAAATATAGATTGTGTCCTAATAAGCCAACAAAGGTAATCATGAGTCCTGGGCTTGCCAACGGAGGCTGTCACTCCAAGAGCCCACAGAACGGGACAGGTTCTGTTTCTTCCTCCACATGCCGTGCTCAGTGAGCTTGGGAAGGTTTGCAAAGACTAGGTTAGTGTCATTTAATTGCAGCATTATTTCCATCCTGAAAATTACACTACATAGAATACCTGAGTTCAGACCTGGTTCCACCAGATAGCACTTTGAGGATTTCCTTAGCTTTCAGGCCTTGATGCTGTTAATCAGAGTAACTGCCTGAAAACACTTGGAAAACTTGGAGGCCACATCTGCACATAAGCTATCATTTATCATGATTCCAGTATCCCCATTAGGCCCCTTTCTTTTCTACTAAATAGTGGAGCAGTCTCTTTAAGCAGAACTCATCATTTCCTGAGGTATCCTCTTACTTCCCCTTTGCATTGCCTGTTATAGATTTGTCAAGAGGTGGAAGATCAACCACTTGTGTCTCCTCTTTTGGAAGTAAAAAGTCAATGTGGCAACTGATCTTGTTGTGAAGAGTTGAAAAAGTTTTTAATTCTAAGAATCTAGGTTTTTTTTTTTTTAAACCTGCCTAATAACCCCCTCAAGGTAAAATCCAGCAGGGGTAATTAAGATAAAATCAGCAATAACATCCGTCATTGAACTTTCAAAACAATATGGAACTTTGTGAACATTCTACCCAAAGCTTGCATGCATTAATTAAATAATGTAAATTAAATTAGTATGCTCCTTTATTTTTGCTTACTCTAGGAAACCAAGCATTCCATTCCAGCCTGAATGTTGACACACTTAGGAAATCAAAGCTTCCTCACTTCATCATGTTGGATTGGCTGAGTAAAAAGAAGTTTCACTGATCTCTGGCCTAAATGTATAGGTGCTACAGTGGGACGGAGGTACTGTGCGTCGGTGAGCTCAACCTGGGACAGGTGGGACAGCCAGAAGAAAGCACAGGTTGGGTGCTGCAGGAAGATCACCGCATCTTTGTTATCACAGACCTCTGGGTGGTTAAGATTATACCAAGAACTTGAAGTTCAAGTCATAATAAGCCTGGAACAGAGTTCTAGATTTAGGGCTGGAAGGAACTTTAGAGATCATCTGAACTCCTGTCACTCAAAAGTCTGGTCCGAGGACTGGCAGCATCAGTATCATCTTCAGGTCCCACCCTGGACCCACTGAGCCAGAGTCTGTGTGTAGCAAAATCCCCAGGGGGCTGGAAGTTGTATTAAAGCTGTAGTCTTATTGGTCTAACCCATTCCTCTTGTTGTATAGATGAATGAAGTCACGAAAAGTCTACAAGACATCAAACAATGCCAGTTCAGAGACAGTTCTCATTAACTAAAATTTCTATACTACTTGTATAAGTGGGTTAATATCACATTGATAGCTCAGCTGGTAAAGAATCCGCCTGCAATGCAGGAGACCCTGGTTTGATTCCTGGGTCAGGAAGATTCCCCTGGAGAAGGGATAGGCTACCCACTCCAGTATTCTTGGGCTTCCTTGGTGGCTCAGCTGGTAAAGAATACACTTGCAATGTGGGAGACCTGGGTTTGATCCCTGGGTTGGGAAGATCCCCTGGAGAAAGGAAAGGCTACTCACTCCAGTATTCTCTGGTCTGGAGAATTCCATGGGCTGTGTAGTCCATGGGGTTGCAAAGAGTTGGACATGACTGAGCGACTTTCACTTTCAAAGTGTTGCAGTTCTCCTGGTGGTAGTTTATTGTGATTGTATGTCAAGTGCTTTGGCACCTTGAAAAGGGAGCTGTTAATGTGGCAGCACAGAAGAAAGTGGCTTGGCATCCACTGCCTATGGTGAAGCAGTGCAGTGTTGAGATGGGGTTCACCCCAGGGCCTTGCACCTGCTGCTGCCTCTGCCTGTGATGCTCACCTGAGTCTTCACATGGCAAGTGCCTCCTCATCTCCCAAGACTCACCCTTGGAGAATCTTTTCTTGGTCATTCAATCTCGAACCACTTTCTCTCCCCGTCCCAATCCCCTCAGTCATTCTGTATCCCCATGGTCTTGCCTTTTTTAAAAAAAACATTAATGCCAATTATTAAATGAAACTATTTAGTTTAACAATTTATTGTCTGTCTTCCTTCCCAAAACATGTTCATTTGATGAGAGCAGGGACCTTGCTCTGCTTGTGCACCACCAAATCCCTACTCACCAACAACAGAGCTTGACAAAGTACCTGCTCAATAATTATTTGCTAAATGATTAAGTAATTGAGAACAAAGTATGCCATGCTCGTGGTAAGAATAATCATCAATAAGAGCTAACGTTTGTTGACTTTAGCAATATGTAGGGAGGGCACTGTGCCACAGGCTTTATCTATATTGTCTCATTTAATTCTTTATTATATCGAAAGCATGAACTAGTGTTGACTGCTTGGAGGTTGTGACCTTATAAAATTGGGGGAGATAATTGAAATCTGAATTGAATTCAGAACATTTCCCTAAAGGAAAGCACTGAGTGGCCCGCTCACAAAATGGTCCACACTTGGAGAGGATCTCAAGGATCTCAGGACTGTCTTGGCTCTCTTGATGGTTTTTCTTTGAGCACACGGGTAGGGACAACCAGACTTAGAGGCCTGATGTGGAATGAAATGTCCTGGTATGCTTTTCAAAGCGATGGAAAAATGAACTCTTGCTTACCCCTTGCATGACCTGCAAAGCCATCTGTAACAGAAAGTAACTTGTGCTTGGAGGACATGATGCCAACCAGGAGACAATCCTTGATTTTCATTTTTCACCAAAGCAAATAGGTCAGTATTGCCTTCAGATACAGTCATGGTGCCTACTGAGAGAGGAGGGCTTCCCAGGTGGCGCTAGTGGTAAAGAACCCTCCTGCCAAAGTGGGAAGCATAAAGAGATGCGGGTTTGATCCCTGGACTGGGAAGATCCCCTGGAGGTGGGCATCGCAACCTACTCCAGTATTCTTGCCTAGAGAATCCATGGGGACTGGGCACTTTAAGATTTCAAATATCTTAGAGTGCCCAGTCCCCATTCCACTCTCCATCTTGCCCTCCATCGCCCCGCACATCCCTCGCAGACAGCCACACCCAGCTGACTTAGTAGGACGAGGCCTACCAATAGATCAGGGAGTCAGCCGGAAGAGCACATCTATAAGGAGAAGCAGGAGGATGGAGCGGAAAACAACTTGAGTGAATGCATTTCATTCCAGAGAAGAGCTTTTTAAAAAACCGTTTAACATTTAAAGTTCTATTATTATTTTTGGCAGCATGTTGAGTCCATGTCTCTTTTTTGGCTACTTTTCTAGTACTTTATGTATCTGGAAGCAGAATTTGCAACCAATTTCAGTAACTCTGGGAAAGTTTTTTCAGTGTAATTATAGGAGGTATTTAAATGCTATCTGAATGTTATTTGGTATACTCATCAAACAAGAGGCAGGCACAACTGGAAATGACCAAATAAAATGACCTGTAATTTATGTTTATATGTCATAAACATAAAAATGCCTGAAGCATTAGTCTTTGTAAAATTAATTATAGAACTTAAAAAACAAATCCAGTAACAATTATCCATAAATTCCAAGTTAATTACCCAAAGCAAAAAACAGATGGGTCTACAAGACTGTGGGTTGGCCCTTCCTTTACACGGTCAGTCGTGCAGCCTGGTATCTTTATTTTAATAAGCTTTATTTAACTTTAGTTTTATTTATGTATTTATATATTATTTATTTATTTTGTCTGTGCTGGATCGTCATTGCTGCACTGACTTTTCTCTAGTTGCAGATAGTGTGGGTTTTTCTCCAGTTACTGTGCACAGGCTGCTTACTGCAGTGGCTCCCCATTTTACGGAGCATGGGCTCTGGGGCACTCGGGCTTCAGTAGTAGTCGCTCCTGGGCTCTAGGGCACAGGCTCAATAGTTGTGGTCCATGGGCTTAGTTGCTCTGCAGCGTGTGGAATCTTCCTGGACCAGGGGCTGAACCTGTGTCTCCTGCATTGACAGGTGGATTCTTTACCACTGAGCCACCAGGGAAGCCCAATAAACCTTCTGTTAGGCAAAACTGAAAGTATATACAAAAGTAGAGAGGCCATGCACACATCACCCAGCTTCAGCAACCCCCCTTTACTGGCCCTTTGCCCTGATGGTGAGAGGAGGAGCTGAGAGGCGCGGCCCTTGTGACAGCTGGAAGGCAAAAGAGTTGTGTCCACGGCAGGGATGAGTTTTGCAGAGTAACCACTTGAAGCCGTCGGTAAAGTAGGAAGATCATTCGCTTAATCTCAACTTCTGCTTCAAGATGTCAGGCAAAAAACAGTTCAAGTTTATAAGCATTTACCGACTACCCTGAGACCATCATTGCACCAGATTTTGTGACGGATTGAGAATAGTAGTCACTAACATATTGGAGTGGTAAAATGGTTTCCATTTGCCCTTCCATGTATCATCTCCTCATTACCCTCTCCTGAAGTACCCCCGCCCTCTGACTTCTCCTGGGCTGAGCCAAGGGGTGACAGGGAGAGGGACACCGGCAGGATGTTGGAGACAGGGACATCGAGCGGGCAGGGTACCAGCTCACACAGGATGTGAGGCGGTGCTGCCCTGACTATCCAACCAATGAGTTTTAGTTGATTCAAGAGAAATAGTATACTCAATATAACTCACCCTTCGGAAAATGTAAATTAAGCCACAGTGAGATACCACATCACACTCGTTAGGAGATATCATGTGACCTCCATTGGGATGGCTATTATTGGGAGAAAAATAGAGAATATCAACTGTTGATGAGGGTATAAAGAAATTAGAAAGTTTGTGCATTGCTGGTAGAAATGTAAAATGGTACAGCCACTGGGGAAAACAGTATGGCAAATCCTTAAAAAAGCTGGTAGAATACCCATACGATCTAGTAATTCCATTACAGGGAATATACCCAGAAGAACTGAAAGCAGAGAGTTGAACAGACATTTGTATATCAGTGTTCATAGCAGCATTATTCACAATAGTCAAAAGGTAGAAAAGAACCAAACATTCATAGATGGATGAATAGATAAACAAGATGTGGTATATACATAAAATGAAATATGATTCAGCCTTAAAAATAAATGAGATTTTGATACTTGCTGTAATATGGATGAACCTTGAAGACCTGATGCTAAATGAAAGAAGCCAGACACAAAACTAATGTAAATATTTTATTATTTCACTAACATGAGAAATCTAGAGTAGTCCAATTCATAGAGACAGAAAGTAGATTGTAGGTTACCAGGGACTGGGAACACTGGGGAGTGGGGAGTTATTGTTTGATAGGTACAGAGTTTCCATTTGAGAAGATGAGGAATCTCTGCAGATGGATTGTGCTGATGGTTGCAAAACAATGTAAATTGACTTAATGCCACTGAACTATATACCTAAAAAATGGCCATAATTATAAGTTTTGTTGTGTGTATTTTACAATAAAAAAGTAATAGGTACACTTTGCAGCTTTACCGCAAAGTGAAGATATGGAAATTTGTTTGGAGGTGTTTAGCATCAGTGTACAGGATTAATATATGTGGCCCACTCTCCTCTCCCCTGCCACTTATACAAGGAATTTTTTTCAATAAATCTGAGAATGCAGAACCACAGACATCCCACTGTGACAAATGTCTCAGATTTTCCCTCTGCAGGGTGTGGGTGCCCCTATCCCCCCGCCCACTGCAGTGTTCAAGGGTCAACTGTATTTAACTTCTTACCAAGAAAATTCTTTTTCTTCTCTCCCTCCTTCCTCTCTTTCTCTTCTTCAATTAGTATCTTTGTGTATATAGATTCGTTCTAAGGCGAGGACCAGGAAGCTGGCAATATGGAAACTTTTTCTGCAGGCAATTAGGGTAGCCCAAAAAGAGAGATGGAGAAGAAAGGGCAGGTAATAGAAGTGCTGTGATGAGATGCTGCTTTTTCCAGATCTTTTCAGAGAGGTGGTCTGGTCCTTTCCATCATGGAGACCAGTAACTTTAATTAGGAACTACGTTTTCATTTGTTATTTACCTGGCCAACAATATTGGCTCAAGCACTGGTTGCTATAAGCAAAATTTGTACTGAAAAGGAGGCTTAATAATATAAGTGCACAAAGAATTCTGTAAATTGTCTTTTCACTTGTAACTTGTACCAAGGGTGAGGTCTTCTGAATGATACTTTGATAAGGCACATGCCACTTAACATGCCAAAATACCACAGACATTTTCTCCTTACACACAGAATGAGCACCAAGTTTACCTAAGAACAAATGTAACTCTGCAATAAAGGAAGTGGGACTATATCTGAAACAAAACCTGAGTTTGAATCTCAGATCTGAAGAAAACTAATATGAAAACATACATTGTTGCTATTCCTGTTACAAATTACTTGGACATTGTTCTCACTTTACAGCAGCTCTGTTCATTATTCTCATGTTACGACTGGAGAAATTGGAGCTTAGAAACATCAACTAACTTGAGGAGTAGTTATTAAGCTGCAAACCGATATTGAACCAGAGCTGCCTTCTCAAACACCACAGCTCTTTGGGTTCCATCAGAGCTGTGAAAGGCAGGCAATTATATACACAGATTTTCCAGAAGACATGATAAGAATGTTCTATTCCCTCAGTTGTTTTTAGGGCAGGATGAGACTAAAGTATTATGTCAGTATATAGATTCAACCACATCATGTATTTCTTATTTGTATTTCTTGTTTACCTTATAATTTTTTTAAGATTTTCATATCATGACTATTTAAATTCAAATAGTTGGATGATAGATTTAAGCTTGTTTAACAGGTGATGAAACTGAGATGCAACTTGACTTTTCAAAGATCAGTTTACTAGCGGCTGTTGTTTAGTTGCCAAGTCACGTTCAACTCTTTGTGACCTCCTGGGCTGTAGCACACTGGGCTCCTGTGTCTTTCACTATCTCTTGGAGTTTGCTCATGTCCATTGAGTCAGTGATGCTATCCAACCATCTCATCCTCTGCTGCCCCTTTTCCCTCCCACCATCAATCTTTCCCAGAATCAAGGTCTTTTCCAATGGGTCAGCTCTTGGCATCAGGTGGCCAAAGTATTGGAACTTCAGCTTCAACATCAGACCTTCCAATGAGTATTCATGGTTGATTTCCTTTAGCTTTGACTGGTTTGATCTCCTTGCTGTCCAGGGGACTCTCAAGAGTCTTCTCGAGCACCACAGTTTGAAAGCATTAATTCAGCATTCAGCCTTCTTTATGGTACAACTCTCCCATCCGTACATGACCAATGGAAAACTGTAGCTTTAACTATATGGACCCGTCGGGAAAGAGATGTCTCTGCTTTCTGATACACCGTCAAGGTCTGCCATAGCTTTCCTTGCTAGCGCCAAGTTGAGGGATGTCTTGGGACCCTCATCCCTGGGCTACTGGTTGTCATGACAATGCAGAGGTGGCCCTGCAATGGTTCTTGTTTAGGTGGTGGGGCCTGGATGTCTCATTGACCCAGGCTAAGCAGCTGGGGAAACAAACAAACAACAAAACAAGCCTTCACATACTAGTTTCACATATTCAAGTTGTAGTTGCTAGTAGTAGTTTTGAAGAAAAAGTCAAAGTTGGAAATACAGTATTCACTAACTTTATTTTCTGCAAATAAAGGTTTGCACAGAAGAAGACCATTGTTAGGTGAGTTTTAGAATTAGGAAAGTTCAGACATTTAATGCAGATTAAAACGTTCTTGGTTTTGCTCCTGTAATCACTTTTTTGCCCGCCAGCATTTCTGTGAATCAGTTACACTTTTAAGGAAAACTGAACCCTTGTGAAAAGCAAACCTTCTCAAAAGAGTGACCTCTATTAGGAGCCAGTGCTGTCTGTTTTCACAGTTGATTCTGACTGCTTCATTATTCCCACTTCCCAAACTCCTAAATACACATAGCTGTACCATATCTTCCGACTTCATTCATTTGATCCACAAATATTTATTAAGCACTTAATATGTGCAGGGCTTCTCTTGTGGCTCAACTGGTAAAGAATCTGCCCACAATGCGGGAGACCTGGGTTCAGTCCTTGGGTTGGGAAGATCCCCTGGAGAAGGGAAAGGCTACACACTCCAGTATTCTGGCCTGGAGAATTCCATGGGCTGTATAGTCCATGGGGTCACAAAGAGTTGGACATGACTGAGCAACTTTCACTTTCATTTTAACAAGGGCAGGCACTGTTCTGGTCTCTTGGGATATGTTAGTGAACAACAGAAGAATCTCTGCCCTCTAGAAACTTACATTCTAGCAACTTTGAAGGTACTTTGCTATTCATGTATTAATAGCATTACATATGTTGATTTCTAAGGGGAGGGGAGTCCATTACAGTATTCTCATGTAGAGCTGCTTTCCAGCCATAGCCTTTCCATGACCATGGTGGTGGTGATGGTGGTTTAGTCGCTAAGTTGTGTCCGACTCTTGCGACCCCATGACCATATCTGCTGGTAAATAATCTGAGTAAGGAATGTTAAGAGGAAATATTCTCATAAACTCAGTATGGGTTTTTCTGACCTTTTGGCTCTACCTCAGGACAGGTAGGAGCCTGACAGAAGTAACGGGCTAGTTGCCCTTAAGAGTTGAGGTTAAATCAAAGAAGTTTTTCTTCATGGTAGTCAAGGAAAGAAACCTTTCCTCCCCTATCCTACGCAGAACACTGTATTAATCATTCATTGCTCATGAAATTCAGACATATATCTTGGTTTTCTGCACAGAACTGCATAATGATAAAAAACCAAAGAGCTCTGGGTGGAAACCAGGCAGAATGGGGAGGAAAGAGGAAGATGATAGAACAGCCTCACAGCTTTTATCGTAAACAGTGTCAAGAGGCACAAAGAGAGAAATCTTTTCATGTTGCCTCCCAATCTAGGCTGGTCCTTTTGAAACGTAACATAGTCTTGAAATTTTTAAGAGTCTCTGCAACTCAAAATCTGAAAGCATAAGATAATGGGGAAGTACTGCCGCATCTTATTAGCTTTGTTATAGCGAAGGTATAAATGAAATCAGCAAATACCTTTCAAAACGTAAATGTGAAAAGTATTGAGCTTATGCATTTATGAAGGTTCTAGTTCATAAATTAAGGCTTCATTTTTTAAAAAAATAAAAATTGTTATTTTGAGTCAGTTATGAAGTCTCTTTCAACCTAAAAAAATTCAGCAGACTCTGTGTGTAGTTTTTCATATAGGAAATTGCTGTTTGGGACTTCCCTTGAGCCCATCCTCCAAGTTCTAAAAGAGCTGCTATTCATTAGGACCAGCTGACATGAGAAGTTATAATTTTCTTAAAAAAATGACAGCTGATATTTTGCGACTTTTGAATGTAGGTGGGAAGATGACAAAGAGAGGAACATATATCATTAAGACACTCTGGAAGAAGGTAACTAAACTCTGGATGTGTGCTGGGGATAGAGGCAGGAAAGAGGAGGAGGTGTCTCAGCGGAACAACTGCTGGGCGGGAAGGCTTCATAGCTGACTGCTCTGTGCTCCCCAAGTACTTGGGTTCTGCAGTGACACTGAAGCAGACTCTTATTCAAAGTTGTTTTTCTTTTTTTTTTTTTTTAAAGATACCTAATTAGGATGAATAAAATAGTCATCTCCTATGTGAAAATCTTCACTGTTGTGACTGCTTATCCTAAAAAAGATTTTCAAGTGAGTTTTGTTATGCTTCATGCTTTCCTCATTGATGCATTCTAGACTTTCTCTTTCATGGAACTCCTGGCCTTAATCCTGATGGGCACTTCAATTTAGTGAGTGGACAGTCTCTTTAGCTATAAACCAGAGGTATAGCTCTCCCCAGATTGAATTTCAGAGAGGGTTTCTTAAACTTTGTTAATTGCAGATTGGAGAGCTTGCTCGTCTATCTGCAATGCTGAAATGTGTGTGGGCAGAAGTCAGATTCATAAAGAGAGAGAAAGGCAGAGAGTTAGCCTGAGTTACTTTATTCTGACAAGCTTGATTTTGTGTGTGTATGCTTTTTGGTGGGGGCACATTGTTCAGCCCAATGTGAGCTAAAAAAAAAGAAAAAAAAAAGCCATGTACTACAAGTCCTCTATTCCAATTACAAATCTAGGAAACTGAGTTGCAGGTAGTATTGACTAGGTACAAAAGCAACGAGTTATGGACTATCAGGAGCCCTTCTCTAATTAACAGAATCACCACTGGCATTGGTCTAGACTACCTAGGGGTGATTTAGGAAATAGTTGTACCTGTGCTGAACCTCTGTGCTGCAGGCCCTTGTCACCATCCTCTATAGAACCTCAAGTCCTGGGCGAGTAAAAAAGATCATTCCATCACCTCCTGCGGCAAATCAGCCCCTTTTCTTTTCACCACTGTCTCTTTTCAGGATATACTGCTCTAAATGTAAATTAGCATTGCCTTAAAATTTGGGGCTACGTTGGGAAGCCAATAGTAGTAATTTGAGTGGTACATTAAATACTCTACAAAAGCTTTCTGGATCTCTATTAGGAGTCTGATAACATTAATATTACAATTCAAATATTACTATAAACATACATGAAAATCCTTAGTCTATCTTTTATTGCCTATTCTCATATTAGATGGGCTTCCCAAGTGGCTCAGTGGTAAAGAATATACCTGTCAATGCAGCAGCTGCAGGAGATGCAAGTTCAGTCCCTGGGTGGGCAAGATCCCCTGGAGAAGAAAATGGCAACTCACTTCAGTATTCTTGCCTGGAAACTCCATGGACAGAGGAGCCTGGCGGGCTACAGTCCATGGGGTCACAAAGAATTGAACACAACTGAAGAGATTGAGCACATTTGCACTCATATTAAAGATGTATCATACATCAAAAGACACAGTTCTTTTTTTTCCTAGCAATATAAAAAGCAACACAAAAAGTACAAATTCTCATGACAAGTGTGATCAAAAGCTTTAGCCAGGAAACTATATACCATATTTTATGAAAATAATGATTGGTTAAAGTTGAATATTCTTTCCTTGAGTTTAACACAAAATCAAGGATCAAACACTATTTATCTGGCAAATTCTCTGCTCAGTTCACCCTCCAACTCTTGAGAGGTTGTGGAACCCAAGGGTTGAGGAGGCTTCTGAACCAAACCTACCCTCCCAACAGAGTGTATGATGAGGGAATGAGAGAGGGAGCGTGGTCCTGCTGGGTTTTTCTCACAGTTGGGGTTCAGTGTAGCTGATCCAGCAGCTGCTGGGGACTAACACGGTTCTGGCTTTTTCTTGCCCATTTATGGGTAGGCCTACCTGAGTTTACTTTCGGAGAAACCCTAACCTTAGGTTTTTCACTCTAAACCCAATATGGATGGTATATGGTTGGGAATGGGTAGGCACAGATGAGCTTGTAGGGATAAATTGGGAGTGGTTAGCATAGAATATGTGGAAATAGGGCCTCAAATATGTTTATCAGAAATAGGGCCTCAAAACTAAATTTGACACCAGGGATGATAACAAATTAAGCAACCTATTGATTAATGTAAACCCTGTTATGTTTTATGTGTGGCAAGTTCTTTTTCAAAAATTCTATCTTCTCTGGGGAGATACTATGTCACAAGTGTTATGAAGAACTCATACACCAGACATTTCCACTTTTTGAGAAAAAAATCTACTGACTTTTCCCCCCAAATCTTTGAGGTATAATTAGAAACAGTGAACTAGATGTACACAAAAAGCATAGATATCAACAACATAGTGCTGAATTAAGATGATTTTTAGTGGAAAAAAATTAAATGAGATTTATAACAGCATCATTTATGTGCATTAAAAACACAAACACAAATCAACAACATTACACCTTTTATAAGGGTCCATGCATATCAGGGCTTCCCTGGTGGCTTAGATGGTAAAGAATCTGCCTGCAATGCAGGAGACCTGGGTTCAGTCCCTGGGTCAGGAAGATCCCCTGGGGAAAGGAATGGCAACCCACTCAAGTATCCTTGCCTGGATAATCCCATGGACAAAGGGTCCTGGTGGGCTGAAGTCCATGGGGTCACAAAGAGTTGGACATAATTGAGTGACTAACAGTTAAAGTTTTTTTAATGCATATCAGACACTTCTGAGTGACATGCCTGTAGGAAGGAAGAGTGAGGGGACACAGGAGGTGGGGCTGGAGATGAAGGGGTTAAATGAAATAAAGTACAAGCAAGCAAGGATCTGGCACCCACCTAGGATGCTGGGCTGTGGATTCAAGAGTATAATTCACTCTGTGAACCTGAGGGCCAAAGACTCTGATGGTAGGAATGAGAGGAGTTGGAAAGTGGGGGTCCTTGGGCACAAGGAAGGGAAAAGGAACCTGCTGAGTTCATACTTCCACCTCCATCCTCACTGCAAGGTCAGTGAAATCTGCAGAAGGGGCCATGCCGCAGATAATTTTTTCTACAGGAGACTGTCTAAAGAATATTCTAGCCCATGCAGACCAGTCTCACAACTATCCAACTTGGTTATTGTAGCTTCAAAGCAGTCGTTGACAATCCACAAGAAATGTGGAGGGCTGTTTTCTAGTATAACTTTACTTAAAAAACAAGAGGCAGACTGCATGTGGCCTGTGGCTGTAGGCGGCTGACCTCTGGCATGAGAGCTGGCGTCCCCCCTCCTCATGGACTGCCCAGAGCAGAGCCTCCAGGATGATTCTGTCATTCAAAAATATGACCTCAGAAGACAGATGGAAAGGCATCAGGGCTCATTTAAATTCAGAGAAAAAGAACCTGAGGTCCATAGGGGCTTCTGTGATAATAGAATTTTAGACATCCTGAGCGTTTGCTGCTAGGATAAATAACCTGTGGGCAGGGTTCACATCATTTTTCATTTGATCAAATCAAGAGCATGTTTCATAAGCAAATGCAAATGCTCAAGAGCTTTTCTGAGTTTGTAGCAAGTGGCAGGAATTTACATCCTGTATGTCCCAGCAGCATGGTGCCAGGAGCTCTCTCTCCACCTTTCTCAGACATGTTGGCCTAAGTCTTTGGGGCATTCCCTCCAAGAATCCCCAAATTGGACTGAAGGCTATCTAGGCAAGAGCTAAACCCATGCCTGCAGCTCATGTTAAGGGAATGTAGGACAAAAGCATAAAGTCTTCAAAATGACCATCTTTACATGAATAGGCCAATCAAGCACTGTAGATTCAAGCATGAGGATCACCGGGGCGAAGCTTTTCGAATGTCAACAGCAAAAGGTAAATAAAGTCAAGTGGCTGGACTGCCTTTCACCTCCACCCTGGTTCACTGGCTTCTAGCTGCTAATTATCATCTCTTGAGGCTCCTGTCCCTTCCCCTGTCGTGTTTGTCTGGCGAGCATCTAAGCCTCTTTCTCATTACTGAGTGCCTGGCTGTTTTCCAGCAGAGGGCCAGCTCCCTCTGGCTCTGGAAGGACAGCCTGTCCCATGATGCACTGACATCTTAATTCTGTCCTGTAACAGCGCGCTTATCCACGTCCATCCGTTTGGTCCAAGTGAGATTTCCCCAGACACCCCTTCACCTGCATTTAGACTGTCTTGCTGTGGCTCCAATACTTTACTTTCCTAAGGAGAGTCTGTAAGGCAGAAAAGGCCCCCTTTAAAGCCTGTATAAATTAGTGTCAGTCATAAAATTCACCCACTGAGTTTCTCAGGAGTCCACATGTCAAGAGAGAGGCGAGAAGAATCATTAGCTGAGTGTGCTCTTCTGTTCGGTCCACCAGGATTTCAGTCTAGGATCTGCACATATTGTCTAAGACAGGGCGGGAGTTCTCCAAGCTGACCTAGGGAGAAAAATTAATAGTCAAAGGCTCCACAGACCTGTTATTCCCATGTCTGGTTATAAATCCAGAACACTGAAACATTGAAAATTGTTCTTGAAGGTAATACATTTCGTTAGTCTTAATTGAGAAATTGCCCTCAGCGTGGTACCTGATTTGAAAGTTCACTCTTAATGAGATTCGGAAACAGGAATCTAACTTCATGCTTCCTTGTAAGTAAAACGATGCAAAATGTGTTAATCTCAGCCACCCAAGGCCTTGGGTGCCCAGTAACAACTGCGTTTACATTTTTGGCCTTGTGTCAGAGTAAAAGCAAAGACCAGTTTACACCTGCTGAGTATCCTCTGTCTTTCTGCCCAGATCCAACTTTGCTCTTGTTTTCTCAGCTCTGCAGCTCTGTCTTCTTTCCCCGCAGCGATTCTGTAGCTAAGCCCTCCAGGTCAAGCGCCTGCATATTCTCTTCACCTTCATGTCTACATTTCCCTGGAGGAGGGAAGCAAGCATGCCTTCTCCCTTCCAGACCTCAAGGTGACAGGGAACTCAAGAGAGACCCAGAGAGACAATATTCTTTCTACTTCTGGTGAGCGTTCTGAGCAGGTTGTTTAAAGGGTCAAGAACTTGACCTTAGACATAGAAAACAAAGTAAAATATGTGTATATGTTAGTCCCAAACTCCTAATTAGCACCCCCTGCCCAACCTTTCCCCTTTGGTAACCACAAGTTTGTTTTCTATGTCAAAGGTCAATCTCTTGACCCTTTAAACAAAATGCCCAGAACTTTCCTGGTGGTCCAGTGGTAGAGAATCTGCCTGCTAATGCAGGGGACACTGGTTTGATTCCTGGTGTGGGAAGATTCTAAATGGTGCAGGGCAACTAAGCTGGTACACCACAACTCTAGATAACCAACAAGGACCTACTGTATAGAACAGGGAGCTCTACTCAATATCTTGTAATAACCTACAAGGGAAAAGAATCTGAAAAAAGAAACACTTTGCTGTGTACCTGAAACTAACACCTGGACTTCCCTGGTGGCTCAGACGGTAAAGCGTCTGCCTACAATGCAGGAGACCCAGGTTCAATCCCTGGGTTGGGAAGATCTCCTGGAGAAGGAAATGGCAGCCCACTCCAGTACTCTTGCCTGGAAAATCCCATGGATGGAGGAGCCTGGTAGGCTACAGTCCATGGGGTCGCAAACAGGTGGACATGACTGAGCGACTTCACTTTCTTTCACTTTGAAACCAACACAACATTGTAAATCAACTCTCTTGTTGTTTAGTCGCTAAGTCATGTCCGATTCTTTGCAACCCCATGGACTGCAGCACACCAGGCTCCTCTGTCCTTCTTTACCTCCTGGAGTTTGCTCGAATCCATGTCCAGTGAGTCGGTGATGCCGTCTAATCATCTCATCCTCTGCCACCCTCTTCTCCTTTGGCCTTCAGTCTTTCCCAGCATCATGGTCTTTTCCAGTGAGTTGGCTCTTCAAGTCAGGTGGCCAAACTATTGGAGCTTCAGCTTCAGCAACAGTCCTTCCAATGAATATTCAGGACTGATTTCCTTTAGGATTGACTGGTTTGATCTCCTTGCAGTCTAAGGGACTCTCAAAAGTCTTCTTCAGCACCATAGATATACTTTAATTAAAAAAAAAGAGACTGACCTTTAATTAATAATAGTAATACAAATGTCTAGCTTTGAATGTTAACTGTATGTCAGGCTCTCTGCTAAGCACTTCTTATATATTTTATCCTCATAACAACCCTGGGTAGGAGGAATTTCACATGGGGAAACTGAAATTGGATAAATTAAGTGACTTGCTCAAATGTGGAATTTGAAACTGGGGAGTCTGGCCTCTGTTTCCAGCCTCTGTGCTACAGCAGGAAAAGGAATAGAAGAGGTACCACCCTGAGTCTCGCCACTTTGTGGTTATGCAATTCTCAAGGGAGACCAGTCTCCATCATCCTGTTTAGGATTTACACAGTACAGACTAAAAATGCCTCCTGGATTAATCTTGGCAGCCCACACCTTACCACCCTCCTCCTCTTCTGCAATCAGTCCCTGTCTGTTCAGTGAATGTTAACTCAGGTTATTATTAGCTGAAGAATAATTATAGCTATAAATATAAAATTCATGTATGTAAATGTATTAATACCTCTCTCCTGCCCTTAATCTTGTCTACAGTGTTATCATGAAAGGGCGTTTTACTGTCTTCAACCTAATCTCTGATAGATAGAATAGAGTTTGTTTGGATTTAATGTGCACAGGGCATAAGTTCCTAGTACCACAGAGATTGGAGGAGGTTTTGTGTGTTTGTTTTTAGAAATGGTTTAGCTGGTCTGCAAAAGAGATGTCACCAACCCCTTTGTCAGTGAATGCTTTTCTAGAATATTTCCTGGTACCTTTCGGGAATCATGACAAGTGTGTGAGATGGCCTGGCTGAACCAGGGTTGCAGAAATGTTTTTAGAACAGTGCAAAACTAACTGCCCCCCAACTCCCCCATATGCCCCAAATGGACAACCTTGGCCCCATTAGCACTGTTTTCTAAGGGAGGTAACTGAAAAAAAAGTGTTAAGTTGCTCAGTCATGTCGAACTCTTTGCGACCCATGGACTGTAGCCCACCAGGTGGCTCTGTCCGTGCCATTTTTCCAGGCAAGAATATTGGTATGGGTTGAGAATCCCTCCTCTAGGGGATCTTTCTGACTTACGATGGAGGCCTAAAGGCAAACTCCTCCACTGATCAAACCCTAGAAAAACAGTTAACAGTAATAAGAGCTGACTTCTACCTAAAACTTTTTATAGGCCCAAAAAAGATCTTAATGACCCAGATAACCACGATGGTGTGATCACTCACCTAGAGCCAGACATCCTAGAATTCGAAGTCAAGTGGGCGTTAGGAAGCATCGCTATGAACAAAGGTAGTGGGGTGATGGAATTCCAGTTGAGTTATTTCAAATCCTAAAAGATGATGCTGTGAAAGTGCTGCACTCAATACGCCAGCAAATTTGGAAAGCTCAGCAGTGGCTACAGGACTGGAAAAGTTCAGTTTTCATTCCAATCCCAAAGAAAGGCAATGCCAAAGAATATTCAAACTACTACACCTTTGCACTCATCTCACATGCTAGCAAAGTAATACTCAAAATTCTCCAAGCAAGTATGTGAACTGAGAACTTCCAGATGTTCAAGCTGGATTTAAAAAAGGCAGAGGAACCAGAGGTCTAATTGCCAGCATCTGCTAGATCGTAGAAAAAGCGAGAGTTCCAGAAAAGCATCTACTTCTGCTTTATTGACTACGCCAAAGCCTTTGACTGTGGATTCCAACAAACTGTGGAAAATCCTTCAAGAGATGGGAATACCAGATCACCTGACCTGCCTCCTGAGAAATCTGTATGCAGGTCAAGAAGCAACAGTTAAAACCAGACTTGGAACAATGGACTGATTCCAAGTTGGGAAAGGAGTACATCAAGGCTGTATATTGTCACCCTGCCCTGCTTATTCAACTCGTATGCAGAGTACATCATGTGAAATGCCGGGCTGGATGAAACACAAGCTGGAATCAAGATTGCTGGGAGAAATATCAATAACCTCAGATATGCAGATGACATCACCCTTATGGCAGAAAGGAAAGAGGACTTCACTAAAGAGCCTCTTGATGAAAGTGAAAGCAGAGAGTGAAAAAGCTAGCTTAAAACTCAGCATTCAAAAAATGATGATCATGGCATCTGGTCCCATCACTTCATGGCAAATAGATGGGGAAACAGTGGAAACAGTGACAGACTTTATTTTCTTGGTCTTCAAAATCACTGCAGATGGTGACTGCAGCCATGAAGTTAAGAGATACTTGCTCCTCAGAAGGAAAGCTATGACCATCCTAGACAGCCTATTAAAAAGCAGAGACATTACTCTGCCTACATAGGTCTACCTAGTCAAGGCTATGGTTTTTCTAGTAGTCATGTATGGATGTGAGAATCGGATCATAAAGAAGGCTGAAGGCCAAAGAATTGATGCTTTTGAACTGTGCTTTTGGAGAAGACTCTTTTTTTTTTTTTTATTTCTTGGAACAGAAATTTATTCTCAGAATAATGCACAAAAGCATAGGTTGAGGCTGCCGTTGGGAGGCCTCCCTCCCTTCCTCTGCCGCCACCTCCCCCCCTCTTTGAATGCCAGGGAGAACACAGTTGAAGGAAACATGCAATCACAAACAATGATCAACTCTAAAGACAAAAGGTTTGGTCCAAAAGAACTCAACATAATTAATCCAAATACCGTGAAGAGCTTCACTGAGTAGGATTAAGATATTGCAGATGTAGTGTTTCCACAGGGTGGCTCTTCAGTGCACCAGGGGAGCCTGCTTGAGGGAGATGAGGACAGAACGCATGCAGGAGACATCTTTGGCCTGCTTGCTGGACTTGGGGTTAAAGTCACACAGCCGGGCCACCCGTTCCCACTCAGTGCCTGGGGACGACTCCTCAATGTCATTTACAAAGGCTTCTTCTGCTGCCCTGTTGTTGGCTTTCGTCTTCTGCAGCTGCTCGTCCTGCCTCGCATACCACTCATCCAGCTCCTTTATTGCTTTTTCTTTCCACTCTGCTTCCTGCTTCCGAGAATTGGCATCAAGGGCTTCCAAGCGTTCCGTTTGCTCTTCTCTCCATTTACGGATACTTTCAGGCTCTGACTGCAATCGATCCACTTGTGAAATAGCTGCATAACTGTCTGTCGGCCCATTACTCTCCTGGTAGTATTCTCCATTCGTCACTCCATCAACACCATCTGGAACCCCCGGCGGCTCGCCGTGCGGCTGGGGTCCAGGGGCGCCGCCGTCCAGGATGGCGAAGGCCTCGTCGTTCTCGATGCCCGCAATCTCGCTCTCCTGCTGCGCCAAGAAGGCCGCGGCAGGGTCCTCTTCGCCGGCCACTCCGTTCCCCAGGGCGGGACCACCAGCGGGGACGCCGAACGGATCTAACTCAGCCATGGCGAGAAGTTCGACGGCACCGACTTTCAGAGAAACACCAACCGACCAGCAGACAACGCGTCCGGCAGCGGCCGCTGTGCTTGCGCCTGCTATCAGAGTTTGGAGAAGACTCTTGAGAGTCCCTTGGACTGCAAGGAGATCCAACCAGTCCGTCCTAAAGGAGATCATGCCTGAATATTCATGAGAGGGGCTGATGCTGAAGCTGAAGCTCCAATACTTTGGCACCTGATGTGAAGAGCTGACTCGTTGGAAAAAACCCTGATGCTGGGAAAGATTGAGGGCAGGAGGAGAAGGGGGTGACAGAGGGTGAGATGCTTGGATGGTGTCACTGACTTGGACATGAGTTTGTGTAAGCTCCGGGAGTTGGTGATGAACAGGGAAGCCTGCTGTTCTGCCATCCGTGTGGTCACAAAGAGTCAGACATGACTGAGCAACTGAACAGAACTGATGGGTCCAGGTGCTATGCTAAGCAAATTACACATACTGAGTGGTTGCTGTAGATTTGAGTATACTATTATGCCCACTTATCAGATGAGGAAGCTAAGGTAACAGGTAGTAAAATCGTAGCGGCAAGATTTAAACACAGAAACTGTTGACCTTTTTAGCCCTTTGATTCACCATGAGCCTCAGCTAAGTGGCACCATCTCTGCTGCTCCAGCGCCCTGGCAGGCAACTTGAAGAAGTGAGGTCAGTGGATGCCAACCACAGGGATCGAGGGGGCTGGAACACATGCAGAGAGCACGATCTAGCCCAGGAGGAGCTGCCACTCACAGTAGGAGGGCACGCAGGCCAGGGCCAGGCCTTCCTTTTGATTTGTCTAGAGTGGCTAAAAAAGCTGAAGTTCAGTAAGAGCTCGCCCGGGTTTTGAATGTTGACTCCTTATTTTAGAAAGGCACCCTCCACACCAACCATCTACACCTGCCACTCATGCAAAGCCAACAGGTGGCCCTCTCCTTCCTCCACTGCACTGGCTCTACCCAGGGTGCCCCTTGCCAGGGATTTGCTCTCAGATGTCGATCTTCTGTCTGAAAGTGCTCCCGCCTGGCCTCAAACTGTCTGCTAAGCTTCGTGAACGCATGCTGTTGAAGAATGGTGACAGATTCAGGAACCCGCCTGCTTCCATGTCTCCTCCTGCAGTTTACTTACTCCAGTGCGGACTGCACCTCCGAGCTTTCCCATGTCCTCTCTGTAGGGATCAGTGTCCTCTTGGCCAAAGTTCTCCTGAGGCTTTGTACCACACCTGGCTGTATCCTTTCTGCCTTTTGCCAGGTCCATTTCTCCTCTCTCCCAATTACACAGTCAACCTCTCGGGACAAGCCCAAAGTCTTAGCAATTACCTCACTCTTCCCATCTTCCCCCAAGCCCGATCTCAGTGCTTCATAGGTTTACCTCTCAAGTCTTTACTGAATTAAATATAAAAATTGCAGTACAGGTGAGGCTTGTCTTCATATTCTTAATGACAAGGCAGGTTCAGTTGCTTTAATAAAGCACTAAAAGTACAGTTACTTTGCCTCTTTAAACCTGTTTTCTCATCTATTAAATATTATCATACCAATAGGAATCACTTAATAGGGGTAGACTGCATAGCACAGCACCTGATGCATAGAAGGCACTCAGGAGAGGTCAGTTCATCTTGTTGTCACAGCTTTCATGATTTAATACAATTGCTGTTTAGATTCTTTTGATCCCATGAACTGTAGCACTCCAGGCTTGCCTGTCCTTCACCATCTACTGGAGCTTGCTCAATGTCCATTGAGTCGATGATGCCATCCAACCACTTCATCCTCTGTCGCCCCTTTCTCTGTCTTTCCCAGCATCAGGGTGTTTTCCAATGAGTCAACTCTTGGCATCAGGTGGCCAGAGTATTGGAACTTCAGCTTCAGCATCAGTCATTCCTATGAATATTCATGGTTGATTTCCCTTAGGATTGTGTGGTTTGATCTCCTTGTAGTTCAAGGGACTCTCAAGAGTCTTCTCTAACACCGCGGTTCAAAAGCATCAATTCTTTGGCACCCAGCCTTTTTTCTGGTCCAACTTTCACATCCATACATGACTACGTGAAAAATGATAGCTTTGACTAGAGGGATCTTTGTCAGTCAAGTAATGTCTCTGCTTCTTAATATGCTGTCTAGATTGGTCATATCTTTTCTTCCAAGGAGGAAGTGTCTTAGTTTCATGGCTGCAGTCACCATCTGCAGTGATTTTGGAGCCCAAGAAAATAAAATCTGTTACTGTTTCCATTGTTTCCACATCTATTTGCCACAAAATCATGGGACTGGATGCCATGATATTCGCTTTTTGAATGTTGAGTTTAAAGCCGGGTTTTTCACTCTCCCTTTTCACTTTCATCAAGAGGCTCTTTAGTTCCTCTTCACTTTCTGCCATAAGAGTGGTGGAATCTGCATATCTGAGGTTACTGATATTTCTCCCGGCAATCTTGATTGCAGTTCATGCTTCATCCAGCCCAGCATTTCACATGATGTACTCTGCATAGAAGTTAAATAAGCAGGGTGACAATATACAGCCTTGATATACTCCTTTCCCAATTTTGAACCAGTCTGTTGTTCCATGTAGAGTTCTAACTGTTGCTTCTTGACCTGCATATAGGTTTCTCAGGAGGCAAGGAAGGTGGCCTGGTAGACCCATCTCTTTAAGAATGTTCCACAGTTTGTTGTGCTTCACACAGTCAAAGGCTTTATAACGTAGTCAATGAAGCAAAAGTAAATGTTTTTCTGGAATTGTCTTGTGTTTTCTATGATCCAGTGGATGTTGGCAATTTGATCTCTGGTCCTTCTGCTTTTTCTAAATACAGATTGTACATCTGGAAGTTCTCAGTTCACACCCTGTTGAAGCATAGCTTGAAGGATTTTGAGCATTTTGTGCATTACCTTGCTAGCATGTGAAATGAGCACAGTTGTGCAGTAGTTTGAACATTCTTTGGCATTGCCCTTCTTAGGGATTGGAATGACAGCTGATCTTTTCCAGTCCTGTGGCCACTGCTGAGTTTTCCAAATTTGCTGACATATTGAGTGCAGCACTTTCTCAGCATCATCTTTTAGGATTTGAAATAGCTCAACTGGGATTCTATCACCTCCACTAGTTTTGGTTGTTGTGATGCTTCCTAAGGCCCACTTGACTTCACATTCCAGGATGTCTGGCTCTAGGAGAGTGATTACACCATTGTGGTTATTTAGATCATTGAGACCTTTTTTGTATAGTTCTTCTGTGTAGAAGAACCTCTTCTTAATCTCTTCTGCTTCTGTTAGGTCCTTACCATTTCTGCATTTCAGGATTTAATACAATAGAGATAAGATTTATTGAAAGGCAGGGCTGATCTTATTTCAGGTTATCCTCACATCCTGAACTAAGATCCCAAGGAACTCATGAAAGGTCTTTTCCGAATTAAGACAGCAGTTAAAGTTCCACCTATTCATTTCTTCCCTGTAACTGTTTTTTTTTGAGCCTGGTAAAAACATTTGCTTTCCTTCTTAACAGAAATTTTATAAATCTAAGTGATGAATATGCTCATTACTCTGTCATAGGCTGAATTTTGTACCCACCTCCAAATTCACATTTTGAGGCTCTAACCCCAGCACTTCAGAATGTACTTTTGTTTGAAGACAGGGAATTAAAAATGTAATTAAGGTTAAATGATTCAGTTCAGTTCAGTCAATCAGTTGTGTCCAACTCTTTGTGACCCCATGGACTGCAGCACGCCAGGCGTCCCTGTCCATCACCAACTCCCGGAGCCTACCCAAACTCATGTCCATTGAGTTGGTGATGCCATCCAACCATCTCATCCTCTGTTGTCCCCTTCTCCTCCTGCCTTCAATCTTTCCCAGCATCAGGATCTTTTCAAATGAGTCACCTCTTCGCATCAGTTGGCCAAAGTATTGGAGTTTCAGCTTCAACATCAGTCCTTTCCATGAATATTCAGGACTGATCTCCTTTAGGATGGACTGGTTGGATCTCCTTGCAGTTCGAGGGACTCTCAATAGTATTTTCCAACATCACAGTTCAAAAGCATCAATTCTTCAGCACTCAGCTTTCTTTGTAGTCCAACTCTCACATCCATACATGACCACTGGAAAAACCATAGCCTCGACTAGACAGACCCTTGTTGGCAAATCAATGTCTCTGCTTTTTAATATGCTGTCTAGGTTGGTCATAATTATTCTTCCAAGGAGTAAATGTTATTTAATTTCATGGCTGCAGTCACTATCTGCAGTGACTTTGGAGCCCTCCAAAATAAAGTCTGTCACTGTTTCCACTGTTTCTCCATCTATTTTCCATGAATGATGAGACTGGAGGCCACGATCTTTGTTTTCTGAATTGAGCTATGAGTGTGCCCTAATTCATTCTGACTGTGGTTCTGATAAGAAAAGGAAATTTGGAGACATAAAGGGACACAGGGTTGGGCATGTACAGGGAAGGTGCCATCTGAAGATTTAGGATGGAGACCACCATCTATAAGCCAAGAAGTGATGCTTCAGGAGAAACCTGACCTGCTGACACCTTAATCATGGACTTCCAGCCTCCAGAACTGTCAGAAAATAAATTTTGGGGGCTTTCCTGGTAGCTTAGTATGATAAAACCTGCCTGCTAATGCAGAAGACATAGGTTCGATTCCTGATCTGAGAAGATTCCACATGCCACGAAGCAAATACTCCATGCACCACAACTGTTGAGCCTGTGTTCTAGAACCCGGAAACTAAAACTATTGTAGGCTGTGTGCCCTAGAACCCGTGCTCTGCAGCAAGAGAAGCCACCACAATGAGAAGCTTACACACCACATCTACAGAGTAACTGCCTCTTGCGACAACTAGAGAAAAGCCTGTGCAGCAACAAAGACCCAGCACAGCCAAAAAATAAATAAATGGAATTATTTTTTAAGACAGAAAATGAATTTCTGTTGTGCATGCTATAGGTATTATAGGTACACCCATGTCCCATCCCTACCGACCTCCATCCCATCTCACTCTTCATCCCATCCTCCAGTCTGTGACACTTTGTTCTGGCAGCTCTAGCAAACTAATACTTGCTTCTTCTTTTGGACCTTTGCCTCTTCCTAGTGATGTAACTTCAGAAAATGGGAAATGCGGATCTTCTTGAAGGAAATGGGAGAAAAATATATATTGGGAGAAACAACATGTTTGCTTTAAAACTGTCTCCTGGCCTAATATTTGAGAGATTTTCTGAGGAAGACTCCTGTGGCAGATCCTGCCCATATCCTTTACACGTCCCCTCTGCCTTGTGGCTGTGGCACATACCAGCCAGACATTAAACTGCCAGCATCTTGTCAGTGGCTTGGAGGTTTTTTCCTCGTGCCTGAAACCTACTTTGTCAGTGCTCAGGGCAGACTGAAAACGTCAGAGAATTGATGCTTTATGACCCACAGGAACTGGAGTATAAATACCCCAGATCCTCATCATCAAACATGATAACTCACATAACTCTCCAGAAGCTTGCAGAGTTCTCCAGAAGATTAAGCTCCCTTAATTGTTCTTGATTAAGCTGTGAGTAGTGGCCATGAGGACACACACCATGTCCAAGGTAAGCAGCAGCTGCTTCACTTTCTTGGAGTAGCTGTGAAGAGATACCCCACGTCCAAGGTAAGAGAAACCCAAGTAAGACAGTAGGCTCTGAGAAAGGGCATCAAAGGGCAGACAGACTGAAACCACAATCACAGACAACTAGCCAGTCTGATCACATGGACCACAGCCTTGTCTAACTCAATGAAACTAAGCCATGCCGAGTGGGGCCACCCAAGGTGGACGGCTCATGGTGGAGAGGTCTGACAAAATGTGGTCCACTGGAGAAGGGAATGGCAAACCACTTCAGTATTCTTGCCTTGAGAACCCCATGAACAGTATGAAAAGGCAAAAAAAGATAGGACACTGAAAGATGAACTCCCCAGGTCGCTAGGTGCCCAATATGCTACTGGAGTTCAGTGGAGAAATAACTTAAGAAAGAATGAAGGGATGGTGCCAAAACAAAAGCAACACCCAGTTGTGGATGTGACTGGTGACAGAAGCAGGTTCCAATGCTGTAAAGAGCAATATTGCACAGGAACCTGGAATGTTAGGTCCCTGAATCAAGGCAAATTGGAAGTGGTCAAACAGGAGATGGCAAGAGTGAACGTGGACATTCTAGGATTCAGCGAACTGAGATGGACTGGAATGGGTGAATTTAACCCATTCAGATGACCGTTATATCTACTACTGTGGGCAGGAATCCCTTAGAAGAAATGGAGTAGCCATCGTAGTCAAAAGAAGAGTCCAAAATGCAATACTTGGATGCAATCTCACAAATGATAGAATGATCTCTGTTCATTTCCAAGGCAAACCATTCAATATCACAGTAATCCAACTCTATGCCCTGACCAGTAATGCTGAAGAAGCTGAAGCTGAACAGTTCTATGAAGACGTATAAGACCTTTTAGAACTAACACTCCAAAAAGATGTCCTTTTCATTATACGAGACTGAAATGTAAAAGCAGGAAGTGAGGAAACACCTGGAGTAACAGGCAAATTTGGCCTTGGAGTACAGAATGAAGCAGGGCAAAGGCTAATAGAGTTTTACCAAGAGAACGCACTGGTCATAGCAAACACCCTCTTCCAATAACACAAGAGAAGACTCAACACATGGACATCACCAGATGGTTGACACTGGAATCAGATTGATTATATTCTTTGCACCCAAAGATGGAGAAGCTCTATACAGTCCGCAAAAACAAGACCGGGAGTTGACTGTGGCTCGCATCATGAACTCCTTATTGCCAAATTCAGACTGAAATTGAAGAAAGTAGGGAAAACCACTAGACCATTCAGGTATGACCTAAATCAAATCCCTTATGATTATACAGTGGAAGTGAGAAATAGATTTAAGGGACCAGATCTGATAGACAGAGTGCCTGATGAACTATGGACAGAGGTTCATGACATTGTACAGGAAACAGGGATCAAGACCATCCCCAAGAAAAGGAAATGCAAAAAAGCAAAATGACTGCCTGAGGAGGCCTTACAAATAGCTGTGAAAAGAAGAGACGTAAAAAGCAAAGGAGAAAAGGAAAGATATACCCATTTGAATGCAGAGTTCCAAAGAATAGCAAGGAGAGATAAGAAAGCCTTCCTCAGTGATCATTGCAAAGAAATAGAGGAAAATAATAGAATGGGAAAGACTAGAGATCTCCTCAAGAAAGTTAGAGATACTAAGGGAACACTTTGTGCAAAGATGGACTCAATAAAGGACAGAAATGGTATGGACCTGACAGAACCAGAAGATATTAAGAAGAGGTGGCAAGAATACACAGAAGAACTGTACAAGAAAAATCTTCACAACCCAGTTAATCACGATGGTCTGATCACTCACCTAGAGCCAGACATCCTAAAATGTGAAGTCAAGTGGGCCTTAGGAGGCATCACTACAAACAAAACTAGTGGAGGTGATAGAATCCCAGCTGAACTATTTCAAATCCTAAAAGATGATCCTGTGAAAGTGCTGCACTCAATATTTCAGCAAACTTGGAAAACTCAGCAGTGGCCACAGGACTGGAAAAGGTCAGTTTTCATTCCAATCCCAAAGAAAGGCAATGCCAAAGAATGTTCAAACTACCGCACAATTGCACTCATCTCACACGCTAGTAAAGTAGTGCTCAAAATTCTCCAAGCCAGGCTTTAGCAACACATGATCTGTGAAATTCCAGATGTTCAAGCTGGTTTTAGAAAAGGCAGAGGAACCAGAGATGAAATTGCTAACATCTGCTGGATCGTCAAAAAAGCAAGAGAGTTCCCGAAAAACATCTATTTCTGCTTTATTGACTATGCCAAAGCCTTTGACTGTGTGGATCACAATAAACTGTGGAATATTCTGAAAGAGATGAGAATACAGACCACCTGACCTGCCTCTTGAGAAACCTGTATGCAGGTCAGGAAGCAACCGTTAGAGCTGGACATGGAACAACAGACTGGTTCCAAATAGGAAAAGGAGTACATATATTCATTATAGGGGACTGGAATGCAAAAGTAGGAAGTCAGGAAACACCTGGAGTAACAGGCAAATTTGCCCTTGGAGTACTGAATGAAGCAGGGCAAAGGCTAATAGAGTTTTGCCAAGAGAAAGCACTGGTCATAGCAAAGGCTGTATATTGTCACCTTGCTTATTTAACTAATATGCAGAGTACATCATGAGAAACACTGGGCTGGATGAAGCACAAGCTGGAATCAAGATTGCCAGGAGAAATATCAATAACCTCACATATGCAGATGACACCGCCCTTATGGCAGAAAATGAAGAACTAAAGAGCCTCTTGATGAAAGTGAAGGAGGAGTGTGAAAAAGTTGGTTTAAACCTCAACATTCAGTAAACTAAGATCATGGCCTCCAGTCCCATCACTTCACGGCAAATAGAAGGAGAAGCTATGGAAACTGGGACAGACTTTATTTTTGGAGGTTCCAAAATCACTGCAGATGGTGATTGCAGCAATGAAATAAAAAGACCCTTACTCCTTGGAAGAAAAGTTATGACCAACCTAGACAGCATATTAAAAAGCCGAGACATTACTTTGCCAATAAAGGTCTGTCTAGTCAAGGCTGTGGTTTTTACAGTAGTCATGTATGGATGTGAGAGTTGGGCTATAAAGAAATTGAATGCCGAAGAATTGATGCTTTTGAACTGTGGTGTTGGAGAAGACTCTTGAGAGTCCCTTGGACTGCAAGGAGATTCAACCCGTCCATCCTAAAGGAGATCAGTCCTGAATGTTCATTGGATGGACTGATGATGACGCTGAAACGCCAATACTTTGGCCACCTGATGCGAAGAGGTGACTCATTTGAAAAGACCCTGATGCTGGAAAAGATTGAGGGCAGAAGGAGAAGTGGATGACAGATGGTGAGATGGTTGAATGGCATCACCAACTCAATAGACATGAGTTTGGGTAGGCTCCAGGAATTGATGGATAGGGAGGCCTGGCATGCTGCAGTCCATGGGATCGCAAAGAGTTGGACATGACTGAGCGACTGAACTGAACTGAACTGAATCTTTCTTGAAATGCACCTTGGCTCCCTTCCTATCTCTATGGAAGCCCTCCCTCCTTCCTCTGCAAAGTGCATCTCCCAAGGAAATTACTTGCTCTACAATTCTTATTTTAGGGTGTGATTCTAACAGAACCAAAACTAGGGCTACCTGCCTTCTAGCTACCTGTGTGTGCATATGAAATATCCATATTTAAAGATGCTGCTGTGGTTTCTAGTTTAACAAGATGATATATTGCATTGGAGGTTTCCTGGTGGCTCAGTGGTAGAATCTGCCCATGTAGGAGCCTCGAGTTCAGTCCCTAGGTCAGGTGGATTCCCTGGAAATGGAAATAACAACCCACTCCAGTATTCTTGCCTGGAGAATTCCATGGACAGAGGAGCCTGGTGGGCTACAATCCATGGGGTCACTAAAGGTCAGACATGACTTAGTGACTGAACAGCAACACTGCATCCAATTCTTTTTGTGGTATGGTGTAAGTGGTTCATCTACTGGTGAATCCTGGAGCCTCTCCTTGCAGAAAGGGTGTTCTAAAGTCCTGCCTTGTGGAAATGTCTTTGCATCAAGTCAACTATGCTGCATTTATTTCTTGTATAAACACCAAAGCCCAATCTTTTCAGAAATTATGGGCTTTTTAAACAAATTTTCTAAGTTGAAGGATAATTGCTTTACAGAGTTTTGTGGTTTTCTGTCCTACATCAACAAGAATCAGCCTTAGGTACACTTATGTCCCCTCCCTACTGACCTCCCTCGCATCTCCCTCCTCATCCTACCCATCAGTCTGTCGCAGAGCCCCTGTTGAGTTCCCTGAGTCATGCTGCAGATTCCCATTGGCTATCTATTTTCCATATGGTATTGTAAATTTCTGTTACTCTCTCCATGCATCTCACCTTCTCCCTCCTCTCCTCCCACTGTGTCCTCATTGGCTTTGCTTAGCCAGTGCTCTTGCATCACATCTCTGTGATGAGTAGGTGTGTTTGCATCAGTGTGGAGTGGTTTTAATAAATTGTCTTGTGCCTGAGCCACCTGTTTGCTTATGGGGCTGCTCTAATACCTGGTGTGAAGTTTTCATGCTCCATGGAGGTGCGGTTGAGGGAGTTGCTTCTGAATAGGAGTCCAAGCGACTATGAGAGAAACAGACTTCTGAGGAACAATGCAAGCTGCCCTGGGTGGCAGTGAATCTTTTGCTAAGCCCGCTGGCGCTAAGCCCTTCCTCATTACTCTTAGGCTGGTGTTGAGCATGTCAGAGGTTGAGGTCTTCTCAGTGACTACTCAGAACAACGCTAAGGGCATTCCACACTGAGTAACTTTCAGCCTTCTAGGCTCTTACAGCCAGGCCCACAGTTCTGGAATGAGGAGCCCCGGGACAAGGCTGTGGATGAATGCATTAGCCAGGCCTCACCTGACTGGGCACGTAACCTCTGCAGCTGCTTTGGTGAAAGGATCAGTTGTCTTTGCCCCAAGAGGAACGGTTTTGTCACAGAAGTTATTTCTCTGTCGCATCTTTTGTGAATCTTTTTCTATTAGTGCATTAATCCTAAGAAGTATTGCTGGCTTAAAGGATTTTTGTGAGACAGCCAGGGGTCTACCACCATGGTTTTTAATCACCTTCTTTGCCACATAATCTTCAGCTCGCAGTTGAAGTCCAGAACCACAGGTTTAAAGGGCCATGGGCATCTCACTCCATGCATCCCTGCTGACTTATTTACCTTCTGCTCACTGACTGATAAAAAGGAACTAGTGAAGATGCATGTTACTCTATTATTTTTCATCTAATTATTTAGAAAAGCCTCCCCTGTGAATTGATTAAGGTATTATACCGAGGGAAGATTTCAGATCGACTCTGGGTAAATCTATGAACTCATGTAAATCCACACATTACATCTAAATGGACTTCCTTTGAACCAGGTCACTCTGTAAATGATGAGGGCCTTAATCCTGTCTTTCGTTTAAACGTGTTTTTCAAGATAATTTCTCCTAGCAACCTGTTGGGGTATTAGTTCAGCCCTGATGCAGACGGAGTTAGCATTGAACTGTAAAGCACAAAATCCCTTGTTTGGTTCCCCAGAATTTGTTTCCTAAAATTTAATAATATTTCCCTGTTTTTCTTTTGTTTGAATAACAGCAAGGGAGTTTACTGGGTTGAAGATTCGACATTATCTTACCCTAGACAATCGTTCTGAGCACCAGAACTGTGTGGGGCTGCATGTTACAGGGACCATCCCTGCCCGAATCCTCTCTCGTCTTCCGTTCCCTCGGTCGGGTTTTCCTTCCAGATGCTCATCTCTTCTTTGCTTCTCCACTCCCACTTTAATAGCCTCAGGTGTCATCACCTCAACTGGGGGTCCCCTTGGTTATCTCCAAATCTGCCTCCTTGATCTTAATTCTAGATATTCCGGGCAACTCTGCATCCCATTTCTCTGCTAATTATCCCCAAACAGGCTTCCACCATGTCCATCCCCAACTAAGAAACATACTGTGCTCACTATGGATTACCACACCCCTTCCAGTGTTCTCTGCTGGACTTCCGAGGCCTTCCACAATCTAGCCTGTCCCACACAGCCCAGCATGCTCTAGTTCTCCATTACTCAACATGCTTTGCTTTTTCCTCTTACCAAGAGCAAGTCAGGACCATTTCCAGAGCCAGTGGATATGGGTGTCCAGCTTGTGTACTGCCCCCTGCCCTGGGCGTCATGCAAAGCTGGTCATTTCTACTTCCATGATCTTCTTTCTTTCTACTGTTTGCCTGTCTAAATTCTTCTCATCCTTCAAAACATCCCTTAGCCACAGTGTCTTCCTTAGTCGTGCCAAGTCTCATTAATCTTTGCCTCTTCCTTTGAGGTTCTACAAGTCTTATAAGCTCTTCCCCCCAAAACAGTTCTTACTAAGAAAACACCCCTGCTATGGAGGGCGTGTCGTTGTTGTTATTTAGTTTCTAAGTTGTGTCAAGTTCTTTTTCGACCCCAGAGACTGTAGCCCGTCAGGCTCGCCCATCCATGGAATTTCCCAGGCAAGAATACTGGAGTGGGTTGCCATTTCCTTCTCCAGGAGATCTTCTGACCCAGGGACTGAACCCATGGCTGCCGCATCTCCCCCACTGCAGGCTGATCCCCGAGGGCATGTACCCCCACTCATCTTCCCATCCCAACAGCAGAACACAGTAGGGGTTAGTGACTATTGAATAGTTTTCTCTCTTTTCAAATGTGATTATTTTAACTCTTCCAACTACTTCCTGAGTTCCTGGGGGGAATGAAGGCCACCATCCACATCTGTAGCTCGCACAGTGCTGAGCACAGGATTGGGGTTCTGTAAATATTGGCTCTTTGATTCCTGAGCATGATCTATCATTAAGACAGAAAGAAGGGGGAAATCGGCTGTTCCAGGTCCTGGGCAGACGTCCACAATGTCGGAGAAGGCAGGGAGTCTGAGCGGGGGCTCCCCAGAGGCCAGTGGGGTGACTGTCAGCGACATTCAGGAACTGATACGGTGCAAGGAGGAGATCGAGGCACAGATCAAAGCCAATTATGAAGTGCTGGAGAGCCAAAAAGGTGTTGGGATGAACGAGCCACTGGTGGACTGCGAGGGCTACCCCTGGGCAGACGTGGACCTGTACCAAGTCCAAACTGCAAGGCACAACATTGTCTGCCTGCAGAACGACCACAAGGCAGTGATGAAGCAGGTGGAAGACTCCCTGCACCAGCTGCATGCTCGTGACAAGGAGAAGCAGGCCCAGGACCTGGCTGAAGCCCACCGGGAGGCCATGAGCCACGACCAGAGCCAGGGCCACAGCCCCCCTCAGGCCTTCGCCAAAGTGAACAGTGTCAGCCCCGGCTCCCCTGCCAGCATCGCAGGTCTGCAAGTGGATGATGAGATTCTGGAGTTTGGCTCGGTGAACACCCAGAACTTCCAGTAACTGCAGAACATCGGCAGTGTGGTCCAGCACAGTGAAGGGAAGCCCCTGAAAGTGACAGTGATGCGCAAAGGGGAGAAACACCAGCTTAGACTCGTGCCAACACGCTGGGCGGGAAAAGGACTGCTGGGCTGCAACATTGTTCCATTGCAAAGATGACTGTCCCTGAGGAATGGAAATAGGAAAGCATCTTCCTTTGCCCCAGACCTAGGTCTAGTGGGCATTTCCTCCTCTTCATCTCTGTCTGAAGCTCAAGGATCTCAGAGACTGGACACCTGAACTTTTGGGTGGTGGAAACGCTATGGCCTCTCAATTTAATCTCTCGGGATTAAGGCATTGTTAAAAACTTGATTTGTGTTTAGCATCTTTTGCGGGTTAGGCTATGACCCTAAATGAGACTCCTCTGGATGGTGAGGAAGTGGGTGGGAATTATTCTGGCAGGTGCTGATGTGACTTTATTCTTCTAGAAATCTTTTTTTTTTTTTTCCAAATAAACCCAGTTTTACTGTAAAAAAAAAAAAAAAAGACAGAAAGAAGGAAGAACATCAAATGTTGATATGCTTCTTAAGGCAAAATCGGCATCATTCGTAGTCTGAGCCCAGAGATATGTAATGTGAGTGATTTTCAAGTAATAAGGCCTGTTCCAGGAACTTGTCCACATTGTCCAGAGAAAAGAATGAATTAATTAGTTTTTCACCACCAAAAATATAGTTGATTTCAGGCAAGGCAGCTTCAATTATTTAGAATACTGAGTACCCATTCAGGGTTATTAATATGCAAACTAAAAGGCAGAAACACTAGAAAAGCAACATCTCTGCCCTCTTGTTAGAGACTGAAATTTTATGAGGACTACCTGTTGTCATGGCAGAAAATTATTCTAAAAACATACCCAACAGTAACTACGAAGAGTCATCAATTCTCTAGTAAATGCTCCAGAAAACAGGCACAAAATTCTGTCATCCCATCTGTCTTTTTCTTCTTACAGAGGATCTGTGCTGCCTTTGAAAGAAAAATGCAAAATTGAAACAGCAAGGCAGCCTCCTGCAAGTGCTTTCTTCACTGTCTCCTCCTCTCGCACACCCCCTCTCACACCTGGTCCTGGGATGGTTGTCACTTCTCTGTGGTGTTTTTAGGATGTAAGCATCAACAGAAATGTCGGGTTTCCTCTTGTTTTGCCCCTTCCCAGACTGCCTTCAATCCTTCCCCAAACCTCCTGGCCAGCAGATACTGGGCTACATGATAACCACCAGTGTGGATTGTTAACTTTTGTTCATTTCCAGGTTTATATCTTGCGGTTGTGGTGTTGGGTGCTGGAGGGAGATCCAGTGTACTGGATATGGGCCCACTAATGAAGGAGCAACCCTTGTCCTTGTGGTGGACATCATAATTAACGCCACAAGTGTGAATGGGGCAGCTGACATCTGTCTTCATCTGTGGTCCGGATATACACACTCACATTTAGAGAGTCGGGCTCCACCCAAGTGTCATGGGTCTTAGAAATTTTGTGATTAGGGTATTTTGCAGAGCAGGGCACAGCAACCCACTCCAGTATTCTTGCCTGGAGAATCCTGTTGACAGACGAGCCTTGTCGGCTACAGTCCAAAGGGTCACACAGAATCAGGCACGACTAAAACAACTTGGCAGGCATACACATACCTATTTTGAAAATCTGATGACATCCACATCTCTTTCATCAGAGAAGTACTCAGGCATTTTTCATATGATTTCAGGAAGTTCCCAGCCCTTCTTGAATCTCTATAGCTCAGACTAAATAGTAATAAAGATACCCTCTTGCAAACCTGTGCTCCTGACTGTGCCTTCATTGATCTAGGTACTTTACACATACTCTCGTGTTTTCTCCGCAGTGATCTAATGAGGCAAGTTGTTCCTCATTTTGCAAATGAAGGAACTGAGGCCAGAGCACTTCCAACAGTGCTTCCAAGTCTTTGTTATGATTTCATAGACTCTTGAGTTCATCTTCTTTTCTGATGTCTACACCATAAACAGAGGTCTAAAAAGTATCTTGTCCATACAGTTTGAGAAGAACTATTGAGACTTTACATCTGATCCTCTAAGTCTCCCTTGAAAATAAATTGTTACCATTGCGAATGGTATCTGCAAATGTTTCAAATCGACATATTTGAAAAGTGAAACAGTATCGGTTTTGATCTGAAATCATAAGACTATAGTTGCCTGTAAGGCCCACCATGCAGAGAACAACTCTGTAAGTGAGAGGGGATTTACATGGTATTTAGATGGAATGACATCAGCCAGAGAGGAGCCGAGGATAACAAATATGCTTGTAACTCAGTGGACCATAACCAAAACTGGCTCATCCTGAATCGAGTGGAGAACAGAGTCAGGTTCTTTCAGCCTTGACAATGCAGGTTTTGACATTTCATCAGGAATAAACAGGAACTTTATGACTAACAGCTTTTCCTACTTCTAAATCAATAGACATAAAAGAGCACCTGCAGATAAAAGATTTCATTAGTAGCTCTGCTAATAGCAGTTATAAATTCTTACCCCTGCAAATGTCTCCTCCTCAAGCTTTCTTTTTCTCCCTAAGAGACCAGGTCATAGGGAGAGAACCAGATGAGTATCACATTTTAATTTTCTAAGAAAGTTCTTCATTGCTGCTCTTACCAACATTACTACCACTTTTAAGTAAATGTATTTAGAAATAAGGATTGATATGTCATAGTGTTTCTTTTTATTAGGGCTTGACTTCAGACTTAGAAAAATGAATTGGGGGGATTGCCCAGAAGACATTCAGAAAGTTTGTGGGCTTGTAAAACTGTGTGCAAATTTCATGTTACTATCTAGTCATACACACACTTGCATGTGTGTATGTGTGGAGATAAATTTTTTCCTTTCCTTCTTTTTTGTTTTTTTGACTGCATGGCTTGTAGTCAGCCTGAGTTTTAACAGTCTTAGTTCCCTGACCAGGGATCAGACCTGGGCACTTGGCAGTGATAGCTTGGTGTCCTGGTTAGGACTTCAGGGAGTTACCTGGAGATAGTTTTGATTAAGTAGTCATTGTGGGATTTTTTAAGTTAGATCAGCTTTAAACATAAGATAGATGAGATTTATTAATGACAACAGCATATATATATGTATGTATTTTACTGTTTGCTTGGTGTTTGCATAGGCATTATTTACTTTAGCCTTCATAACCACCCACAGACTTTTATTTTTCCCTGTTTTATGGATGAGGAAACAGGCTCAAAGAGTCGAAGTGCTTGTTGAAGGTCACAGAGCTAATAAATCAATAAATGTGGGATATGGCCTGGGGTTTTGATTCCACGTCCCATGTCTGTTCTCCTCCCCCACAGCTGTACTCAGAGTAGAGAGGATGAGGAAGTTATGTTTCAGTGGTTGGCGGTAAAGTAGGTGCTTCAGGAATAACCTGTCTAAAGATTTGGGGTTTGTCTAGAGAAGGGCTTATGTGGGGAGAATTGGTGAAAATCACACGGAGACCACCATTTGTTCACCAGGTCCTGCGGCTTCCCTGGGCCTCACCTGGGATTAATCAACAGCTACTGGAGAGCTGTAATTTAAGAGGTGTCTCACGGGGTTAGATTCTACACAAAGATCTTGTCTAATCTTCTCAACAACCTGGTAGTCTTAGTAATACACAGAACAGATCCTGGAGGCTCAGAGAGGCCAAGTAATTTAAGGCCTCTGGACGGTGGAAAAATCTGGGTTCAAACTCAGGCCCATCTGATTCCAAAGCATGGGTCCTCCATTCCAACACCCAGATACCCCTAGTAGCCACCTTTGTGCAAAACCCTAGTTCTGTGTCCGGCTGAAAGTGGTGTTAGCTCAGCAAACATAGCTGGGCAGTGGGAGGGCAGAACGCTTTCTTTAGCCTGTTCACACCTCCCTACTTTATTTCTTTTTCCTCTCTTCTTCCTCCCTTCTTTCCTTTCTTTCTCTCTTCTTTTTTAGTTTTTTCTTTTTTTCCAGCCATGCTGCATGGTTTCTGAGATCTTGGTCCTTTCTGCAGGGAGGGAACCTGTGGCCCCTTTGCCGGGAGCTCTGAGCCCTAACCACTGGACCACCAGTGAAGTCCCTCCCTCCTTTCTTATTATCAGAGGCAGTTTTTTTCTTTCTGACCGATTTTTGAGACTCCTTTACACCTTTAAATTATTGAGGGTCTCGAAGAGCTTTTCTTTTCCTGTGGGTCATGCCTGTGGATACTTACTATTTTAAAATTGAAAAGAGCAAAATTTAAAAAAATATTTATTAATTCATTTAATAAACTGATTATATGTTAATAGAAATACGTTTTATGAAAAATAATGGTTTTCCAAAACAAAACAAAGTTTAGTGAAAAGAATGGCCTTGTTTATATTTTTGTTAGTTTCCTTGATGTTTGGCTTAGTAGAAGCTGCTGGAATCTCTTCTCTGTTCCTGCATTCCATCTGCTGCAGTATCATGTGGCTGTAGCCTCTGGAAAATACCAGTGTATCCTCTTCAGAAAATGACAACAAAAAAGACAAATATCATTTTAACATTATTAAGAGAATAGTTTTGACCTTATGAAAGCTCTGCTAGGGTCTTGAGGATTCCCAGAGGTCCCCAGGCCATACTTTGAGAACTGCTGCTCTATATAACCACCTCAATATTCCCTAGGGCCGGTGAAAAAACCCAATGTTTGGGTTAGATGAAACGTTCCAGGTCACTGAATACAACCATGCATCTGATAAAATGAAATTCCATGAAGTCCCCTCATTTTGCAAGGGTAAGAATACTAGAGAAGGAAATGGCACTCCACTCTAGTATTCTTGCCTGGAGGATCCACATGGACAAAGGAGCCTGGTGGGCTGCAGTCCCTGGGGTCACAAAGAGTCAGACATGACTGAGTGACTCACACACACGCACATGGACTGTATAAGTTCAACATGGATTTAAATGGATAGAAAAGTCTTTATTATGTTGAGAAGAAATTTTACTCTGTAGTTTCCATCAGCAGTCTTAACTGTTTAGAATGAATCCAATTTCTCCTTTGTATATTCCAGATACATGAAAACAACAGCCTTGTACCCTTGCTGTCATTTCCTTCAGAAGAGCTCCTTTATGATTAAGGACTTAGGAGACCTTCCTGCTCTGAGTGTTCTCCAGCCCCACATCTCTATATTCTCATCCAGATCTTCAAATGCCAATTTGAACTCATACAATGTTGCCAGAATGAGCTCAGGCAGATTTTCTCATGGCTTTCTCTGTGCTTGGCTTTGATCAGGGCTACAAACTCTTCACACTCACAGATGGGAAGAAACATATTGTCAGAGGTCTCCGTCTTCTGGTTGGGCATGACCTTTGACATCCTATTGACTTTCCCACTCCTTCTGCCATTCTGGTCTAGGCTTTCTGGTCTTGCTTTCTCCAAGGCATCATCTCATCTGTCCCTTCTTTTTCACCCCTACAGAGAGGCAGTGCTCTAGGTGTAGTGCTTTGAAGTTTGCAAACAGCTTTATAAACATCATCTCATTTAATTAGCATGGAAACTATGCACAAAATATTTTTGTTATTCAGTCGTTAAGTTGGGTCCAACTCTTTGCAACCCCATGGCCTACAGCATGCCAGGCTTCCCTGTCCTTCACTGTCTCCCAGAGTTTGCTCAAACTCATGTCTATTGCGGAGAAGGCAGTGGCAACCCACTCCAGTACTCTTGCCTGGAAAATCCCATGGATGGAGGAGCCTGGTGGGCTGCAGTCCATGGGGTCGCTAGGAGTCAGACATGACTGAGCAACTTCACTTTCACTTTTCACTTTCATGCATTGGAGAAGGAAAGGACAACCCACTCCAGTGTTCTTGCCTGTTGAATCCCAGGGATGGGGGAGCCTGGTGGGCTGCCGTCTATGGGGTCGCACAGAGTCAGACACGACTGAAGCGACTTAGCAGCAGCAGCAGCAGCAGCAGCATGTCTATTGAGTCAGTGATGCTATCTAACCATCTTATCCTCTACTGCCCGCTTCTCCTTTTACCTTCAGTCTTTCCTGACATCAGAGTCTTCTCTAATAAGTAGGCTCTTCATATCAGGTGGCCAAAGTATTAGAGTTCAATTTCAGCATCAGTCCTTCTAATGAATATTCAGGGTTGATTTCCTTTAGGATTGGCTGGTTTTATCACCTTGCAGTCCAAGGGACTCTCGAGTCTTCAACACCACAGTTCAAAAACATCAGTTCTTTGGCACTCAGCCTTCTTTATGGTCCAGCTCTCACGTTCATATATGACTACTATAGCTTTGAGTAGATGGACCTTTGTCAGCAAAGTGATGTCTCTGCTTTTTAATACACTGTCTATGTACAGAATGCACAGATGTGAGTAGTATAAGGAAAACACAGAAGTTTCTATTAACCCAATTTTATGGGTTACCATGCTAATACTTCATGCCTGGGATTCTGAAACCTGCTTTGCTGGCTGCACAGCTTTCAGGGTCTCCCTATTTTAAAGCACTTAACATACTGATGCTAAAATCATCTTTCTTCCCTGCTGATCTGAACATGCCACCATCTGGAGTCCATTTATAGCTTCCAACACTCTTGGGGTAATGTATTTTCCTGAGACCGTCGAGACTCTGCATCTGCTAAGACCTCTGACTGACTTTCCTCAACCTAGGATGACAGTGTTTGGCTAATCAGAGTTTTGTTCATTCATCCATCCTTGTTCATCCATCCAGCATTCATTCATGTATGCATTTTTTAACATAGCATCTATGATGTGCTAGGCACTGCAATGGACAGTAGAGGGGAATACAAAAATAAGTCATCTCTGCCCTCCAAGGTTTTATAACTTCATCTAGGTCTTATATGCACAAGTGGCTCTAATGGTAAAGTACTTGCATTCCAGTGCAGGAGACGTAAGAGATATGGGTTTGATCCCTGGGTTGGGATGATCACCTAGAGAAGGGCATAGTAACCCAATGAGTATTCTTGCCTGGAGAATCACATGGACAGAGGAGCCTGGTGGGCCACAGTTCATGGGGTCACAAAGAGTTGGATACGACTGAAGTGACTTAGCACACACACACACAATTCAAATACAAGACTAGCTGTGATAAGAGAGATGGTGAAAGTAGATTCATAGTTGTAGGTAAACTCTCAGGTTTATCTGAGGGAGAATTAATCCCAATGGGCAGAACATACAAGACCTCCAGGAGGGGTACTGTTGAATCTGTGCAAGGACAAATAGATTTCCATAAGCAGAGCGGGGAGATGGGACAAGACTGGCTCAGCTTCCTTGCTGTCTGTTGGTCAAGTTAGGTCTCCTTGTCTTCTCTTGCCTTTTCCTTGTGTCTTCTTGGGCATTTGATCACAAAGAAAAAAAAATTTTTTAAACCAGTGTCCTAAATACTCAAGGGCCTGGTAAACATGCACACCTGACTTAAAAAAGGAAATTTCCAGCATGATAACAGTCAATGACATGTGAAAAGGCATAAACAGACAGATTTTGTTTTAAGATTATGAGTGTATAGAAGACAAACTTACAAGGAAGGGCACCCACCCTTATCAGCAAGTCTCTGGTTAGAGCCACCAGTGCAAATAGTGTAAGAAAAAAATGCGTCATCCTTGAAGGGAATATCTGCATGATGCATAGTGCGTGATATACTACACAAATAATAGCACAGCATCACACAGGTTTGTCATGAACCATCTGATGGCAGATAGTCCTATTTGTGATTCTTCAAAACTAAAATAAAATGAGTAAGGCTTAACATTTTTAGGTTTGAAACATGTTTCATTATTTTGTGACTTTTACCTCAATTGCATATTCATTCCATAATAAAACATAAAAAATAGCATTAGTATCAAGCACATGCTTCTGTGTGGCATTCTCAGCAGAGGCAGGGTAGGCAGTACTGGGTTTCAGGTGCAAGCTCTACCTCTGATCTCCCACTTCAGCCTTCGTTCTTGGGAATGTCCGATTCAATCCATCTTGATCATTATATATTAGAGTGTTAGCAGGCTTGAATAGAGAGGCAAAACTGTATTTAGATTTTCTATTTTAAATAGCTGGTAAAGAAAAGCAAAACATCTTAAAAGGAGGAAAAATTAAAACAAGAGATGTTGGGACTGGATGGGCATGAAGGAGGACTCATCAAAGTCCTGGTAGCTGTGGGGTTAAGAGACTGTATAGAGTTTGACACACATGGATACATTTATGGGGAGATAAGTGGGTACACATGGAAGGGGAAAGTACAAGGGAAAGCCCAGCTAATAGATGCTTTCCTTGGCATTCTGGATAATCATATGGACCACAAAAATTAAAGGAGGAAAACCAAGGTGAGTCACTGCTTCAAATTCCATACAACAAGGGCTGGAAAGTCGCATGCTGTGCTCCAAGGGCCCAGGGTAGCAAGGGGTGGACTGTCTGCTCCTCTCTGTCCTCTGAGCGCTCCAGCCCAGTTCCATCCTTTACTATCAGATATTTGGACCCCAGCATCACCATCGCTCCTGTCTTTTCTCTTGAGCTCCAGCTCATCCTTTGTTCTTGCTGGTCAGATTTTCACTGGGCAGGGTTGGGGGGTGGGGCTCTAGTTTAGTGAGTTTAACTGCTGTGTAAACCAAACTCTCAAATCAGCTCCCCCTACCTCCTAAATTTTGTAAATCTAGAGCCACTTTTTAAAACAATTTTTTGAATAGGTAGTATGTTTTCATGGTTTTTTTTTTAAACAACAAAAAAGTTATACTTGCTTCACGTTTCTTCACATACATGCAAATAGAAATATAAATTTCCCTTTTTTCTTTTTAATTCACAAAGGAGTATATTTTTCATGGTTTTCTGAGCCATGTGTTTTGGTCATTTACTAGTATGTAACGTGCATGCATGCTTAGTCACTTCTGCCGTCCAACTCTTTGCAATCCTATTGACTGTAGCCTGGCAGGCTCCTCTGTCCATGGGATTCTCCAGGCAAGAATACTAGAGTGGGTTGCCATGCCCTCCTGCATGGGATCTTCCTGACCCAGGGATCGAACCTGCATCTGTATGTAACAAATATCTCTAAACTGAGGGGCTTAAAACCATTTGTTGCTAACTCTCATAGTTTGGTGGGTTGATTGGGCTCAACTGTGTAGTTCTTGCTTTGACTTCTCACTATGGTTATGGTCATATGTGGGCTAGTACAGGGGTCACGGGAAGACTTGACTGGGCTGGAGGTTCCAAACAGCTTCCTAATGGCTGGCCATTATGTTGGTTGTTGAATCGGAGCTCAGTTGCCAGAGCACCTCTGTATAGACTGGACTTTTCACAAGAAGCTGGTCTCTCTGAGTGGGAGCATCCTAAGAGAGCAGGAAGTGAAAGTTAGCAGGTTAATTAAGGGCAACTTACAGAACTGGCACTGTTAGGTCTGCTGGATTGTGTTGGCAAAACGGTCTCAGGGCTAGCCCAGGTTTAAGGAGATGGAGAAAGAAACCCTATTCTCTTCATGGGAGAGTAGCAAGATTGTATTGCAGAAGATCTTGAGGTTCGGAGATACTGTGTTGGTCATTTTGGTCAAATACAATCTGTATCACCATCTGAAGTACCTTTCTACTCCTTCTAACACATGTCCAAGGCCTGAGGAGCATTCTTTTATGATGTCTAACATCTGACCTCTCCCTGTTTCCACCGACTCCACTCATTCAAACCCGCATCCTTTTCTAATTAGGTGAATGCCAGAGTTACCTTCCTGGTATCCCACTTTCCTTCACTGCAAATAGCCAATGAAACTTTCTTCACGTTGCTGTTTACATAAACTTTAGCTTTAATGATGTCATTCTCCTAAGTAAAAATCAGATCTGATATCCCCAGTGGTTTTGTTTGACCTGTGCAAAGTTAGCATATATAGGATTTGCTTTTTTTTTTTTTTTTAATTTTCAACATTGCAAAATCAGGAATACTGGCTTGGGTTGCCATTTCCTTCTCTAGGGGATCTTCCTGACTCAGGAATTGAACCCAGGTCTCCTGCATTGCAGGCAAATGCTTTACCAGCTGAGCTGTGAGGGGAGCCCATGACATTGGGGCTCAAGGCAATGCCTAATTACCAGTGGGAGCAGAAGTATTTGAACATTGTATAAGCCGGTACACTCCTATATGGTCCATACAAGTGGAATTTCAGCCTTGAATAAATATATGCAATAGGTATTTGGAAACTGTAATGCCTGATAGAGTTTACTGCAGCATCCTTTCTAGTAAACACACGCAGCTTTTGGTGACAGGATGTAAGGCACCCAGTATGTCACCAGTATCTATTCTGATATTTTTCTCCTCCTCCTCCATCACACGATCCCTCTCTCCCACCAGCAGGACACATTCAGGGCCCAGTAGGTTCTGTGTCCTACCCCCCTGGCATTTTTCTCATGTTTTTCCTTCCTGCTTGAAGGACCTACATCCTCTTTTCTGCCTGATTGGATCTTCTGCACTCAGCTTGAGGGCACAGCTCAAACTTCCTTCATTGACTTTTCTTTGCCTGTCTTGGGCCAGAAGCATTTCCCTGCTCCTGTGAGCTGCAGTGCTCATTATTCACACTCAGTTGGCAATCACCAAGACTACAACACAATATCTTTGTTTTTTAATATGTGTATCTAGTCCTGGGTCAAGTCTTCAGTTTGAGCAAACTCTGGGAGATGGTGAAGGACAGGGAAGCCTGGTGTGCTGCAGTCTATGGGGTCACAGAGTCAGGGACGACTTAGTGACTGAACAACAAGTCTTAAGATCCTTGAAGGCAGAGTTCACATGTCATTCTTCTTTTTTCCTTGCTTGGCCATATTTCCATATATATTTGTTAGGCGTCTGCCATATGAGGGCTGAGCGTACAGTGGTAAACCAACATAAACCAACAAACGGCCCCGATTCCTGTAACCTTGGTTGTCAACTTTATTTTTTCTAAGGTGAGTAAGCTTATTCAGTTCTTGCAAGTCTTAGGCAAAGATAGGGGCCCTGTGTCCTACTGATAAGGAGTAAAACTACTGGCTGCCCCTTACTGAAGACAGATTGATCTGGGAGGTGAAGGTTCACAGCCATCTGGACGTTAAGGCCCTGTTGGAAGAGCCTCGCTGCCACGGCTCCACTATTCCTGCCTCCTGGAATGGTGTAAACAATGATTCACACCACGGCAGGCTTTACGCTTTACCAAGCACATTCATCACACGCATTGGGCTTTCAGGGAAGGTCAGGTTCCAACTTGTTAACCGAGAATCACCTCCAGGTCACCAGACTTGCATCTATTTTGCTCAACACATACCATAATGAACAAAAGTTTTAGACTTTAATGATGAATGTGCCAAAGAGAGGACAGCGTCGGGGCTGTTTGACTTGTAGCAGAATACAGAGCCTATTTTGAAGTTCTTAGGCGAAACCATTTCTGGGAATAGTGATTACGATTTGGGGCCAGGCTATGAAGAGGGAAAAAAAAAACCACCTTGTGCTCCCGGGCGGGGTGCTGGTGTTCCCCACTTTCTAGCTCACTCGGGTCGAAGTTCAGGTCGAGCCCGGCATGCAGGAAAAGGGGGTGAAGCGGGACTTATCAGCCTCAAGGCAGTAGGGGGCCGGGCCGGGCAGTGGAGTGGGTTTGGCGGTGGATCCCGGGAATCCCGCACCTGTGGAGGAGACGGTGCTCAAGGCTCGGGGAGTGGCTGCGGGGGCCGGGCCGCAGGCGGAGGTGTGCCGCGGCGAGGGCGGGGCGGGGCCGGGCGCACCTGGGCGGGGAGGGGGAGGCGCGCGGGCTGGGCCGGGCGGGGGCCGCGGCGCGCGCCAATGGGCAGCGGCTGGCAGCGCGCCCCGCGCCCGAGCCGCAGTCGCGCCCTCTTGCTGCCTGGCGAAGGCGCGGACGGCGCGCGGAGGCGAGCGCGGGGGAGAGGCGCCGGCGCCACAGCCGCCGTCAGGGCATGAGGATGGCCGTGGGTTCCGTCAAGATGCAGCCGCCGTGCGAGAGCCCGGCCCTGGCCGCGGTGGCGGCCGTGGCGGCGGCGGACGGCGCCCTGCGCCGCAGCCCCAGCGCGCGCGAGCCGGAGCGCGAGCAGCTGCCGGTGCCGCCGCGGCCGCGGCTGCGGGACCTGCCGGCGCTGCTGCGGAGCGGGCTCACCCTGCGGAGGAAGCGCAGCGCCGCTGGGGGCCGGGTGAGTGGCCGGGTCCTGCGCGGCCGGAATGGGCGTGGGAGGCGCGCACGTGGAGCCCGCGCCCACCCTCCGGGGCGGCCGGGGAGGGCATCTGGAAGTTGGGAGGTGCCGGGAGTCGGGCCCTTGCGCCGGACTAGGCAGAAGAGGTGCCCCCCGCGGAGCGGCGGTTTTCCCTCTCCCCTAGGTGCACCGTGACTTAGCCAAGGTCCCCTCCGGCAGCGGGACCGTGAGCATCGCCGGAAGAAGGGCCGTTTGCCTCTCTCCAGAGGGGGAGCCGCAGGTGTCCGGTGCCTAACTGCCGGCCCTGTCCCGACAGCGAGCCCAGGGCCCCACGCGTTGGCCCTCAGTTTTCAGGAGGCATGAGACGCGTGCACTGCTGTCGGACGCCTCGGTGCAAGCTTTGGGCACCGACACTGGCTCTGGCCGCCGCCACGGCCGAGGGACAGACGCCGAGTTGGAAGTTCCGGGGCGATCTTTAGCTCCTGGACTCTCCAGTCGCCAGCACTTAGTTCTCGGCGACGCCCCCAGAATCTTAAATATTGACTTCCTGCTGGTGTGTTCGGTAGGATTTCCTGGTGGAGGAGTGTCCCTCGTTGGGTTCTAAGTGCATCTAATGGCCCGAGCAGGTCAGACATGTTTTGTGGGTAAGAGAAGCGGGACGGCCTGGGATCTCTCATAAGTCACTCAGCAGGCACTACTGACTTGTCCGGTGTCCCTGCTCATCAGGGCCTGGGGCACCTTTGGGAGGTTTTACTTAGCTTTTAAAATTTTTGCATCATTAAGAAGACTTTACCTAGAAGGTACCACAGGGTAGATATTTTGGTCTGTAATTTAAAAAAGAAATCTTAGTTGTCTGCTTTGAAAGATCATGCTGGGGGACTTCCAGCTCTTGAAAGATAGGTTTGTGAAACTTGAGTGTTAGGGCGAAACACTGGGTTTGGTATGGCTTCCTTTGGGCAGGAAAGAGTCTGAATTAACCGTTAGTCTTTGGCCTTTCTAGGCTGTGTACCTCCTTCCCTAAGAATTCTTCCCACATAGAGATGACTATACATGATCTACCTCAGAAGGATGTTTTGAGGATTAGCTGAGCAGTAATAGGACATCTTAAGGTCAAATGACCAGGGGAGTTTAGGAATTACCGCAAATGACCTTACTGTATGGCGTACAGGGTTACCTACAAAGAAAGTGAGGAAATGTGTCCCAAAGATATGACAGCTAAATAAACACAAAAATCAGGGTTAGAGACTTTCCAGGAGTCTAGGGGAAAGTAGGTCAAATTGTATTTCTGTTATCTTTGACAGTTACTTTTTCACTGCACAGAATACTGACGACATGAGGGCAGCCAGGCAGTCTGTGAGGAGAACTGCCCAGGGCTTCTGTGTAAATAGATCTGGAGTGTTCATCTGCATAGAGGCTTGAGTCTCCCCCTGTCTGGGATGATGTTGTGGTATACCTTGCCAAAATACATTTTTACTCTTATTAATTATTCTGAATGTGGTTACTTCAAATAAGGTATACTTTATTAGCCCTTTTTTTTTTTATTCTGGTTCTGTATTAGTTCTCCTTGTGACATTCCAAATACATTTCATAAGTGCATGGCCAGTTTTTTTTTTTTTTTGATTGGAGGAAGATTGTCAAGTTTTGAAACATTGGAAACCCATAATTTTCAACTGTTTTCCCTCCTTTGGCGTTGGAACCACTTTTGTGATCATGGAACCTTCCCATCAAAGGAGTTGGAAAGGGTTTGAAAGAAAGAGAAAAATAGGTGAAATACGTATTAGTTTGTTCAGGCTACCATAGACTGGAGACTTACATAACAGGAACGTATTTTCTCACAGTTTTGGAGGGTGAGAAGTGCAAGATCAAGGTGCCAGCATATTTAGTTTGTGGTGAGAACACTCTTCCTGGCCGGTAGACAACCACCTTCCCTCTGTCCTGACGTGACCATTCCTTGGTGCCTGTAGAGGAAAAGAGATCGCCCTCTCTCTCTTTTTTTTTTTTTTAAACTGAAGTATAGTTGACATACAATATGATGTTAGTTTCAGGTGTACCACATAGTGATTGGTATTTGCATACATTGGAAAATGATGTGATGACTATAAGTCTAGTTACCATCTGTTCCCAGATGAAGTTATTATCGTGTTATTGACCATATTCCTTATGCTGTATATGACATCCTCATGGCTTATTTATTTTACAGCTGGAGGCTTATACCTTTTACTCTTGTTCACCTGTTTTGTGCCCCCCCCATCACTTGTTTGTTCTCTGTCTCTTTGTCTACCTTCATTTTGTTTTGGTTTTTAGATTCCATATATAAGTGAGATCATCCAGTATGTTTTTCTCTAAGTAATTTCACTTAACATAATAGCCTCTAGATCCATCCATGTTGTCACCAATGGTAAGAATTGGTTTCTTTTTAATAGCTGAGTAATCTTTCATTATATGTATATACCCCATCTTATTTATCCATTCATCCATCAGTGGACACTTCACTTACTTCCATATCTTGGCTATTGTAAACAGCATGGCAGAGAACCTAGGGGTGCATATATCTTTTCCAATTAGGGCTTTTGTTTACTTTGGATAAATACCCACATGTGAAGTTCGTGGATCATATGGTAGTTCTGTTTTTAATTTTTTGAGGGATCTCTGTACTGTTTTCCATAGTGACTGTGCCAGTTATAACCTTAACCAATGGTATGGGAGGACTCCCTTCCTGTGTATCCTCACAAGCACTTGTTTGCTGTCTTTTTGATGATAGTCATTCTGACAGATGTGAGGTGATATCTCATTGTGGTTTTGGATTGCATTTCCCTGATGATTAGTGATGTTGAGCATCTTTTCATATGCCTGTTGGCCATCTGCTTGTCTTCTTTGGAAAACTGTCCCTTCAGTCTGCCCATTTTTTTTTTTTTAGTGGGGTTATTTTTGTTTTTGATGTTGAGTTGTATAAGTTGTTCGCGTATTTTAGATCAACTCCTTGTTGGGTATATCATTTGCAAATAATTTACGTACTCCCATTCAGTAAACTGCCTTTTCATTTTGTTGATGGATTCTTTCACTGTGAAAAAGCCTTTTAGTTTGATGTAGCCCCTTTTGTTTATTTTTTCTTTTGTTTCCTTTGCCTGAGGAGACAGATCCAAAAAAGTATTGCTAAACTGATAGCAGAGTGTACTGCCTATGTTTTCTTCTAGGAGTTTTATGGTTTCAGATCTTTTATGGTTTGTAAGTCCTTAATCCGTTTTGAGTTTGTTTTTGTATATGCTGTGAGAAAGTGGTCCAGTTTGATTCTTTTGCCTGTAGCTTTCCCAACACTATTTATTGAAGAGGCTGTCTTCCTCTGGTGTATATTCCCCATTGTCATAATGCACCACGTAAGCATGGGTTTATTTCTGAGTTCTCTATTCTGTTTTTGTGCCATTGTTGAGATACAGGTACTGGCATCTGTGTATCTGTTTTTGTACCAGTACCATGCTGTTTTGATGACTGTAACTTTGCAATATAAATTGTTTGAAATCAGGGTGTGTGATACCTGGAGCTTTGTTCTCTCTCTTAAAACTGCTTTGACTAATTGGAGTCTTTTGTGTTTTCATATAAATTTTAGAATTTTTTTGTTCTGATTCTTCGCTCTCTCTCCTTTTCTTACAAGGCCACTAATTCCATCATGGAGACACCACCCTCATGACCTCCCACACGCCCTCCGAATACCACCATCTTGGGGCTTATGGCTTCAACATTAATTTGAGGGGAAGATAAATATTCAGTCCATAACAGAAGTGTTTGAAGGAAGGAGAACACGAGCAGTGTGTATGAAACCAGTGGGTGGCTTGTAAACACTTGGGCCCATTTGGTTAGCCCCTTGGTCAGGGCAGTGGTACCAATGAGGGAAATCATGGCTTAGCTCTTTCTGTGGACCTTCAGGTTTGTATGTCATGAGCAGTACTTCCAGATTGCAGCTGAGTGATTATAGGGACAAGTTAGCACAGATTCATTACTGCTGGTAAGAAAGTAGCTTTGTGCATTACACAAGTTGGTAGGAAAGTTTGCAACTTCTGTATTGACCAAGATCTGATTTAGGAATCTGCGTGGCCCTTGCCCATGCTGCCTTGGGCTCTCACAGATCTTAACAATCTGACATCAACTGTCATCAGATAAGCTCTTTGTGAGTTGTGTTGCCCAACCCAGGTGGCTTGTAGGCTGTCTCTTATTGGGAAAATGTAAGCTGACATTCGGTTGTTACTATAGAACTCCTGGTTCCTTGGTTCAGTCACTTATTGTCATATTGAATTCACAGTGCAAGCTGATTAAGACTTTTTGCACCTCTTTAGGCTAAGTGGAATGACTAGATTTTTCTTAACTACCTCCTAAAAAACTCACTGGTAAGGTAAGGCACAGATTGAATTTACACCAAAACCACTTAATTTTCTTTTTTAACTTTGTGTTGTGGACATTATGGGAGAACAATGTAATTACTTCCTACCTTTAGCCATTAACATTTTACCAATTTTGTTTCACTTATTTCTTTTTTCCCCACTTTTCTTTTGTGGGGGGCTTGTGTATTTTAAAACAAAATCCTAAATATTATGTTGTCTCACTCATTAGTGTTTCAGTTTACGTCTCTGATAAGGACTTTGTTCCTTAAAAAAGTTGTGTGCCTTTCTTGCCTAAAATTTTTAACATTAATCCCATATTTAATTTTTCTCAGGGATGTCTTTTCACATATGATTGGTTGCAACCAGGAATTAAGGTTCACACATTGTATTTGGCTGTTAGGTTTTCAAATCTATTTTATTTTATAACCATCTCCCCCACCCTGCTTCTTTTTTCATGCCTTTGATGTGACGGAGATAGCAGGTCATTTGTCAAGTAGAATGTCCACTTCTGGGGTCACTTCTTACTTGTGATGTTGTCTGATTTGTTCATTTATCTTCCATGTTTTCTGTAATCTGGCAGTGAGATGTAGCAGCTTGATTAGGTTCAGACTTAAGAGCGAGCATTCTTGATAGGTATTACTGTGTATAATCTGTTGCAGCACATCACTAGAGATGTGATGCCTGAATGTGTCCCTGTTTGAGATACCAAGAGTGATTAGTGGGTTCAGGTGGGGTCAACTTACCTGTCTACCTTTCGCCTAATGATTGTAACATCCTTGACAGTTGTAACCTAGATCCATTTCATTGATGGATGCAAAATGATGGTTGCAAATGATGATCTAAATCTATCATTCCTCTTGCATTTATCAGTTGGAATTCTGTCTATAAAGAATTTACTCTCAAAAATAAAAATTTACCCTCATGAACTACTTGGGTCTTCTGAAAAAAAGATTGTATAGGAAGGACAGGGGAAAGGCTTGATTTTTTTCCCTTTTTATCAATTTTCTGAGTTATGATTTAATGCTCTAACAACCAGTGAGTTTTTTTTGTTTTTCAAGTATCAGTAAGATCTTGTATTTGTTTGTAAATATATTACATTTGTAATGTATTTGTTTCAATCCGTTGAAGACAAAATTCTTTTTGATGCTCAGTTTATATTTACCTCCTGCATACTTCTTACAAGGCCCTAGTTGTCTCTGATACCTTTCTTCCTTTTCAGCACAAGTTATTCTAAGCGTATCTTTTTCCATTTCCTGCTCCAGACTCCAAATCAGCCATTTTCCCAAGGAGTACTAATTTTTTTTTCTTCTGGAAACCATTCATGTCCCTCAACTTTTGCCTCTCATAGTGGTTGAGTTTTTTTTTTAACCTTCTTTTTAAATCTTTCATCTTAAGTTTTTGTTTCATTAAAAATTCTTCTCATCAGGCTGTTTCTAAGATTGTCATTTTTTCCTGCTAATGAAATAACTGGTAGCTACATTCCCTCCTTCTATATATACTGTCGTGCTGGGGCTGCCTTATTTTGGGCTTTGGCTGCTGGGATATTTTCTGCAGTGTTCCACCACGTTCTTCATCTCCTTGAAATTTGTTTCATTTACCTCAATCAGAATGATTCACTGGTTGTGCCTGTTTGACTGTTCACCCAAGTCTTCCTGTGATCCTCAGCCTTTGGATCAGTCTTCTCTGCCTTGGCCTCTTCCCTTCAGCCACCCTTCACTCAAGCAGGGTCTCAGTGGCGCTTTAGACTTGAGAAACTGGAAGTTCTCTCTTTTTCATTTACAGTCTGTACCCTGATGCACACGTGTGTGATCAGTCATGTCCAACTCTTTGCAACCCCATGGACTGTAACCCACCAGGCTCCTCTGTCCATGGGATTTCCCAGGCAGGAATACCAGAGTGGACATTTGCCTTTTCCTTCTCCAGGGGATCATCCCAACCCAGAGATTGAATCCCACCCTGGCGACTCCCTCTCAAAGAGGAACAAGGCTGCCCATTTTCTGTGTCTGAACGGGAATGCTTCAGGCCTGGCTTACCACCCTCCTCTGCTGGAAATAAGACTTTGTTGATTGAGAAACACATTCTGCTCCAAGTTATACCAGTATGGCCAACGTATAGTCATTTTACACGCATATCTCATAGGCAAAGCATGTAGTTTTTTCCTTGTATTTAAATTAAAATCAGTGCTAACACTTCATATAACTTAATTATGTGCCTTTGCAGGTTCTGGTATAAACTTTAATGCTCACTACAAGCCTCTGCGTTAGATGCTTTTATTTGCATTCTGCAGCTGAGGAAGGAGGTTCCCAGGTGGTGGTACAGTGGTGACGAATCCACATGCAATGCAGGAGACGTAGGTTCAATCCCTGGGTCAGGAAGATTCCCCTGGAGGAGGACATGGCAACCCGCTCCTGTATTCTTGCCTGTAAAACCCCATGGACCGAGGAGCCTGGTGGGCAACAGTCCATGGGGTCAAAAAGTTGGACACAACTGAGTACACTTGTGTGCACGCACACATACACACATCCCCACACTCATACACGCACGCAAATGAGGAAACTGAAACCTAGAGGTAACTTGCCCAAGATCACTGAGTGGGTGGGGCAAGGGAGGTCCCAACCAGTCTGGTTCCATAGTCCATGCTCTGAATTGACTCTCAAATGCACTGAGGACCTAGGGTCTATTTTTTTCCCCTAAATGTCCATTGTTGTTGTTGTTCAGTCCCTCAGTCATGTCCAGCTCTTTGTGACCCCGTGGACTGCAGCACGCCAGGCTTCCCTCTCCTTCATCATTTCCCCGAGTTTGCTCAAACTCATGTCCATTGAGTCAGTGATGCCATCCAGCCATCTTGTCCTCTGTTGTCCCCTTCTCCTGACTTCAGTCTTTCCCAGCATCAGGATCTTTTCCAATGAATGCCCAGAGCCTTTCTAGTACCTGCTGGATTGACCCTACCCCTCTTGAGAATGATCAGTACGTGTTGTTGATAACGCCCCACGTTAACTTTTCTTTCATTGGAGCACACCTGGGGCTTGTGATCCTGCTTCTGGGATTGAGGTGGAGAGGTCGGGGTCTCGGTGGGAGGGGAAGTGCTGTGGTTAGAGGTGTGCATAGTAACTAATAGTTACTAGGATTGGCGTTTGCCTTCAGTGTGTCCTAAGCAAAAAACACCCAGGCCTATCTTCATCAATCCAAAAGTTTGTGAATTTATCCTCCTTACTCTTTTCTTATCTGCTTATGGTAGCTTGTCAGAAGATAAAGATCATTAAGGGAGGCTTGCATCTTCCAGGAAAGGTGAGTCAGAGCAGATATAACAGCACGTGTTGGTCTTATTTAAGAAACTTCCGGCCAGCTCGAACTTTGAGTTGCAGGGCCCCTGCTCTCTATCCTCACATGTTATTCTCTGAGCTCTTGAAGCCTCATTTTTGTCCGCTGTCATAAGATACACTGTGGGTCAGGTTTTTCTGAGAATAGAGGCAATGTCTGGGAAGCTTTGGGCACCTTGCAGCTTAAATGTTTTCTTCCCCAGCTGGATGCTTATTCTAAGCAAATGGACTTACGTAGCATATTTATGGAAATCTAGGCATAAAACATTTTGCTCTTGTATGCAGTGTTAGTTTCCAAGTTTTTAAAAATTGTGATGTCCTAATATAGAGTGAATATTTTAGGTAGTGTCTAAATACTGGTACCATAACAGAACAGCCTGAGGTTCACACTTGCACCGTCTAAAATGGGCTTGGCAGTAATTGGTAACTTGTGCATCTAAAAGTAGATGGAAAGGTGGGAGAAAAGTCACTGGGGATGACTCTGAGTGCTTGTGACTTTTTTTTTTTGCTTCAATGTTACATAACAACCCTGGTTAGGAATACCGATCATTCTAGTAACAATATGTTATTGAGAAGTAATTCGTGAGAGGTAATAAGATTTTATGGGAAGGCAAAGTAGTTAAAATCAATGGCATCCCCCCATGGTTAATTATTATTATGATAAATCATTTATAAGTCGGTATGGAAAAGGGAAAGTTCAGGGACAACATTGTGGATTCTGGCACGTTTTTATCAGATTGAAACTTCAGTAATCCTCTAAAAGGAAAAGGTATTTCAACCGTGAGAAAATTACCATCTAGAGAGGTTTACTAGCCTTCCACAATCACCCAGCTAAGAAGCAGTGCAGTCAGAGTGGGGCCCAGGACTATCTGATTGCAATATCTGTGGCCTTTCTGCAAAACCATGTTGTCTGTGTGTGTGTGTGTGTGTGTGTGTGTGTGTGCGCGCGTGTGCACATGCATGCTCAGTCACCAGGTCATGTCCAACTCTTTGTGACCCCAGGGAGCTCTGCCAGGCTCCTCTGTCCATTCTTTACCACTGAGTCACTGTACCCTGTTGTCCAAGACATGGACGTAATTATAACATGTTGAGCACTGAAACAATGGGTACCCCAAGGAACTCCAGTGGCACAATCCTTTAGTGTGTGGTATTTATATAAAACAAGGGGTGCCCTAGACATTTCAAGTTTAGTGCAAAACATAGCGTATTTTCTTTCCAGTGTCTTAAGTAAATGGCTTCCAGGATTAGTCTTTATTCACTTGCAAGGTTTGGTGATGGCTTGAGCAGCAGCTGTTCATCATCGCTCTGCAATACCAGCCATTGTTCAAGAAACAGGAAGGTTTAGGATGACTCATTCCGGAAGCCATTGCTCTGGAGATTTGGAACTGACTGGCTGCTTATTGCAATGAACTTGGGAGATTTGTATAAAGCAAGTAGCTTCCTTTTCTGAAAGACTGGAAGAAGAGATAGAATGAGTTTCTAATAACCCAGGATTTACAATTCTGATGGTGACTTGTTTGATGTTTCAGAAACTTCTGATGAGGAAGGGGGAACTGTGCATACCTATCAAAGTAAAAGAATCCATTTACAATTGAATCAAGTCATTGAGAATACACAAGTGTCTTTTACTAAAATTGAGCTTTGGCATATTTATCTTTTAATGGATGTGATTACCTGAAAACAAATAGCTCTCAACTCCCCCTCCCCCCCAATCCCAAGCCTTTTCTGGAATCTGGGATGGCACCCTAGAAAAATGCATGTGCAGGCATAATTTTGCACCTCATTTCAGAGGGCTTGTAGATGTTCTGAAGCCTGGGTCACCACACACCCCTAGTTATAAGGCCTTTCTTCTAGAAGCAGCGCCATGGTTCTATAATTATTTTACTTTTCATCTTTCCTTCCCCTAAAAATCTAGCATAGTGTCAGATGCTCAGTCGGTAAATATTTCTCCAAATTAAAGCATTTTTATTAACTTGTTGAATTGGAAATTTGTTCACCTCAATGCAGCAAAAGCTTCAGTGAGTCCTGGGAGGTGGTGGCCGTGGTGGTGATAACTGTTATTATTTAACAAATTCTCATGTAACATTCATCATCTCGGGGTTGTTTGAGGTAATTTAAGAACAATTAATCACCGAATCCTCATAACAGCCTTGTATGACTGATGCTCTCTTTGTCTTCTTCTTGTCTGAAGTGAAGAATGAGATTCACGGAGGCTGGGTAGATTGCCTGAGATCACCTAGTAAGTGGAGGAGCCAGGGTTTGAACCCAGGAAATCTGGCTGTGTATTCCAAGGTTTACCTATTCTGCTGTTTCTTTTCTCCAAATAAAAGAATGTATTTTCTTGATTATAATCTCTTTCTCTGTTTCATTTTATTATGTTAAATTAATATGATCATTTAATGGGATATAACTTTTTTCATTTCAAAGCTGTTATTAAATTGATAGTATATGTTAAAATTTGCTTCCTAGGTGGTGATAGTGATAAGGAACTCGCCTGCCAATGCAGGGGACATAAGAGACTCAGGTTCCATCCTTGGGTCAGGAAGATCCTCTGGAGGAGGGCATGGCAACCCACTCCATTTCTTGCCTGGAGAATCCCATGGACTGAGGAGCCTGGTGGGCAACAGTCCATGGGGTCACACAGGGTTGGACATGACTGAAGAGACCTAGTGTGCATGCCATCTTGAAATCTTGATGTCTTAAATTAAACAGCTACAATAAGCCACATTTTACTTTTTAAATGTAGCTGCATAGTTTATCTGTCAAAATAGCAGAGTAAATCACAGCTTTAAAATGGTGCGTGCAGGTCACTCACTTCTGGATCTTTCCCATGTATACATGTTACTAAACTTTTGTTTGATTTTCTCCTGTTAAAAAAATAAAGTAAAATGATGCGTATGAACAAAGTGTTAGTTACTCAATTGTGTCCGACTCTTTGTGAACCCATAGACTGTAGCCCTCCAGGATCCTCTGTCTGTGGAATTTTCCAGGTGAGAATACGGGAACTGGTAGCCATTCCCTCGAACCCGGGTCTCCCACATTGCAGGCAGATTCTTTACCGTCTGAGTCACCAGGGGATCCCAATACAAGCAAAATCCATATCTATTTGTGAAGTGTGAAAAATTTAATGAAGAGTATATTAACAATTTATCTGAGCACTGATAATTGCTTAGGTAATGATTTAAATGACAGAGGAGAATACATATAAATTTTTTCCTACAAAAAATATGACTATCTTTAAAATAATCTTGAAGATGAAATTACATATACATAGTAAGTTTATTATTGGTTCCCTCCAGTTTTTATTTTTCCCATAAAATTTAAAAGGTTAACTTCCCATATGCATTTCTTATTTTTTTTTTGAAACTAACAGCCATGAATATATACAAATGTCAGTAGAGTTAGACTTTGTCTTTGAGTCACTGTACATTGTATGGGAAGTTGGCAGATCTTACCTTTTGAGACTCAGTAAATATTTTTTGTTTAATCTGCTTTTTTCATGAGGCTTTGGCCTCTCCCTTGTAAAGTGCTTTTCTTTGCTTTTTGTACCATTTGTGTTATCTGTAGAAAAAACATAATTCAGGATTTCTGATAAAGGCAAAACAAACGTTTCTAAAGTTAGAGTTCAGAAAACCAGGGCTTCTGCCATCTAGCTGGTTGTCTTCCTGCATTTTTTTCTAACTGGTCTAGCAACTCATTCCAGCCCCATTGGTGCTTTTGCTGTTCAGTCGAATTTGACCTTGTCTGATCATTTACCTGCAGCTGTTATGAGGTATACATACAAATACTTGTGATTGCCTAACACTTTTGCCTTTGGTGCCGACTGTAAATTTGTTTTACTCTCTCCTGCTACTATTGAGGGAAGTAACAGCTTATCACTTCTGCTTGGTCTAACACTCTAAATGTTGACTGTAAAGAACAAACACTACAAATGGCACACTCCATCATATTGTGTTGTGAATTTATATATAGGTATGAGATCTTTTGTAGCGAAAAAAAGAAACTGTGTAATGTTGCTTTTAGAGAGTAGGGGAAGTATAATTAATGCCTGTTTCAATCCATTGAAATAGAATTTGGCTTTGTTATAGTAGAAAAGACATTTTTTTCTGTTTTGTCATTTACTGGCTGTGTGAATAAGTCAGATAACCTTTCTGAGTCTCTGTTTCTAAAATGGAATGCCAGTATTCTATCATACAGTTGATGGTGGGAGAGGGGACCAGTTTTCATTTCTTGGCCCTTGTCTGTCCAGCCAAAGTCTTTCTCCATTGAGATGCCAGCTCAACCCCCAGGACACTTTGGGGGCATGTTTTAGACAGAGGGAAAGATGAGTCTTAATATTCACCTCATCTCTGGAGTTAGAGAGGGGAAGATAATGCTTTAATAGAAAGAGCATTTGAAGGAGGAGGAAGATTCTGGTTAAATCGAGAATCCATCATATCAAAAGAGTAAAAATGATGTTACCTATGAATTTGTTTCTAGAAGATTAAATCATTTGTTTGGCCATAAACAGAATTCTGGGAGAGGTGTCAGAAGAGAACTGTGTCAGCAGCCCTGTGTATCTAGGGAGAGCTTACCAGGTGGTTTTATCTTCTCTTAGGTAAGAGGTTGTTTGTTGCTGTTTCTTGTTGTCAAGGAAAGCTATTTTTTTTTAGATTCAGGTTAGCATCAGTATTTGTTTTCCTCTACTGTTTCAAATTTATGAAAAATCTTCAAATAGCACCCATTGAAACACTGAAATTTCTGCTCTTCTTGGCACAGGACTTCTTTTTTTTTAAAAAAGAAGCCTGCTAGTCATATTCTAATCTACGTTGAATATCCCATGAAGTTAGATGGGATGTGGAGTTAATGAAACTCCACAGGATCAGTTCATCAGTAGTTGGCTGTTCACACTGCTGTCATTTATATAAGGTTTTATATTTGCAGAATGCTTTCTCATACTGTTTTTATAGCTCTGAATTAGGTATTCCTTTCTTATACAGACAAAACAAGTTACTGAGTTTTTCCATAGGCCACAACCTCACCATCTGTGAAGCAAAGATAGTGCCCACCTCACAGAGTAGGAGAGGAAGCAGGTTAAAATGCACAGCACTTTTTTTCAGATGAAACTGGTTGTGTGGAGAGGCGTGAGCTGCTGCTGTTGTCATTGCTCCCATCGTCATCGTCTCCTGAAATGACAAATCTGAGGGATTTCAAGATCAAGCCCTTTGAAAAGCTGAAATAGATTTTATTGGCTATAGTGACTGCAACTAAGTAAGAAAACAGGCTCAGACACTGGTGTTTTGCTAAAGGTTGTAGTGAGGAAGTTCAGGGTCAAGGGCTCCTTACACTGGAAGGGTCTCTGATACGATGTCCATGGTCTGTCCTCCCTAAAACATCAAAGATGGGGTCCAAAGGAGGACTCCTCAAACAGTAGCATATATGTACGTGAGAATCCCTGAGAGCTTTTTAAAACACAGATTCCTGGGCCCCAGTCTTAGAGACTTTGATTCCGTAGGTCATGGATGGGGCCCAGGAATCTGCATTTCTCTGCAGTTCCCGGTGATGCTGATGCTGCTGGGACATGGACCACACTTACACCAGTCGAAAGGGCCTTAAAAGTTTGATTTCCTTCAATGTCAGAAAATTACTGAGGCCAGGAGTCTACCTGCTGTTCTGTTGGCCACCTTCCTGAGGGAAGGACAAACCAAGATGGAAGACCAAGACTATAAGAACTTAATTAGAATTAATAATACTGGGAACTCCCCCTGATTGGTTTCCACAAAGTAACCGGCAATTGGAAGAGTCGTGAGCATTTGAAACACAAAGGGCCCATGGCAGCTGGCCTACTGATTCTCTCCGTTTCATTCTGGCCTACACCTTGGATCCTGCCCTCTGGATGTTCATCACTAGGGCTCCCGCCATGTGGCTTTGGTTTGGGTTCAGTCAATGGAAGGCCAGGGGAGGAGCGAAGTCAGGGGTGGGTGTCTGTCCCTTCTGCTGCTTCCCCTTTTCTGTGTAGTGCCAGCAGTGCCTATGACTGTCTTTACCAGCTTCACCAGGGCAGCCTCTCCGTTACTTCAGCTCTCTTTCAGTCTCCAGTAGAGCTGTGTCTTCCCTGGTCCCTCCTGCCTGTGGCTGTTAAAGACTTGTCATTCCTAACCCCTGTGTTCTGCAGCCTCTCCTGCTGGGTCTTGGAACCTCACCTACACACTTTTGATAGGCTGTCTTTTGAGAGGACCCTTGATTGATACTAGAGTTGTAAGGAAGAGCTCCCAAAAGATGGGAAGAGTGATAGTAGAAGGTGTAGCCTTGGATGAAAAGAACATCATGAGTGGAGTGGGCAATTGGCGGTGAAGTTTATGTCAAGGGGCTCCAAAGTCACTGCCTATGGTGACTGCAGCCATGAAATGAAAAGACACTTGCTCTTTGGAAGGAAAGCTATGAGAAATCTAGAGAGCATATTAAAAAGCAGAGACATTACTTTGCCAACAAAGGTCCATATAGTCAAAGCTATGGTTTTTCCAGTAGTCATGTATGGACATGAGAGTTGGACTGTAAAGAAGGCTGAGCACTGAAGAATTGATGCTTTCAAATTGTGGTGCTGGAGAAGAATCTGGAGAGTCCCTTGGACTGCAGGAAGATCAAACCAGTCAATTGTAAAAGAAATCAACCCCGAATATTCATTAGAAAGGTTGAAGCAGAAGCTCCAATACTTTGGCCACATGATGTGAAGAGCTGACTCGTTGGAAAAGCCCCTGATGCTGGGAAATATTGACAGCAAGAGAAGGGGATGTTAGAGGATGAGATCATTGGATGGCATCACTGACTCAATGAACATAAATTTGTGTAAACGTCGGGATATAGTAAAGGACAGGGAAACCTGGCGTGCTGCCGTCCATGGCGTCGGAAAGCGTTGGACATGACTTGGTGTCTGAATAAGGCAATAAGAGGTGAGGAGTGCAGGAGAGGGGTCTGGCCTTTAAACTGATTCTGGATTAAGCATGGCAGGTCTGGAGAGGTCCCTGGGTGAGAAGCTACAACTGCCAGAATGTGACCCAAGTGTCACCCCTAAGCGTAAACTTGCACGGTGAGGGTTCGGAGTCAGAGGAGCTTTTTTATGAAGAGTTTGCATTCCTCTTTGACAATTGCCTAAAAGTGTGATTTTTTTCTTTCCTGCCCCTGCCCTTTCCCCAGACACTCCTTAGTGTTGTTAGCCTCTTCACAGGAGTCATAAGGTTTTTTTGCGGCACTTTGATCTTGCTCAATTTTGCCACAGTATATTGAACATATTCTGAAGTGCCTGCCAGAACTACATTCACAAAGTAACAACTAGTTGGATAGAATAATCATGCCTTCCATTCCTTTGCCCATGGGTTCCAGTGACGGGCATATCAATAAGATGAAAAATGCTGTTCATGGTGTTGGTACTCAGCTACATCACCCTCTACAGTACCCTCGCCATGAAGCAGGACCATAGCACAGCCTTGTACCGATTCTGTGTGTTTATCGGTTCTTTTATATTGAAATGTTATGCCCAGGTTGAAACTGTTTCACAGATTTTAGAGATTTTTTTGGTAGAGGTGAGTAGTAAAGTTTGTCTTAATACTTTGTCTTAAATGGTTTAAAGATAAAACAGGTCCTTGATCTCAGATTTTCTGTTGTTACAGTTCTTTAGGAAGAAGAAAAATTCTCGAGGAAAAATAAATTCTGGAATTTTTTTCCTCTTCTTTCTGTGTTTTCATATACCTTTGTGTCAGAAAACATGACTTTGTGAGGGAGTTGGGAGTGTGACCTTATACGATTGAGGCAAATCATGGTGAATCATCTCGTGTTACCATGGCACAGATTTCAGGTACATGAGCCCTTTGTTTCTGCTGAATTTCCCCTCCTTTCTGGTTATTTATCCTGAGGGCATGGTGGCTGGACACCCTGAGAGGACAAGCCACAGAGGAGAGGATCCCACATCCACCGGGAAGGCCATGGTGTCCTCCTGGATGGAGGCTACCTTGACGAGGCGATGTGTGAGCGTCAACTGTTAGTGGAAATTGACCAGAGGGAATAAGGGGGTTCCTAGCGCAGATGGTCCTCAGAGAGGCCATATCCTGTCCAGGGAAGAAGGAGGAGCCCGGCATGTGGGAGGGGGGCCCATCATAGGCTCCTTTTCCAGCCTTGCATCCTGGGGTGAGGCTGGTTCTTGCCGATCTGCTTTGTTTCCATGTCCTAGGGTAGGGGTCCTCCCTATCCCCCTCCCTGGGGAAAGAGCCTTTCTCTTGCTAGTATCTCCATCTCCGGTTTGGACCCAGGATATCTCTGAGAGCCCTCTCCTGGTGTTTTGAGCGCTCATCTCCTTACTCACGTCCCTTGGATGAGCTCTCCGTCTTCATTACTGGTTTGGTTCCCCTTGGCTCCCAGTGCCTGTTTTCCTCTGCTCCTGCCCAGCTGTGTTCCCTAGGCTGGTCCGGTGGGCCGTTTGCCCGGCACATCTGTGAGTCAGCTCCCCCTGCTGTCTGCTCTCCTTGTGTCCCTGCACGGCCCTCCTGTTTGTTCATCCTTTTACCATTTACCTGGCCCCAGCTGAAGGCTATTTCATATAAACGGGGATGCCACAAGCCCCTTTTAGAAATCTGGGTGATTCAAACCCACTGTTACATGTTAAGGGTCCCCTCTTTTTTAGGTGATTTACGCTCTTATAGCAGTTATATCTACCTCTGTTCCTTAACTGCCCAGGAGAAGAACTTTTGCATGGGCTTGGATAACCACTATCTCACTGGTTTGCACTGGGGGATGCAGAGTTTATGAACATTGATTTCTAATTAGTTTTACATTTTCAAAACTACCTCCTTTAAATAGAGGCTTCTATCTTGGTCCAAAAGATGTGTACAAGAAGGTATTGTTCTGGTGAGAACTAAGGTTGTGAAATGCAAAATCAGTGTCGTTCCTTAATGGCAGTAATAAATGTAGAACCTTCATTTAAGCTTTGGAAGTACAAGGCTAGACAGATGACAAAATAAAGTGGATTAATGATTTTCTTAATCGGTTCTTTCATCACAGGCAGCTTCATAATATTACAGCACTTACCCCTCCCATCCCAGACTGCTGTCCAGTGAGTCATCCTCACTTTTGCATTTCTTGATATCTTTTCTTCCTTCTAAAAATCTGTGTAAGGTACCTACCATCTGATTTGTCAGGATAGTCTAGGTTTTGCAGCAGTAACAAAAATGCCACAAAATCTTTGTGGCTTAACACCATAGACGTTTATTTCTTATTCACTGAAAGACTGTTTTGTGTCTGGGTGCTCACCACGGGGAGCTGTCCTCCATGTGGTGGCTCTGCTTCCATCATAGGACATTTCTGCATCATCATCACCTTTTACTATGACTGTGAAATGTGAAGAAAGAATGGAGAACTCCACAAGGGTATTTAAATACACCTCTCTGAAGGGTGTTTTGCTGACATCTAATTGGCTGGAGCAAGTCATATGACATCATTCACTTCAAGGCACCAGGGGACATGTCCTCTTGCCAGGAGCTTTGAAGGAGAAAGGAGGCACAGATGTTAGGAATGCCTGCCTCAGGCTCCAGAAACTGAGAATTCAGAAATGAATAAAGGCATAATCCCAGTCTTTCTGTCCAGCTGGAGAGATAAACAGTCTCATAGTATTACAATGTAGTCTTATAAAACTGTACAAATTACAAACGAGCATGGTAATGACTGTGATAGAACAGAAAGCGCCTAAGAGCACAGAGGAGAGCAGGGCATCCACCTTCCTGGCCTGGAGAAAGGGGGAACCTTGCAGTGGAAGTGACATCAGGGCTGGGCTGTTCGCCAGCTTGAGGTCTCCTTATCTTGGTGAGAGTGGTATCTGGCCACATTTTACGTGCAGCATCCCAGTGAAACCAGTGTTTGGAATACAGCTCCAAGAAGTAGGCTTATCTTTTCTTTAAGACCTCAAGAAAAAAGTGAAAGCAGGCTGTCAGCAAGAGAAAAGATCTGCCCGTTCCCATGAAAGGTGACACACAGTATCCTTTTAACAGAGATTTGCAAGCACTATTCTGCTTCTCCTAAGCTGCTATGCTCCTGACAGTTCTTTGATCTCAAAAATTAAACTTGCTGTTACAGTAGGAAAAGAGTAAAGCAGGTATAAAGTAACAATCAAGATTAGTTATTAGGCAGTGAAGGTTGCATGTACTGTCCTTTGATTTGCCCAGAGATTCTGACACATTTTACATTAGATATAAATGTGAGTGGTGTGTTAACAGTACAAAGAATTTGCTTTATAGACAGAAGGAGACAGGCTTGTCCTCAGATCTGATAAAGCCACATCCTCAGCCTCTTTCACTGCTCTAGCCCCGCTGGCCTTGTTGCTGGTCGTCCATCGCGGTGGGCATTCTCCCACCTCAGGGCCTTTGCATCTGTCGTTTTCTTTGTCTAAAGTCTTCTTTCTCCAGATATCTGTTCACCTACTTTAAGTCTTTGTACAAAGGCCATTCTCTTGCTGAGATGTGCCGGGCTCCCTAGTTTGGGTTGAGAACCACTCCGTGCCGTACACATATGGGTTTGGGGACAGAATAATGTTAAGACTATATGTGGATAGGATCTAACAGTTAAGGTTGTAGTCACCGTCTGTTGACAAAAACATTTCTTAAAGTTTAGTCTAGGTGTATGGGGTGCAGAATGGAGAAAGGAGAGGTTGAAGGCAGCAGAATCTGTTGGGAGCTGTTGTCCAGGTAACGGGAGCCGAGGGCCTGGTGTGAGATGGAGGTGTTGGGAGTGAGAGGTCTGAGGGTGGGGGAAGGTCAGGATGCTAGGATTCAGTGATTTCCGCTCAGTGTTCATGGGGAGCTGAAAATCAGCAAGGACTCAGAATAAATTTCTTGCGTTGAAAGGAATATAACTGTCAGAAGCATGACCAGACGTGGTGTCTATTCTATACAGAAGGTTTCTTAGAAATTATGAGAATGTGTGTGTGTGTGTTTGAACGAAAAATTGCGTGTAAGTCAGCTTTTGTGATGAAAATATAGGGAAAGGGGATTCTTTTAAAATGACTAAGTGGTAGTGTTTGTCTTTAGGACATAGTTTGAAATTTCTACTTCTTGGTTGGGGCAGAAGAGCTGAAGGGCAGCCTGCTCCCGTTCCCCTGGGTCTCCCAGGGTTGCCCCTGCCTTGTGACCTTCGGCAGATGCCTTCCCCCGCCCCTCCCTCTCAGCCCTGACCTCAGGCTACACCTGCTCATCGCCAGGCCTCCACCTTCAGTGCCGGTTGAGCATTGTGCCAGCTGCTCTCCAACCCCACCTTGGGTCAGGCAGAGGAAGGTAAAAGTAGGAGAGTATGGAAAGGAGAGTATATTCTTTAATCCTGCTTTTTTTCAGTTCTTAAATTTCTCTGTGAAGTCCAGGGAATTGTGGCCTTATGATACCCATAGCTGCTTGTCTCAGTAGACTCAGGTAGAAAATTGTAAATGTTTTCAAGGCTTACCTCTCAAAATCCAGCTGCCTTCTGCTTGATGTTGATACCTCTCTTCTTTCATAAATTTCCTAACATCTCTTGCTTCTCACCCTGTAGGATGAGAATTTGACTCACTTATGTGAGCCCCATAAATATGTGTACCCGGCCTCCAAGCCTACCTCCCTCTCACCTCGGTCCTCAGGTAATTGAGTTGCTGCTGGGCCAGAGTTCAGAGGAGCCTTTTGTGTTCATTTAAACTTGTCTCTGTAATTGGATTTAGGACTGAGTCAATCGGGGTTTTGATTGCGAGCAAGAGAAACCAACTCTGAAATTACTAGGAAGTGTTGTAGGTCATCCTACAGAATTTTTGGAAGGCTGGAGAAGTAGGCTTCCGACGGGGCAGATACCAAGGATGTTTCCAGAGAAGAAACCATAAAAACAATCAAGAGCCTGAATGGGGACTTCCCTGGTGGTCCAGTGGTTAAGACTTCACCATCCAATGCAGCGGGTGTGGGTTTGATCCCCAGTCTAGGAGCTAAGATCCCACATGCCTCGTGGCTAAAAAACCAAAACATAAAACCGTCACTATAACAAATTTAAGAAAGACTTTACAAATGGTCCACATGAAAAAAATCTTAAAAAAAAAAAAAGGCATGAATGTCGAGAACAACCAGCTTGGATCTCTCTGTCACTTGCCAGCTGAACAACTCTGGACACATCTCTTCACCATTCTATACCTCCCAGGATAGTCACCAGCGAGAAATGCATTCGTATTTGGAAGAAGTACTCAAACAGTGACTGGCAAATAATAAACAGTATCTCAGTGTTCAGTGAGTATGCATTTCTGGTTGAGGTTGTGCATGCCTATACATATATTTTGGCTTTTAGCTGGTAAATATAATTGCTCTCTGGGCTGCAGGCTTTGCTTCCGTGCCCCCAGCTGCTGCTTTGCTGGAACTAGTTTCTCCCTTATCGCTAAAGGCCAAATGTTTTTTTCAAGGATATTGTTTCAGTTCTTTGCAGTTCCCTCAGAACTGTTAATTCTGGGACGTTATTAACAACAGAAGCACATAAAAATCATAGTCTGTGCATCTGGGGCTTTAGTTTTACTTGGCCACCCTGAGCGATAGTGTAGTCAACTTTTTTCTGCCACTTCTTGTCTTTTTTTTTTGATATTATGTTTTCAGGGTGATTACTAACATCCCCTTTACACTTTCCTCCTGTTATTCTGTTCAAAGAGAAACAGCTGAAATGGAGATTGTCATAGATGATAAACCATCTTACCTCTGAGAAGGGTTTAGGAGTCCTCTCCCCTTTTTAAGTGTAGCATTAAGATTTAAACATATTAATAATAAACATGATTGCTTAATAGTGTTATTTAATTATTATTCATACTAAATATTTCTAACAAGTAGATTTCTGTAATACTTATTCTTTTCTCTCTTTGATTTGGTTCAAAGACAATTTATTCTTTTATTGAAAGAATCTTTAAGATTATTAAGAGTGTTGGTTGTTTTGGCAAGCCAGGGTGTAGTCCATTTATAGAGAAGCTTTACTTAAAAGCAAAAAGTCAATGACTTGGTGTAGTCCATGTGTTGAATATGCTGTTTTGGGTCCCAAGTTTAGTTCAGTTCTGTTCAGTTGCTCAGTCGTGTCTGACTCTTTGAGACCCCATGAACCACAGCACGCCAGGCCTGCCTGTCCATCACAAACTCCTGGAGCCTACCCAAACTCCTGTCCACTGAGTCGGTGATGCCATCCAGCCATCTCATCCTCTGTCGCCCCTTCTCCTCCTGCCCTCAATCTTTCCCAGCATCAGGGTCTTTTCAAATGAGTTAGCTCTTTGCATCAGGTGGCCAAAGTATTGGAGTTTCAGCTTCAACATAAGTCCTTCCAATGAACACCCAGAACTGATCTCCTTTAGGATGGACTGGTTGGATCTCGTTGCAGTCCAAGGGACTCTCAAGAGTCTTCTCCAACACCACAGTTCAAAAGCATCAATTCTTCAGTACTCAGCTTTCTTTAATAGTCCAACTCTCACCCCTGTACATGACTACTGGAAAAACCATAGACTTGACTAGACGGACCTTTGTTGGCCAAGTAATGTCTCTGCTTTTTTAAAAGCTGTCTAGGTTGGTCATAACTTTCCATCCAAGGAATAAGCGTCTTTTAATTTCATGGTTTCAGTCACCATCTGCAGTGCTTTTTGGGGCCCCCAAAAATAAAGTCTCTCATTGTTTCCACTGTTTTACCATCTATTTGCCATGAAGTGATGGGACCAGATGCCATGATCTTAGTTTTCTGAATGCTGAGCTTCAAGCCAACTTTTTCACTCTCCTCTTTCACTTTCATCAAGAGGCTCTGTAGTTCTTCTTCACTTTCTGTGATAAGGGTGGTGTCGTCTGCATATCTGAGATTATTGATATTCTCCTGGCAATCTTGATTCCAGCTTGTGCCTCTTCCAGCCCAGGGTTTCTCATGCTGTACTCTGCATATAAGTTAAATAAGCAGGGTGACAATATACAGCCTTGATGTACTCCTTTCCCAATTTGGAACCAGTCTGCTGTACCATGTCCAGTTGTAACTGTTGCTTCCTGACCTGCATACAGGTTTCTCAAGAGGCAGGTCAGGTGGTCTGGTATTCCCATCTCTTTCAGAATTTTCCAGTTTATTGTGATCCGCACAGTCAAAGGCTTTGGCATAGTCAATAAAGCAGAAGTAGATGTTTCGTTACTCTCTTTCTCCATACAAACAGACCTATAGTATCTGGGTATATTGTCATGCAATTCAGCCTGATTTTGATTATGTAAATATGTAAGTAATATCTATCAAATATTTATCTGTTGAACATTTTAAAGATTTGAATATCTAAAAAGTTCTTTCACTGGCTCTTTAACATGAGTATTGTAGAATCATTATAATGAAATGTAAACATTTAATAGGAATATATGTAAAATAACAATGGGTTCAGGTTTCATCTTATTTGGCAGGCTGTATAAGGAGATGATTAAATATGTTTTGTTTTGATTACATACAAATATACATATGTTTATGTGACCCAGGCCACCACATAAAATGTACTGCCTACTGTGGGCTGTAGTCAGAAAAGTTTAAAAGGCAATGATTAAATAAGCAGCTTATTCCAGTTTTGTCTGTGCTCACCTTGTAGTGGGTTGCTCCCTCAGGCCCAGAAGGGTGAGAGAGAGTCAGAGAGACGGTGGTTTAAATGGAATGCCTTACCTGGTGGGCATAGCCCATGATGGCGGTGAAGTGTCTGTTGTTCAACTTGAGACACACAGGTCCTACGTGAGAGCTATGTGAAAGGAATTGCCTGCCACGAGTCTGGAGTGAATTCATAATTGTAAAGCTTTCAAAAGGAAGTTTCCCTCTGTGTGTCCTATGTAGTTGGCAGTAAGAAATTGGGAATGACTTGGAAAACCTTCATGGACTTTTGACTATGGAAATGTGACTGAGTGGAGAGAGCCAAGTTCTGTTCTCTGCAGGTGGAACAGGCCTGGTTTTCACTTTCCTATTTAAGGCTTTATTTACACCGAGGACCTTGACGACTCTCATGATGTACTGAAATACATTTATAAGAGCACACAGTTGCGGTAATTAAGTTCTGAAGCTTCATTTGCTTGCGATTACATTTCTAACGTTGCCATTTAAAACCTCATTAAAATTAAGAAGGGTTTGACAGGCCCAAGGCCTGGAGGCTCAGGCAATTCACAGGCGAAGTTAGAGCCCAAGAAGAGCCTTCAGCTGCTTTGTATGACTTTAGTTATATGTTTATTTACTTAGTTTTGGAGGCGATCATTTTGAAGTAAATGTAGAATGTCAAAACCTATCAAATATGGTTTAAAAATAAAATTTTTTAAAAAGAATTTTGTGTTGGACTGTGCTGAGTCTTGGTTGCTGTGCAGGCTCTTCCCTGTTGCGGTGGGCAGGTGCTGTCTGCAGTGCGCGCTTCTCGTTGCAGAGCACAGGCTCAGCAGTTGCGGCACCGAGGCTGAGTCGCTCCGCTGGCATGTGGCATCTTCCCGTGTGAGGGATCAAACCTGTGTCCTCTGCATTGGCAGGCAGGTTCTTTACCACTGAGCCAACAGGGGAGCCCTAAAAAAAATTTTTTTACACTGTAGTAAACTACATGAAATGTGAAATTTACCATCTTAACCATTTTTTAATTTGAATTTTTATAATTTTATTTATTTACTTTTGGCTATAACTGGGTCTTGATTCCTGCCCAGGTTTTCTCTCGTTGTGGCGAGAGGGGGCTACTCTCTAGGTGTGGTGGCAGGCTTCTCATTGCTGTGGCTTCTCTTGCTGTGGGGCACAGTCTGTAGGTGAGCGGGCTTCAGGAGTTGTGGCTCCTGGGCTCTAGAGCACACGCTCAGTAGTTGTGGCGCACGGCTTCCCAGATGGCTCAATGGTAAAGAGTCCCCTTGCCAATGCAGGAGTCACAAGAGATGCAGGTTCGATCCCTGGATTGAGACGATCCCCTGGAGAAAGAAAGGGAAACCCACTCCAGTATTCTTGCCTGGAAAAGTTTGCAGACACAGGAGCCTAGCAGCCTACAGTCCACAGGGCCACAAAGAGTCAGACATGACTGAGCACACCCACACAGGTTTAGTTGCTCTGCAGCATGTGGGATATTCCTGGATCAAAGATCTAACCCATGTCTCCTGCATTGGCAGGCAGATTCTTTACCACTGAGCCATCTGGTGAGCCCATCTTAACCATTTTAAAATATACATTTCTATAGTGTTAAGCACACTCATATTGCTATGCATCGAAACTCCAGAATAATATAAATACATGGCTTTGAAGTCAGAATGGTGTAAGAGCTTTAATGTAGGTATGATTTTACTCTAGGATTTTAACAATGTCTTAATATTCTAAGTTTTTCTGTTACTCAACCAGTGTTTTCTAATTCATGCTTCTGAAATATATAATAGAAATAGAAGGAAATCCTTGGTTACTTGCTCACTGCTATCCCCTCTCTGAATGTACTCCTTTCTTGAAAGTACTTGGTCAACTCAATTTCTCTTGTAATTATTTTTAAAGGAGTCTCGATCTTTTATTTTAGGCTTTCCAAGTGGTGCTAGTGGTAAAGAACCTGCCTGCTAATGCAGGAGACTTAAGAGACAGAGATTCGATCCCTGGGTTGAGAAGATCCCTTGGAGGAGGCAGGGCAACCAAGTCCAGTATTCTTGCCTGGAGAATCCCATGGACAGAGGAGCCTGGTGGGCCACAGTCCCTAGGGTCATAAAGAGTTGGACGCAACTGAAGCAACTTAGGATAAAAGCACGCATGACCTTTTATTTCAAGAGACATGCAAAATTTCAGACTCAAAATGGTGTGGAAATAGTAATACTTTCTTCTGTAGGACTCATTCCCTGGAGAGGGGCATATCTCTTAGGAAAAATGAAAAGATTTCAATCTTGTGTTCTTTTGCAAAGATTTTGGTCTAATTCAGTTTTATGTGCGATCCATATATGAGTTGTAAAACAGTTTTCATTCTAGCTTAGCAACTGCTTTACAAACTGCTCTCTTGGTGGTTTAACCTTACCTTCAGTGAAAGCTCTGCATGGAAGTTGTTAATGGAATATGTACATAAAGGCTTTTAGAACTCCTTTTCTTCTTGCAGGTTGAAGATTTCATCCCTTGTTTTGGATTGAACAAGAGTTGAGTTGTTGTCCAGGACTCAGGAGGGGGTGTGATGAACAAGGAAGCCCAAGAGGCCAGGACCAAAACTCACATTGTTGTTGATGTCTCTGATGAAGCCAATGTCCTGTACATGAGGGTCACAATTCATTAAAAAATTGATGTGCAGTTTGCATACCTGGGAGTAGTGAACGCAGTGTCTGTTCTCTGGGACAGAGGAGGAGGTTAGATTTTACTAGAAACCTCATTGACCATGTAGCTTCATATCCTGTTTTAAATGTAGCTGTCACATCATAATCCATTGTGTATCTCACATTCTTCCCTTGGAAGCTGATACCTAACCTGGCTGTATATAGACAATTAAATTCAAACACTGGGAACCTCAAAATTATTGGCATTTGACTTTGGGGTATTTACTTCTTGCATTGTTTCCTGTAGATGTTGTTAACCCTGAGTACTCATAGGTTGATGGCATGAGAAAGTGATTCTAAACACTTCAGTAAATTGGCCACAAAACAAACACTGACCAAGTACTGATGTTATTAGAATAGGAACTCTGGGCAGAGCCTGGTCTACATCCTTTACCACCAAGGGTCATTTAGAAATGAAAGGGCTGCCCCGTCTCTTCTCGCTGTGGGTTTTCAGTTTCCCCGCTGCCCTCTCTCATCGTCTTCTGTTGCTTCTTCCTCTCCATGGGTCTTGTTCAGCCGCCTGTCTCTTCAGGGAAGGCCAAGGAGGGTGTGAAGTGGACTACATGGAGAAGAAAGAGGGGGAACAAATGAAAACATTTTTCTTTGTAGAACCTTTTATCTGTCATATCTTCTTGGCTCTTTACGTAGAGATTTATCTCCCTCTCGTGAACCCAAACATACTTATATTAGAGCTAATTTAAGTTTGGATTTCTTTCTGACTGTAGACATTTTCTTAATCCTGTATGTATTGATATAAATGGTATGTATATCACCGTTTGCATCTCTATAACATTACCTTTCTGTTTTAGGGTTAGAGGTGGAGGATAATGATGTAAGTAGATGTTTTATATTTTTTAATTATAAAAGGAATATACTTAATACAGAAAAATTGAAATTTTGAAAAGATAAGAACAAATCTACCAGTAGCCAATCCCACGAAGACCATTACTATTAGCATTTGATATATTCTTTTCTATTTGTTTTTTAAGTGCTGTTGACCTTATATGTGTCTTTAGTTTTACTTTTTAAAAAAAACTTTTCACCAAAATACTTCACTGTATTACAAGTTCTTTACAATACTTTTAATGACTTCATAACATTTCGATGGGTTCCTGGACTGTTAAAAGGGGGAGTTGGGTGTAAGTCGAGGAGTCACAGAGCATGTCGAGTTTTTAGATAACCAAGGATTGTAAAACCCTTTCAAGTAGTAAAAAATACCATAACAAAACGTCTCCTCCTTTGTCATTCATATATGTTGTGTCAGTTAACTCTGCAGTCACCTGCTTCTGGAATGTGGGGTACTTTATTAACTTTTGTCTAGAAACAGATGATCAATGTTAACATACTTTGAAAGGAGCCTCTTAGAAAGTTAGGGTTGTGATTGACTCTGTCTCAGCTCTGTCAAGTTAGAGAAGATATTGTTTGTTACCTGATTTTATGCAGATATGAAGGAGGAAGAGTCCAGTTGTAAGTGTTTAAAATAAAGTTTTGAAAAGATGAATTTGATTAAAACTAAAAATTGAGAAAGTTCTAAAAATGGAACCCCTTGTGAGGTACCTTTCACAGTAATTATGCTTCAAGAAGAGGGGTGAACGCAAAAAATTGGAGTTGTTTTTGGATCTTACATAGCAGAACACATGTAAATCAGTTTTTGAATGTCTTCCTCTTCATGAAAAAATAGTAAAGAGAAGAGGAGTCAGGATATGTCCAGAAAGTTTGGAATGGTAACAGTCTGCTTTAATCAGATGGTTAGGTAACTCTGGTATTTGGCCTTTTTCTTTTGTTCTTCTTGGCCTTATAATGTTCCTCCTTTGGGGCCAAAGCTGCTGTCTGCCTGACCTCCCCTTTGAAGAAAGTAGGCAGCAACATCACTTCTGACCTTGATTAATAGATGCACTTAAAAGTCAGTGGGCCAGCAGGAGAGGCTTGGAGAAGTCACTGCAGCACTTTAAGTGGGACTACTTAAGCTCTGGGACAGGCTTCTCAATTTACTGTTTTCTGTTAACACCAATAAATATTCTTTAAGATGGCAACAGATATCTATAAAAATAGATAAATTTTTAAAATTCCTCGGTCAGATGTGTTTGAGAAATGTTGTATTAAACAGAATTTATTTACTGCAGGGATTTTTAACATTTGTTTTTACTGGCTGTGCTGAGTCTTCATTGCTGTGCGGGCTTTTGTTTAGTTGCAGCAAGCAGGGGCTGCTTGTTGCTGTACTCAGGCTTCTCGTTGTTGTGGCTTCTCTTGTTGTGGAGCACAGGCTCCAGGGCATGCAGGCTTCAGTAGTTGTGGCTCCTGGACTCTTGAAATAGGAGCTCAGTAGTTGGAATGCACGGGCTTAGTTGCTCTGTGATATGTGGGATCTTCCCAAATCAGGGATTGAACCCGCGTCTCCTGCATTGGCTGGTGGATTCTTTACCGCTGAGCCACCAGGGAAGCTCTCCAAGGAATTCTTGACCATTTTTAATTTGCTTAGGGGTACTTTAAGAAGGGAGAATAAAGTAAGCGACGTCTTCAAAACTCATTTTGCCCGTTTAGTCCTTTTTTTTTAAGGAGGACCTCTGTTGATGTCTGGGCTTCCCTTGTGGCTCAGCTGGTAAAGAATCCTCCTGCAATGTGGATTTGATCCCTGGGTTGGGAAAATCCCCTGGAGAATGGAAAGGCTCCCCACTCCAGTATTCTGGCCTGGAGAATTCCATGGACTGTATAGTTCATGGTGTCTCAAAGACTTGGACACAACTGAGTGACTTTGACTTTCACTGTTGATGTCTTGGTCTGAAAACACTTGTAGCAGAAGCAGGATTTTGTATCTGGGTGGTGTGGATGAATGCTTTTCAGACTTGACCTTGATGTGATTCACCTGACAATCTCGTTAAGCTTCATCTCCTAACCAGGTGCATCTCAGGTGGCCCCTGAGACGCTGCGTCTCCCAGGAGCACCCAGGTGATGCCGTCACTGCTGCCGCAGTGGAGGAAGGAACCGCTGTGGATTAGTAGCCACTGAGCTGGGGCCCGAGAAAGACAAATACTTGCCTTCTGCCTTCCAGAAGGTTCCTAGCTGAGCCAGCTGAACTGATGGGAAGTTGCTGATACTTCTTGTGCTGAAAGGGGGATTTCCAGAGGAAAACTAGAGAGCTAGCTCTCCTTGAACTCCAGGACTGCCGAGTGAGCTGTGGGGTGCGTGCTCTGTGTGTCGTCCTGGCTGAAGGGTTCACGGGTCTGTTCACTGGGCCTGTCACTGGCCTTTGTGTTAGAGTTGAACATTGTGGGGGAGGAGGGAAACCGTTTGAAGAAAGACTCTGATGATTTGTTAGAGAGAGGAAAGGCTGTTCAGACAGGTTAAATGAAGTAATTTGGCGGGGAGACTGGAAAGGAGCAGATTCAGTGGAGGGAGAGGGAGACCTAAATCAGCGTCCGGGAATTGAAAGAGTAAGGGTACAGTCAGGGCAGGAAGCTCATCAGTGCCCAAGGCCCACTAGACTCGCTCATTACAGACAGGGCACCTGGGGAGTGAGTGACCCTGCTTGGAGCCTGCAGGCGGTGGAATCTGCTGTGTCAGCACACCCAGAGAAGCTGTGGTAAGGGCGTCATCGCCGGAACCAAGTTCCGATTCCGCAGTGTGGCTGTCAGAACGTTTTGGGAGAGGAAAGGACGTGATGGACCCTGATGCAGCCGTAAAGGAGGCTTTCGGTAGCCCTCCACTGTACAGAGGGCTTCCCGGGTGACACAGTGGTAAAGAACCCGCCTGCCCATGCAGGGGATGCGGGATACGTGGGTTCGATCCCTGGGTCAGGAAGATCCCCTGGGGTAGGCCATGGTGACCCACTCCAGGATTCTTGCCTGGGAAGTGCCATGGACAGAGGAGCCTGGTGGGCTTGCAGTCCATGGGGTCACAGCGAGTTGGACACAACTGAGTAACTAAGCACAAACAGATGTAAAGAAGACAGGGGAACCAGAGGAAGGAGGACGTGTGACTCAGGGTGAAGTAAGTTGCACAAGCCTGTAGGACTCCAGTGCCAGCTCTTTGAGGGCTTGTGAAGTAGGTGAAGGTCACGGTTCTGTGTGCGATCGGAGCCAGGAGAGGAGGAGGGCACAGGCCTGCTCCTTGTGGCGAATGGTGAGATGAGCTGTCTCTGTTCTTATCTCCATCAAGAGAATGATATTTGAAACTGGAGCTGCATGAGATAGGAGGTAATGGAGTGCCCAGCTGCTTCAAGTCCCTTCTGGGAGCCAGAGCAGTCACCTTGTGTGATTCTAAAAGTTTGCACATAGGATCACAGCACCACAGTCTGGATTATTTGCCAGATTGTGGAGGATCTGTGTCACTGCCCTGCTGTTAATGCAAATGTTGTGAATTTTATAAGTTGTATATGTGACACTGTAAATAGTCAAAGTTAATATCAGTCCTCTCAAGTCCTAAAATGAGTTATTATCTGAAAGGTTTGGGAATGCTAGGGGAGATAAGTCATAGTAACCAGGAGACACAATAAGTTGAAAGTGAATTACAAGATTTCCACTTGGAAACATCCAGATCAGACTTCTCTTGAAAACTCTAGGTATAGATCATTCACAGGTAAACAGTGGCGGTGGCACATTGTTGTTAATGACAGAAACCCGTGGAAATTCTGTATCTCTTTGGGAAGGGATCATGGTCCCAAGAATATGAGAAAGTTGACTGATTCTAGTTACTCCTCCAGACCTCCAAGTATGAGAAACAGGACCTCCCCTGCATGCGTCAGGTGGGTGACTCAAACAGCCTGTGTCCTAACGGTGCTTGCTGTGGGAATCCTGGGCGTTGGCCTGCAGGAGAGTTTCCCTCCACACGGATTTTCCCTTCTGACCATGAGGAACCTGGGCGAGAGGCCGAGAATTCTCTCAGAGCTGTACTGGCCTTGCTTTATCACAGGCAGTCTCTCACGTCCTAGGGATTGTGGATGGAAAGGATACAGTCCTGTCCCTGGATAAATTTAACACTGCGGAAGGGGAGACCCACATTCATGTATATAGTGATAATGATCAAGTTTGCAGAGCACCCCCAGAATAATAGTGAATGCTTACTGGGACTTCCCGGGGACCCAGGATTAAGACTCCTCACTTCTAGAGCTTCCCCTGCAAGGGGTTCAGTTTTGATCCCTGGTGAGGGCACCAAGATCCTGCATGCCAATACAGTCCAGCAAAAACAAAACAAAAAAAAACTAATTTCCTTCTTTAGAAAAATAGTGAATGCTTATTGAGCATGTATTACTTGATGAGCACCTTTGTAAGCTCTTTGATGTTTTAAATCAGTGGTTCTCAGAGAATAGTCAGGCCATCAGCATCATCCTCTGGGAATCTGTTAGAAACGCAGATTCAGAACCTTACCCCAGACCTAAGACAGCCAAAACCTCTAGAATGGAGCCCAGCAGTCTGGTTTAATAAGGTGACTCTGATGCACGCAATTTGAGAACCACTATTTTAAGCCATTTAATCCTTACAACAACCTTATGAACAGATTTCATTTCTCCCGTTTAAAGAGATGGAAACAGAGGCACAAAGAAGTTAAATGATTTGTCCACAGATATAGAACTTTTAAGTTGTACAGATGGGCTTTGACTCTAAGCAATGCAAATTCAGAGCTCTGCTCCTAACCATCAGGCAAGGCAGCGTCCTAGGAAAATAAGGTGCAAAACACAGAAGAAGGAGCTGTAAACTCCAAAAGGTGAAAAGATTGAAGGTAGTAAGACCAGATTTTTTTCATCTCTTTGTTTACAAACATTTAATGAGAATTAATTGTATGCAATGAGTTATTTTAAACACTGAAGTGCAGTTGCTCTGTTGTGTCCGACTCTTTGTGACCCCATGGACTGTAGCCCACCAGGCTCCTCCACCCATGAAATTTTCTAGGCAAGAGTACTGGAGTGGGTTGCCATTTCCTTCTCCAGGGGATCTTCTCAATCCGGAGATCGAACCCAGGTATCCCACACTGTGGGCAGACGCTTTACCGTCTGAGCCACCAGGGAATCCCCCTTTCAGCACAAGAGGCATCAGCAACTTCCAATCAGTTCACCCGGCTCAGAAGGGAACCTTCTAGAAGGCTACTAAAACCACCTGGCAAGTATTTGTCTTTCTCGGGCCCCAGCTCAGCAGCTACTAATCCACAGGTAAGTATCTACTTCTTCCATATAGTCTGTGCAGCAGCATCAGCGGCATCACCTGGGTGCTCCTGGGAGATGCAGAGTCTCAGGGGCCACGCAAGATGCACCCAGTTAGGAGATGAAGCTTAACGAGATCTGTGAACAGGTATAAATATGAGTGGAACATAGACTCTATTTTAAGATTCTTACAATGAATTAGGAACAATCCAAATGTAAGTATCTGGACTCTAAAGTGCTTTGAAGTAACCAAGAAATTTTTATGGGGCAGGGGTTGAGGATTTGAGCATTTGAATACATTTTAACATCAACTGTTGCTGTTCTTCAGTCCCTCAGTCCTGTCTGACTCTTTGTGACCCCATGGACTGTGGCATGCCAGACTTACCTGTCCTTCACCATCTCCTGGAGTTTGCTCAAACTCATGTGCATTGAGTCGGTGATGCCATCCAACCAACTTGTCCTCTGTCATCCGCTTCTCCTCTTGCCTTCAATATTTCCCAGTATCAGGGTCTTTTCAGGCTCTTAATTTGTGACCAAGGTATTGGAGCTTCAGCACCAGTCCTTCCAGTGAATATTCAGAATTGATTTCCTTTAGGATTGACTAGTTTGATCTCCTTGCAGCCCAAGGGACTCTCAAGAGTTTTCTCCAACGCCATAGTTCAAAAGCATCAATTTTTCATTGTTCAGCCTTCTTTATGATCCAACTCTCATCCATACATGACTACTGGAAAAACCATAGCTTTGACTAAATAGACCTTTGTCAATAATGTAATATCTCTGTTTTTTAATATACAGTCCAGAGTTATCATAGCTTTTCTTCCAAGGAGCAAGCATCTTTTAATTTCACGGCTACAGTCATCATCTGCGGTGATTTTGGAGCCCAAGAAAATAAAGTCTGTCACTGTTTCCCCATCTGTTTGCCATGAAGTGATGTCCCCATCTGTTTGCCATGAAGTGATGGGACTGGATGCCATGATCTTTGTTTTCTGAATGTTGAGTTTTAAGCCAGCTTTTTCTCTCTCCTCTTTTACCTTCATCAAGGGGCTCTTTATTTCTTCTTTCTGCCATAAGGGTGGTGTCCTCTACATATCTGAGGTTATTAATATTTTTCCCAGCAATCTTGATTCCAGCTTGTGCTTTATCCAGACCATCATTTTGCCTAATGTACTCTGCATATAAGTTAAATAAGCAGGGTGACAGTATGCACCCTTGATGTACTCCTTTCCCAGTTTGGAACCAGTCTGTTGTTCCGTGTCTGGTTCTATCTGTTACTTCTTAACATGCATACAGGTCTCTTGGAAGGCAGGTAAGGTTTGTCTGGTGTTCCCATCTCTTGAAGAATTTTCCACGTTTGTTGTGATACACACAGTGAAAGGCTTTAGTATAATCAATGAAGCAGATGTTTTTCTGGAACTCTCTTGCTTTTTCTATGATCCAGTGGATGTTGGCAATTTGATCTCTGGTTCCTCTGTCTTTTCTAAATCCAGCTTGAATATCTGAAAGTTCTCTGTTCATGTACTACTGAGCCTAGCTTGGAGAATTTTGAGCATTACTTTGTTAGCATGTGGGATGAGTGCAGTGGTGCAGCAGTTTGAACATTCCTTGGCACTGCCTCTCTTTGGTATTGGAATGAAAACTGACCTTTTCCAGTCCTGTGGCCACTGCCGAGCTTTCCAAATTTGTTGGCATATTGAGTACAGTACTTTCATAACATCCTCTTTTAGGATTTGAAATAGCTCAGCTGGAATTCCATCACCTTCACTAGCTTTGTTCATAGTGATGCTTCTTAAGGCCCACTTGATTTTATGCTCCAAAATGTCTGGCTCTAGGTGCGTGATCACACAGTGGTGGTTATCTGGGTCATTAAGATTTTTGTATATAGTTCTTCTGTGTGTTCTTGCCACCTCTTGTTAGTATCTTCTGCCTCTGTTAGGTCCATACCATTTCTGTCCTTTATTGAGCCCATCTTTGCATGAAATGGTTCCCTTGGTATCTCTAATTTTCTTGAAGAGATCTCTAATCTTTCCCATTCTATTGTTTTCCTCTATTTCTTTGCATTGTTCAGTTAGGAAGGCTTTCTTGTCTCTCCTTGCTATTGTTTGGAACTCTGCATTCAGATTGGTATATCTTTCCTTTTCTCTTTTGCCTTTCACTTCTCTTCTTTTCTCTGCTCTTTGTAAGGCCTCCTCAGAGAACCATAAACTGTATGGAAACAGCATAAACTGTATGGAAACTTAGATGAGAAGAAAGGGATTCCAGGCATTGAGGATATTGTGTGCAAGATTCACATGTTTGAAACAAGGTGTATTCTGTATTACCATATAGATTGATAATTCCTAGTTAAAAGTAGTTAGTGAAATGAATTGCTTTTGTTTGTTTTTATCTTGGGAACCAATAATTGTTTTGACCTGTTTTTGATGTTGATGTAATATGTCAGTGAAGGTGGAAATGTGTCTTAAACAGTTTTAAAGGAAATAATCTTAAATGGCAGCAAAAGATTATTTGGTTCAAAATGAAATAATTTCTTACTGATAAACTGGTTACTGGAATATTTGCTAGGGAGATTTACAGAGCTCCTCCTGCTCTGTAAAATTTGATAATTTAGACAAGGATTGGTAAACTTTTCCTGTAGAAGGCCAGATAAATATTTTTGTCAGGAAAATGGCCAGAGGCCGGATGTAAACATGGGACACAGCTGTGTTCCAGTAACACCATGAACCCAGAACGGCAGCTGGGTTTGGCCTGTGGCCCTTGATCCCTCCTGCCTCAGGTCACTAAGATGGAGGCTGTGGAATGGTCTGGAGACCTCCGGGTGTCCTTTCTGGCACTGTATTTCTGAGGTACTCTGTATGGCTTGGATGAGTAATTGAAAAATAAAAACTTGAACTAGTTTCTAAGTCTTCCTTCTGCCAGAGGACTGTACATTGTCACCTTTATTGTTTTTTGCAGCTTTCAAAAACTTTTGTACAAATTAACAAGGAACATTAAAGAGACTGACTTATTTCCAGAGCCAACAAAGAGAAGATACCTAATCCAAGGTGTGTTTCTTTTGCACATTTCTGACTTGGCAGTAGTATAGGAAAGGATAAGTGAAAAAAATTTCCTCTTGAAGACGCCACACAGAGTGACTTGTTGAAGTCTTTTCCACTGCAAAGAAATAATTGGCATTCAAGTGGATCTTTAAGCTTTAAAGCAAGCACATTTATTATTCAGTGTTTAAAAATATACTCTGTATATGTTTATATATTTCATTTATATGTGTATTTGTGTGTGTATGTTTCATATGCAACCACTTACAACAGAGTTGAGAAAATTGAGAAAGCAAGCTGGGCAAGATGGCAGAGATGGTGGTGGGTTCATAGGTTTTGAGGGGCTGATATCCTGTCTTATTCCTTGGCCTGGGAGTCTGAGTCACCAGGTAATGTGGCAGTGGGAGGAAGTCACCACTGGCTGTCCGGCCTCTGCTGTGCTCTGTAGAAGTTCCTGTATTGACAGAAGGTGGAAGTCCCTCTGTGGGTTTATGAGGCTGGTTGAGGAGAGATGAGCTACATATGCAGATGGAGTCAGGAGACACATCAGTGACAAATACTGAGACTGTTTAGTGGAAGCGATTGGTCACAGGAGGCTCGAGGCTTGGGTGAGCTTTACACAGCATTTGTGTGGATCGAAGGAAGGGCAGGATGTGGAAATAAAAAAATATACAGAGGTTAGAGGTCATGGGCAAGGGCTTGGGCATGGAGGTGAGATTGCACACTGTTGGCAGAATACAAATCGGACCAGCTGTCTGGCTAGAGCAAGGAATTTGCAGAAGAGACATGCAGCCAGAATTATGTAGACATTGAGAGACTGGCCACTTGAGTAAAGTCTTAGAATATTGTCTGTGACTGCATAAAGAGCATAAAGTGTTTTAAAATAAGTTTTATTTTTTAATAACAAAGTAATATGTAAGGAGACGTTTAAGGGAGGTTAATCTGATCTGTGTGAAGGTGCTAGAGGCCGGAGTGGTCAGGGGGCAAGGAGGGTCATCCTATTGGGCAGCCCAGGATGATGTTATGGAGAGAGAAACTTTTAGTACAGAGATAGAGGCTGCATTTTAAATAATATTTAAATGGTTTTTGAGGCTTTGTTTGTGGGGAGGAAAGAGGCTGTTACTTAAACACTTTTTATTTCACTTTGAAATAATTTCAGACTTAAACATATAAATACTACAGAGAAAGCCTATAACTATTACCCAGCTTCCCCAAATGTTAACATTTTATGTGACCACAATGCACTTGTCAGTACCAGCACTGACACTCAAGTAGCTCAAATACAGACCTCATTCACTTTCTGCCAGCTGGCCTACTAAGGTCTTTATCCTTGTCCAGGATGGCCCTCAGGATCCGATCGTCTTTCCTTGTCAGTGTCCTTTGTCCTCCTTCAATCCAGGATAGATGCTCTGTTTTTCCTTACCTGGACAATTTTTGCAGAGTACAAGCTAGTTATATTGAAGAATATCCCTCAGCTTGGAGTTGTGTGATGTTTTCTCGTTAAATTATGGTATGCATTTTGACAAAAAATACCCTGAAAGTGCCTTTCTCAGGGCATCGTATTATTAATAGCAGGCATGTGATGTCAAGTCTCATGACTGGTGATAACTTTTATCACTTAGTTAAAATGGATCTGCTGAGCTCTGCTGAAAAGTTACTCTTCTTTCCTCTATTCCTTAATAGCTTGTGGGGAAACACTGTGACACTATGCAGATGTCCTGTGTTTCAGTTGTACTTTTGTTTTCTCAGTTTGGCACCCATTGATGATTCTTGCCTGCAACACTTAGTGCTGTGTTCTTTGCCTAATTGTGATATTCTTTGCCTCTTCTTGTTGCATTTAGTAATTGAAAGAATTCTGTAAGGAAGAGCTGTTTCCCCGCTGTGCCCTCTGCCCTGTGTTTGTTTATTCAGTGATTTAGATCAGTCTGGACTCCTGGGCATTTATCCTACTGGTATAATGTAATACTTGCATTGCCTGGTGCTCAAGTCCTAGACTGGGCAGGTGGGAGCTTCTTCACATTGGCTGCTGAGAAAAGGGTTCAGCTTGGAGTCCAGGTATGACTAGGGGGTTGATGTTACTGCAGGTAGGGAATTCAGTGACAAGTGGAGATAAGTAAGCTGCCAATTTAACTACTGACCCAAAATCTTTAGTGACCTGCTTCCTAAACTGTAGAGTCTTTTCTATGATTGCATTAACCAAGGAAGCCCACCCTGTAGGCAGTTATGCTGTTGTTTGTACACACAGTGAACAGAAAGATACTTTCCCAAGGAATGAAAAAAATCAAGTTGATGAAACTTTGGGGTTTGTTTCCGTGGTACCTATTGTATATATTTTCCCAGAAGCTGCTGGTTCCTGCCAGTTTTTCTCCCTAGGCAGGCAAGATTGTGAAATATTTATAAGTATTCCTAAGCCTAACTTTAATTTTCTCCTTTGGCTTTTAAGTGGGGCAAACATGTTTATACTAGAAGAGAATCTTTCAATAGTGGGAAATGGAAATTAAGTCTAATGCTACAGATGCCATTCAAAGGGGGATGTCCTTTCCGAAGGTGTGTAGGTGGGATGCCGCTCTGCAGACGTGAGGCACCTTGGCTTAGGGCTCTGTCTGGGATGGGGCGGATAGAAAACACACCACAAGAACAGGTGCAGGGTGCGATTTACTGAGACACTGACTCTTTGTTCTGCACAAACCAGAGTCAGAAGCTCAGACGCGGACCCCAGGGCTGTTGTTTGGGTGGCCTGCACCTCTGCCGTGTTTGGATCTCTGGTGGGCGTGTGAGGGAGAAGATGGTCGAGGAGTTCACCCAGCTTCATAGTGGAGGTGGGTGATGAGAGCTGCTTATCACCGACTTCAACCACTGTTTTTTTTAGTTTTTCTCAAACCAGAGTGCATTCAAGCTACCCTGAGGAGCTTGGAAAAAACCCACTCAGGCTGCTCTCCTATAGGTTATAATTCTGTGGACCTGAGCTCCTGATTTTTGCTTCAGGTTCCCTGATGGTTCTAGTTTACATCCAGGGTTAAGTGCCTCTGGATCTAGCAGAGACAACTATCTGTGACATCTTCATGCAGTCATATATGCTTGCTTGTCACGTGATTCTTAAATTGGCATATTCTACATTATAAGATAAATGTATGGGAAAATAATTACAGACAGGCTTGAGTGGCAAACTAGGGTGAAGTTCTTAAGCTCTTCAAGTCTAGCTTTATCATCTACAAAATGAGATTAATAATACCTCATAGTTTTTCTAAACGTAAGCAGTATGTTACATGTAAAATAATCAGTACAATCTCTAGTACATGGTACAAACACATTTATTATTTAGTAACATGCAGCGTGTTATAGTTGAGTGGTGACTTTGGAATCAGTCAAAATTTTCTTCCAGCTCTGGCTGTACAACTTTCCAGCTCTGGGACCTTAAGTGAATAGCTGTATGAACAGGGGGGGTGCACTTCCTAGTGTGGGAAAGTGCTTAAGCACAAAGGCGATGCTCAGTAAGCATTTCTGCCACCTTCCCTCTCATTCTGATTACATCACAAGACAGTGGAAAAATCTAATGTTGAGAACATCACTGACTTTGGTTTGGCCAGGCTTTGTGGAGAAGATACTGTCACAAATGGCCTTTGTGGCTGTGACTGACGTTGGGAGCGTGACCCCTGGAGCTCTGAGGGATGGTTGAGCCTGAATTGGGAGCAGAGGCTGCAGATAGACTTGGGGCGCCCTGCCCTGCACTTACATAGCAGTACTTGGCTCGTGTCTCCAGTTTGCATTATGCTGAACTTGTGATGGCCTTGTGCTTCTTAAGCCACCATCCTGGCTGGGTGGGATTCTGTCCTTTTTACCTGAATCCAGCTTTGCCTGAGATGCAAGGCTATGCTGGGACTTAGAAAGGACGCCCGCCCCAGGTCTTAGAACGCTCCTGCACAGCCTCTATTGGTGTAGTCCCTAGTCTCCTAACACAGGTGCCCTCTAGCTGCTTATGGTGCTTTTTGACTTCTAAGTGTACTTACCCATTTTAACATCTTCATTTCTACTTTGTCAGCCAGAATGGGTAGAGGACAGTGGCTGAAGATGACAGAAAGTTGTGTTGTGAGCTGAACTCTTAACTTATCAACACATTTGGTAGTTCTTGTTGGTTCCTGTTTGTAATAGAGCAGGTCATACTTTTTTGGTGATTGAAGTGATTCAGTCTTTTCCTTTCTCTCTCCTCTTGTAGCCTAAGTTTCTTAATTTAATCCAAGAAGAACTTTAAGATATGTCCTTTAAGAGCTGATTAAAAAATGTGTGATAAGTCCAGTGATGCTAAAATGTTTAATTTAGACCCAGCCTCACAGACTACTATAGTTTAACTTTAGTGGGCACTTAACTTAGAAAAAAACGGAAATAATATATGATTACTTTCCAGTTATGCTTCTGAGTTATGCCAGTTTTTTTTCTGGAAGTTCATTTGTGAATATTAAAGGGTTGCAATTTTCTAACACATGTCTAAAATATGAGATTTGCATGGAATCATTTAGGGAATCATTTTCTGTGGTTTGTTAAATTGGAAAGGAGAAGAAATTTGAATTAAAGTCTAATTTCATTTGTATTGTTACTAGTCTTCTCTCTGTGGTCTGTATGAAGTCCTGTGTAAAAGACTCATTGCATCTAGCTTAAGTTATTCTAGGAAATTGGAGATAAAGGGGAGAAAAGAATCATCTCATCTGGGCATTCTATTTGAGATAACATGGTGAGAACCGTTGAAAAGAGGACACTGTATCAATTGAACCAGCCACCCAAGATTATAGAGAAAATTGATGGAACATTGGGAAGAAGAAGGAGACCTCTTATACGTTTTAAGTGTTCTTTAGATCCTGTGCCTTTCAGTAAATTGATTTCTAAATTAGAGGATGGTATCCTGTTTACACGTCTGTTTCTGGAACTCCCTTGTTGCTGGAATAGGAGCGGGATAGGTGCTTCATAAGGAATGTAAGGGAAGTTAGTTGCCACAGGAGTGGTGAGATGAAGCTCAGAAAAGCTGAGAGGGGAAACAAAACCGAGGGAGTCCAAGATGGAATGAAAACAGCTGAGTAATTGAATATCACGGAAAGAATGTTGAGTGGAGAAGGTGTGTTGTCGATGTTTCTTGTGCTGCTCTTTCAGGGAAGGGATGGGAGAGAAAGTTTGTGAGGTGGTTTAGAGCAGAGATGCTCGGAGTGCTGTAAGTCGGCCCATGGCATTCTCCCAGTAAAATTCCGAGACAGTCTCTTCACAAGGTCTGTGAAAAAATGAGGTGATAGTTGGTCAGTTTCTCTATGTTCTTTTTTAATAAGTCTTTGGCACTTGCAGTTTTTAGTCATAAAGTGGTCCAAAAAAAAGTACAGGCTTATGGTAGTTATTTTCAGTTGAACAAATCAGTCCTTTCTGGTACTGTGTGAGAGCTGCTGTCTGGAACATTTAGGAAACAGCTCCCTGGGGACGAATTGAGAGCAGGCTTCTGAGGCGTTTCTGATGACAAATCTAGGTATTGTGTGCTGTCAAAGGCAGTTCCCGGTCGGTTCCCTCTGGGCCGGGAGCTCATCTAACAGTGTTGTCTAGTTGGCATGGAAGGATCCCATGGCTTTATTGACTCACCTTACCAATCTTTTGTAACAAGCCACCCACGGGGGAAGTTTCTGTGAAATGGAATTGTGCAAGTATAACCTAGTGTCAAGACAGCCAAATTGGGGCTGGTAGCAGAAAGGAAGCTGCTTGCTTTCTTTTGTGGAAGTGCCCCCACCTAATTCTTCAGAGCTTGTTTCTACCTGGAAGCCTTCTTTTTAACTAGATCATGTGACATAGTTGCTTTTCTGAGCTGATTTAGGCAATTAGATGAGTAATCAAGTTTGTCAGTTCTGGCTTGCCATTTTGACTTTTAAAAGGCTGTTTTGGAGAGAAAAATCACTTATCATGATGATTCATCTTCAAATTATAAATCTGGCGTAGATGCAGATTTCACACTGTTCAGTATTTCAGTAAGTAAGCCCAAATGCCTGGGCTCAGATGACAGAAGGCCTGGGAAGGGCTGGTTGGGAATGTGTATAGACTAGACCAGAATGGGTGAGTGGATGTTTTATTTTAATAGAGGATAATTAAAAATGGCCTGTCTGGGGCTTCCCTAAGTGGTTCAGTGTAAGCAGAAGACACGGGTTTGATCCCTGGTGTGCAAGAAGATCCCATATACCCCAAAGCAGTGAAGCCTGTGGGCACAACTATTGAGCCTGTGCTCTAGAGCCTGGGAGCCGCAACTACTGAACCATGCACACCCTAGAGCTTCTGTTCTGCAACAAGAGAAGCCACTGAAACGAGAAACCCATGCACACAACTAAACAGTAGCCCCCGCTCACTGCAACTAGAGAAAAACCCTCACAACAATGAAGAACCAGCACAGCCAAAAATAAATAAATAAATAAAATTATTCTTAAAAAAACTAAAAATGGCCTATCTTAAACAATTTCTGGATTGTTTGGCAGCACACACTCGATGGACATGAGTTTGAGCAAGCTCCAGGAATTGGTGATGGACAGGGAAGCCTGGTGTGCTACAGTCCATGGGGTCACAGAAAGTCGGACATGACTGAGCGACTGAACTGAACTGATTGAAACAGTTTCTAGGGTGGAGGGTGGGGAGCCATTGCAAGTTGGCAGAGTACCAACTGACATTTCTGGATATAGAGTCCATATATTTATTTTGGTTTAATTAGAAGATAAGTAATATGGGAGCTGTATGGAGTGGGTCAGAAGCAAAATGGAAATTCTGCCATAAAGTCTGGTAGAAGGTTCAGAGGCCGGAAGGCACTGAGTGGCAGGGAATGTTTAGTGAGTGTGTCTAGAAGTGGAGGCGGCGGACAAAAAGCTACAGGATCTCAAAAGATAGCAAGCTTCAGAATAGAAGTGTAAAGAACTTTTAAACATAGGGTTGGAAGCTCAGTAAATGTTCATTTCTCTGTTCTTTTTCCTAAACCACCACAGGAAATGATAATAGTTTTCTATTGTGCTTAAACACACGTGGGTGATGGTGCTGCTTACTGGATTGTTAGGCAGGAAAAATTAGCTCCTACAATTCGAATCATTTAGCAAATACTCAATTGATACAGAGATATAAATAATCTGTAATAAATGAATAGAAACATTCAACACTTTTGTGCATAGCTGTGTGCTAGAGCCTGTGAAAACAAAGGCAGGTAAGCTGCCAGCTCTCCCTCAAGGAGATTATTAGTTGGGCAAATGCACGTGTGGAAGGACAGCCAGTAATGCAGAGCACCCGCGAGCTGCCCCAGAAATAGTCAGAAACAAGGAGCTCCAAAGAGGGACACATCCTAGTGGAGGGGGACAGAGCCTCACCCAGCAGGTGACTGCACAGCCCTGGGCTTCACTGGGTTTCAGGGTCATGTCGGGGAAGGGCTTTCTGACGAGGGGAAGGGTATGAGTAGAGGCAGGTATGTGTTGTAGGTTCTTCTGATAAGTGGATTTCATGTTGAATCACAGAAGCCACGTGGGGAGGTAGAGGAACAATACTAGAAATCTGCTGGAGGCCCACTCTGGTGGGCCCAGAAGGGCAGGCAGGGGTTTTTCATTGACTCCTATAAGCAAGGGGCCTTCCCTGGTGGCTCAGACGGTAAAGCATCTGCCTACAATGCGGGAGACCAGGGTTTGATCCTTGGGTTGGGAAAATCTCCTCTATAAGGAAATGGCAACCCACTCCAGTATTCTTGCCTGGAAAATCCCATAGACTCAGTAGCCTGGTAGGCTGCAGTCCATGGGATCGCGAAGTCAGACACGACTGAGTGACTTCACTTCACTTTCACTGTAAGCAAGGAGAGACCCCCCCTCAGGTGAGGGGGCTACACAGGGACTTCTGTTCACTTGAGGCTTGCAAGATGGCCGGAGAGGATGTGACTGGAGCCTGGGGAAATCCATTGAGAGGCTGAAACAGCAGTCCAGGGGTGCAGGGATGAAAGCTGGAATTAGATCGGTGAAAGGGGAAATGGAAGGGAAAGGAGAAGTGGTATCAAAGTCATGTTGAGGATAAAGTGTCACAGACACAAACGTCCGTTGTCCTGCTGCAGTTTTTAAAGCTGCGGAAGCCATTCGGATAGAGTGTCCTGTCCTGTTGGAGCGAGTGTTGACCAGATATTTACCTTGAGTGAGAATAAGGACATCGATCCTCTGTGGCCATTGGCATTTTCTGGCTCAGACAATTGCTGGGCATGCCGCGGTTGCCTGTACTGTGTCCTTAATGGTACAGTGGTACCAAAAAACTGTTTGGTTCTAATTTTTCCCTTTTCTTTCCTTCCATTATAGACTCTATCAAGAAGAATTTCCAATCCATACCTCGAACATACTCCGTCCCAGGTATGATTCTTTTCTGCCTTACAGCATTTTTGAAACAATAGTTCACAAATCCCGGTGTAGTACTTGGTAGTTAGAAACCTTCCCTTTGCTCCTGATCACGCCGTCTCTTTCATGTGGGATGACATGGCCGCAGGTGTTTGGAATGCTCTGATAGCTGTCCTATAGAAAGGTGTTCACTAAATAAGGGAAAAAAATTTCCCCCATTTTCCAAGTCCTTTATATGAATGTGTTATAAATATGGTAAAGTTCGTATATAATAGAAATAATTTCAATTTGCTGAATGATAGAAATGCTGTATTTAAAAAAATAGGGATGTTTTACTCTGAAAACTTTGTGAAAAGGGGGATTATTTATAGGTATCTATTAGTAGAATATTCCCAGATACTCACTGAAGCAAGGTGGGGTTGCCTTCATTGTGTTGTTAAAAGATCAGCTGACTAAAAGAAAAAAAAATCAGCTGACAGGGTTGTGTATTTTAGAAAGACAGGAGACTGTAAGCTTTGTGAGGACAGAACCTTTGGTCTTATTCACTACTGTATATCCAGTATCTAGAATGGGGCTGATTGCTGCTCAGTGTTTTTGAATAACTGAGTGAATGAATGCTGTCAGGACTAGTCAGGTAGTACTTTCTGTTGTCTAACTTAAGTATATTTTTTTATGGGTTTAGCATGTTAAAAATAAAATCATTTCCTGTCCTTCTCATCTTCTCATTAGATTGTGTTTAGGAAGTGGTAGTATGAAAATTAAGGGAGTATAAGGATGGGGCTGAAGTGTTCAGGATTAAGTTATAGTCAATATATTATCAATTGTTTGCCTTGGGAAAAGATAAAAATATTCTGTCAAAACTTTGTGGGTGCAAAAAGAGTTCAGCAAGAAACAAGTGAACAGATGTAAGTATGTGCCCTCAATGTATCTTCATTTTCATGAGCTTTTACTTAAGGAAGAGAGTTCATTTCATTTCCTTTGTGAGGCAACATTGCCCTGTGGATGAAGTTGCCAGTTACAGAGAAAGGAGATAGTTTATAACGTGGGACATACGCCTCTCCAGATCTAAGGGATACCCTTCTTCATCCTCCAAGAATCAGAGATGCATACAGGAAAGTCAGAAGATTAAAAAAAGAAATTACATGAAATTTTTATCTGCTAGATGCAATCATGAAATAGATGAACCCAGGATACTTGGAATTAACTATGAACTCTGCAGTTGAGTGAAGCTTAAAAGCAAAGCAGACAGCAGCCTGCTATCAAAGTATATCATGGTGCGAGATGCTCACTAGATAGGAAAAAATTTTATTTTCCCATCTTCCAAGATGTTTACATGTATGCATCATCAATATGGCAGAATTCATATAAAAATGTTCTTCAGTTTGCTGTATTGATAGAAACACTGTATATAAAGAAAAAAAACAGATATTTTGCCCTGGAAATTTTGTGTAAAAGGAAATTATTTACAGTTAAAGCAGTTTAGCATTTGGAAAGTAGCTGTTATAGCCTAATAGCTTAAACGGTCCAATAGCAAAAATAAATAGAATAGGCAGTTACATAGCTATTACCTTAGCTGTGTATGGTAAGCTATAAGTGTTTTAAGCTTAGGGACGTGGCTATACTTTTTCCATATAGGGGGTCATCAGCAGCTCACAGATTGTCACATTACTGTCGTGCATTCTCAGTGACTCTTTTGTCTTTTCCATGTAGATTTATGGCGAGAATTCTTCTTGTGCAGGAAGAGCGTTGAGGAATATTATCATCGTTCAGGCAGCTGACCTGATAAAGGACAGAGTGAACCTCAAGGGGTTTTATAGGTAACACAGTTTCCTAACACCTTGTCAGAAATTCTCCTTGAGAAAAGAAAAAAAAAAAACCCTGAAAACGTGTTTAAGTCATAACCTTGATCACAGAGAGATGGGCTCTTACGAGGAGCGGGGGGGTTGCTGGGTTTGCAGTGTCTGCTTGGGAGACGGGCGGTGACTCTTCTCTTAATTAAACGAGCCAAGTGGTGGACCGCTGGATGCCTGGTCTGAAGGTCAGGCGAGGGGTGCTCAGCTGCAGGCGTGCTTGGGCTCCTGAGAGGCTGCTCTGCCCCCTCCAAGACGTGATGCTTTATAATGTTTGTATTGGACGTGTGCTGTGTTGGGCCTTCTGTGAATACAGGTGCCCTCTGTCAGCGCTCTGTGAGGACCCTTTGGAGGTCCCTGGGGGAGAGGGCCACTACTCTGACTCTCCAGGTGGGAGTGAGCCGCCCCTTCAGGAGCTTCAGGGCTGGGCAAGGGCCAGGTGGGCATAGGGATGGCACTTCTTCGCCTTGGCATGTGAATAAGGGTGGAGGTGTTAGAGTCAGTGGATGGGCACGTGGTCAGCTTAAAGTACATCTGAACCAAGAAGACCATCTCGGAGGAAGTTCAGGACCCAAGTCTGCATCATGGAGCCATGTAAAGAAATAACAGAAGTGAATGACCAGCTTTTTATGAATATTTTTCCAAATAAAGATATTAAACCATGGCAAACAATACTAAAACTACAAAAGTCAACAGAGAAAGAACCACCCTCATTTATCATTATTTGTTCTTACAGAATTGAGATTACAATACCATGAAGAGTAGGAAGGAATACCCAGAACAAATGATGCCAAAAGAAGTAGGAAAGATTCTCAGAATAAAGACGTTTCTTTGAGTTAACTAAGTTTAGCTTTATCACCATCTCCTTATGGTATTTTCTTTTTTTTCCACTTGCCACAGATGGGAAAAATTTCATCATGGCCTAGATTTGGGGGGATAGTGCTTCCTAACCTGTTTGAGTAAGAAGACCCCCCTTTTCTGTTGAGGCATAGTTTACATACAGTAAAACGCATAGATCTAAGGGTACAGCTGGAGGAATTTTTAATTATTACACGTACCTATGTGACTGCTATCTGCAGCAAGATCTAGGAGATTTCCATACCCCCGATTATGTCTTCGTGTCCCATTCTGAATATCAGTAACTGTCCCAGGCCTACAACTTGTTTCTAATCAGAAACTTGGCAGGATCTGTAATCTTAGGCATCACTGAGTGACTACGTAGTGGACGTGAGAGAACTACAATGAATTAACACTTTAAAATCCCATGTTTAATTAATCTTACTAGTATTTATGTAGGTTTTGACACCTTCCACATAGGTTAGACATGATTTATTCTGTTGAGAAACAGTGCTTTTGTGTATATGATTGTGAATCTCTGTAAAAAGCTCCAAGATCACCTCCACCCACTTCGTCCATATTGAATTCAAGCCCCTAAGTCTGAAAATCACTTGCTCAGTGCCCAGAGTTGCAACAGGCTGGGATAGGAGCTCTGAGTATAGCTGCATTGCTTCATGTAAAATCTCTCTCTCTCTTTTTTTTAATAGATGATAGTGTCAACTTTAGACAAGTCTAATTTTTTTTCTTAAAAACTAAAACTGCCTGTACAAACATACCTCAGAGATACTATGGGTTTGGTTCCAGACCACCCCAGGGCAGTGCTGCTGCTGCTAAGTCGCTCAGTCGTGTCTGACTCTGTGCGACCCCATAGACGGCAGCCCACCAGGCTCCTCCGCCCATGGGAGTTTCCAGGCAAGAGTACTGGAGCGGGGTGCCATTGCCTTCTCTGCCAGGGCAATGAGTAGCACAATAAAATGGGTCACATGGATTATTGTGTTTCCCAGTACCTGTAACAGTTATTTACTGTAGTCTATTAAGTATGCAATTGCATTATGTCTAAAAATAATATTCGTCCCTTAATTGAAAAAATACTTTATTGCTAAAACTTGCTAACCATCATCTGAGTCTTCAGCAAGTCATCATCTTTTTGTTAGTGGAGGGTTTGAAATGTTGTGAGTAGTACTAAAAACAGAGACACAAAATGAGCAAATGCCATTGCAAAAATGGCACTGATAGACTTGCTATATTCAGCTTGCCACACACCTTCAGTTTGTAAACATAATATCTGTAAAGTACAGCAAAGGAAAGTACAATAAAACGAGGTCTGCCTATGTCAGTCTTTGGGCCTGGTCATGAGCAGACTCATAGTATTCATTTTCGCTCCTATAGAAGGCTGTGTGTAGGATTGGTCCTTGCTCTCAGTTTTGTTCCTGATTGGATATAGACTGAAAGAGAATTGGAAGATATACATTAATCAGGCTCCTGAAAAGGAACCATCCATCCAAGCAAGAGCTTACTTTGAGTTTATTGAGAGTAGAATGTGGTAAGAGTGTGGATCTGTAGTCTAAGGACTGATTAATGCTCTGGGTTTAGAGACAAAGTGCTAATATGATAGCCTTGTTGCTGCTGCTAAGTCGCGTCAGTCGTGTCCGACTCCGTGCGACCCCATAGACGGCAGCCACCAGGCTCCCCCGTCCCTGGGATTTTGCAGGCAGGAGTACTGGAGTGGGCTGCCAGTGCCTTCTCCGATATGATAGCCTAGGCTGAGTCATTTTCATTTGTCTGGTAGTAAATTGAGGCAGAGTACCACAAGAGAATTACTTTCACAATTTTGATATGTTTTCCATTCATTTGGTACTATAGGAAAAATCATACTACTTTTTTGAGCCTTCATGTAAGTCTCTAAATACCAGTGTCCCATTGAATGAGATGGGGGTCTGTCTGTACTGCTATGAACTGATTACTAAAACTGTAACTGGAGACAAAAGGAGTCCAAGAAAAACCAAGTGTTCAACTGCAGAGATTAGTAAAATTCTTGTTTTGCTGTGGCAATCACATTGACCTTGGAGCCATCACCTCCATATCATAATGTTCCTATCTAGCATTGCAGCATTGGTGAGATCTCCGTGTACTCAGCTCCTGGATTCAGTACAAGACTGAAGATACGTGGGGAGTAAGAACTGCTCTGGGTGTTCACATTCCTCCCTTCCAGGCATCTCTGATTTCTCCACCACCCTCCTGTCAGTCCTGTAGATTCAGGGATTTAAAGTGGATTGTTGCTGACCTGGTCCACAAGTCAAGTAGGTTGTTGGTTAACTGCAGTGGCCACTCACCTCATTTTGTTTGCTTTGGTGGTATTGTTGTGCGGTCGCCCAGTCAGGTGCGACTCTTTGTGGCCCTGTGGATGGCAGCACATCAGCCTGCCTTGTCCTTCGCTATCTCCCAGAGTTTGCTCAGACTCATGTCTATTGAGTTAGTGAATTGGTGGTATTAGTGATAGAGTTTATCTTTATCCCAGTGATGTTTTCCTTGGTGCAAATGGATTGTTGAAAGCCATTCGAAACAATATGGTAAATTGCAGTTGGGGTAGAAAGAGATTGTGCACAACTGGAACAGTAGCTTACTCTGAGAGAGGGAGCAATCATGGCTGTACCATGTTTTAGCAAATCGACTCAGTCCTGTCCACCGCCCTCTCCTCCCCGCCTCCAAGACAGAGCTAGTCTTTCCCATTGAGAAGGTAAGACTGGGTCACTGGCCTCACCTGGCAGCCCATTAGAAGTGAAGGCTCCGAGGCTATTCCGAGCCACACTGCACCAGAATCTTCATGTTAACAAGGTCTCCCACTCAACACAACCATGGGAAGCCCTGTTCTGAGAAACGTCTTTCTGATCACCTGTGAAGAAACAAGCCAGGGCATCTGGTCTAGTCACTGTTTGCAATTTGAAAGTTTAGTTTGTTTAGTAAATGTTTTGTTGTATCCTGCCATGTTCCAGGTGGTGTCAGACACAGAACAGGCTGAGGAGCCGTATGTATTGCTCTGAGAATGAGGATTAAGATGATACAAGTGCTTTACAAGCCCTGGTCTAATTGCCTGTTTTGTTGCAATCTGTTTTCTTGTATTGTTTCAAAAAAAAATCCATTTATTTGACTGTTAATCTTTCTTTTGTCTTACTGCTAACCTGCAACTGGATTTGTACAGTTGGTACAACTTAGAATTGTCTTAATGATCTCAGAGTATCTTTACCCAAGAAAATGATATTTACCCAAGAAAGTGATATTTTAACTAGAGCTAGAATAGTTGTTCCGATGTCTCAGCAGAATGTTTACTGCCTTATTTTTCCATCATCCAAGAAAACGAAGTATCTCATGACATTTCTTCATTCTGTTGGTTACTGGTGGTTTCTAGGTATTTGTGATTATGCCAGTCATAAAAGATAGGCAATATTTTTCTGTCCTAGAAATACAAATAAACATTGGCATTTTTTGGTCCTTAAATAAAAAATATAGGAGAAAGATAGTCATTTTCATGATACAGGTGTTTAAAAAAATTTTTGGTGTGATTTTTTTTCATATGGGAGAGTGGGTTTCAATGAAATTTCTGCAATTAACCTTATTTCAGAAAGTTTTCTTTATTTGGTTTTTCGTCTGAGGCTGATAAAGATGGAAAGGTAGGCATTTAAATACTGCTTGTAATACCCAGATGAGGGCATCCTTTGAATACAGCTGTGTATTTTAAGATGGATTATAGAAAGTATTTCTTCAGGTGGTTAGCAGAATCCGTCATCCAGGTTTGTGGGTTTATGATCCAGGCTGCTTGGTGGATTGCTTAGACTATATTAAGATTAACAGTCAAATTTATTGTTCTTTGAGACAAATATTAGGTTTAATCTCTATTTGGAGAGTAGAAAACAAAACATTATGCCCCTCACTCTGGTGTAACTTTTTCTAATCTTGGAATTATCTTGTTCTCAAAGAGACGAGATTAAAGTGTGTAAATGGTTGCACCAAAGTTGATCTCCACTTTTCAAGGCAGAAACATTGTCTTTCAGTAAAGGACTGCTAAATTTATTCCTTCATTTATTCAAATGTATGTATTCAGAGAATTTGCTGTGTACCTGGACTGTTCTAATGTTGGCTTTAGTCATGAGTTACATAGACATAGTCCCTGTTCTCCTGAAGATTATTCTCAAGGGAAGAGAGCAGGTATTATTCATTTGGAAAGATGTATAATTGGTAAATGTTAGGTGATGTAAAGAAAAAATATAAGAGGATATGATTCTAAGCGTCTGTAAAGAAGTGATATTTGAGCTGAAATCTGAAACATGAATAAGAAGTGCATGTCATTGATTCTTGAGTTGCTTGTCTAAAAAGAACATGAAAGAGATGGTATTAAATTTCTTTCTTTTTTTTTTTTTTGGCAAATGGGTAGCAACCATGTCTTACTGTGAATGGCTTTGCTTTTGTCTAGGAGAAGCTGCGTTGGCTCAGAGCTGGTAGACTGGCTTCTGGAACACTGTCCATTCGTCCAGTGCAGGTCTATGGCCATAGGGGTCTGGCAGCTCCTACTGGACATGGGAATTCTGTCGTCAGGTTAGTATTACGCGTTCTGAAGGCACAGAATCCTGAAGCTGTTGAGCTGCTCGATCAAAACGTGTTTAATTTTCTAGATGATATTATAATCTAGATGGAAATTGTTTTTGCTGGTAAATATTTGTGTTCTCTTATAAATGAAAGTGACAGGTCTTCTTTTGTTATTTCTCACACCTTTCGGTATTTGCTGATTTATTAACTACAACCTGTAAGAGTCCCTTACCCCATCTCTTTTCTACTCAAGATGATGCTCAAAATTTTTTAAAAAGATCAGTGGACATCTTTAGTTGCTCTAAATGTATGATTTGTCTTGCTGTACTTCGAATAATCATCAGAAACTGACTGTATGAATAGAAGGTGTATGCCATTTTAATTGTATAAGGAATCATGAACAGCTAGAAATACGATCTATGAAAATAAACTGTTTAAATAGAACAGAAAGTTAATGTTAACTAGACACTAAAATTGGAGAAGGAAATGGCAGTCCACTCCAGTATTCTTGCCTGCAGAATCTCATGGACAGAGGAGCCTGGCAGTCTACAGTCCATGGGGTCGCAGAGTCAGAAGCAACTGAAGTGACTTAGCACAGACACTAAAATAGATGGTGAATATCTCTTTTCTTTGTTGAGTCCCAGGGAATTAAAGAATTATAAGTAAAGCAGCTTGGATTCTTTATTTAGCTCTACCACACGGGTGCTGGGTCACTGGGAAGCTCTTTTCTTCTCTAGGTTATAATTATTGAGGGTCAGAGAACAAAACAAGGTTCAGACAGGCATACCCAGGTTCACTGTGGGAAGGTGGTACAGATGGAGGTGTGAGTGTCGTCTTAGTTGGTCACACTTAGCATCTGATGCTCTTATTTAGAAAAGCAGTTAACTGCCTCTAAGGATTGTAATTATCAGCTAGCTTGTGAGGTTCAGGCTTCTGGGTTGCAAAACATTTTATGTTAATATTTTTAGGGAACATTTCCACTTCTTGATTTCTTTTGAAGTAGGGTTTCCCAGCCTTGGTGGTATTGGTATTTTCTGCCAGATAGTTCTTAGTTGTGGGGGGCTGTCTTGTACAACGTAGGATGTTCAGTAGCATCCCTAGCACCCCCTAGTTGGGGCAACTCAGAATGTCACCAGATGTTGTTAAATGTCCTCAGGGCTGAGAACCACTGATCTAAAACTTGGCATAGTTTTGTATTTGTGTACCATTAAGGTAATTAAATGTACTGCTTTGGAACACTAAAAGAAGAAAAGAAATTTCTTCTGCTCCCTTGGAATTGCTGTTGATTTCACCTGTCCCTTGAAGCAGAAGAGTTGTAAAATCCACATGAGTGTGCTGGCCAAAGTTTCAAATAATAAAAACAGGTTGGTCAGTAAGTCCTTTTTCATTCAATGTGATTGTGAGCATGAATGGACTTAATTATGGTCCTATCCCTAGCTTCTCCCTAGTAATTAGTAGGTTTTTCAGTTTATTGCTCAGTTTATGACTCTCTAAATAATGTACTTTGCAGAACTGATCCGCACCTTTTTTTGTCTCCAACAGTAGACCAGCATTTATACTTTCAGGACACCTATGTTTTCTACCAGTTTTCGTCTGATGAGTGTAACTACTTGTACTGTGAGTTTGAAAGAGAAGAGGAGTGGCAGAACGGTGTGAGACTCCTACTGCAGCTTGTGCCTCTCATTCCCGGTCGAGCTGGCATCTGTGAACTGTAAGTAGATCCTGTTTTGTTCCGTTGTAAAATTATTCTCACTTCTAGAACCAACCCTGTGTCTGGGGACTGTGCTCTGCTTTTTAAGACCATCTCCTTTAAAAAGTAATTGTTTTATTCCCATTTCTCAGATGTAGGTTCAGAAAGATAAAATGCTGAAAACTCAGTCCAACTAATAAATGACTGAACTGGTGTTCAAACCCCAGAAGTCCACGCCCCACCAGCTGCTCCAGACTGCTTCTAATTTAATCACTGCTATATGAGTAGATGATCCAAATTGGGAATAAACATGATTTAGCTGAACTTGGAATAAAATAATAACCAGCATCTTATTCTCCAGCTAAGTCATGACTTTCCTAAGAAAAAGCTCAACAGACATTTCTGCAAATAATCTAGAAGCAACATTTGGCAAATTAAAACCCATGAACCATTATCACATGAAGACGCTGAGTCACTATGTGATAAAAATGAATTAAAATGAGTTTGTTGGAGGAGGTTTGGGAACAGGACTTGAGTCATGATATGATGAACCTGACATGCCTTTGTTTAGGCACAGCATTCGTGACAAGCTTCAGTATAATCAATCGCAGATTAAAGTTTTTAGTTAGTAACTTTTGTATATTCTGTTTCTAGAATACACTGAGATTAGAGGGCAGGTGATATTATCCTTGCTTCATGGGTGAGGAAAATAGGTTCAGGGAGAAATACCTAGAACCATAGCAAAGATGAATTACTCTTGTTTAAAAACATACAATATTGAACAGTTAATACAGGCTTTTAGAAAAGATAGGAATGTCAGAATAAGACACTAATAGGTTGATTGTAAAGAATGCACTTGGTGTCAGGAACTGTGCTACATGCTTTATATTTGTTATTTCCTCTTCAGATGAATTGTCTAAAACAGTTTCTGTGATTTTAAAGTGAGGAAACTGAGGCATACAGATCAGGTAACCTGTCTAAGGTCTCACACGTGGTGTGTGGCGCATCCCGTGTCTGTCTGGCTCTCACACCCGCGCTTGTAACACCTGCTAGCGTGTGTGCCGAGGAGTTGTGGGGGTCACTCTAGCTCCCCTTCTGAGATGTGATGATCAGAAGCTATAACAATGTTAGACTCACTCTGAAATGGTTACGAATGCAGTGCCACTGGCACCACCACTGTTTACAGAGGCCCTTGCGATGGTAAAGCAAATTCAAATAGAATGCATCATTCGACCAAGTGCGGGAAAGGTTCCTTAATGTAATATGCTTTTAATATAGGCCCAGAAGTTTCCCAGGAAAAGTCAAGGAGCATTGCAATAAATTTTAAAAGGCCTTCTAAGAAAGAATTGATTTAAGCTAGAGGAGGCTGTGACTTTCTGTGACCCCATGGACTGGCATTCTCTGGCAGCTCTTCTTAACCGTTTCCTATCCTGAACTTGGAAGTGTGTGCAGTCCTGATGGGTGTACGCAGAGTAATGGGGGCATAAGGGGTTCTGCGGTAAACTTGGAAGCAGTCCTCATGGTTTAGCTCCACTCCTTTCTCCCCGACTGAGGAAGCATATTGGAATGCCAGTGAGAGGACCTTGTTACAGGGAAACCTTAAGTCTGCTGCAGGTTCTAAAAATGAACCTATTTGAAAAAATTTGGTTCCTAATATTAACTGCATATTACTTGCAGTCTTTTGTCGCTCCGATCACCGTACACAGTGCCATGCCTGTGGAGTTGACAGTCCCTGTATCATGCCTTGTCAGCACATTCTTTTTCTCTTGATGTGATCAAGTACATTTGGAAGTGGTAATTCCTCTGGGAAAATTGGCAGTGGGGAGCTATAGACCTGTTTAATCCCATATTATAAGTACAAATTAGGAAAAGATTAAATTACTGAACCTACTGCACGTCTCTTCCGGAGAGAATATATCTTTTTTTTCCCCTCTGTACTAGTTATAAGCAAACTTCTAAGCTCTGGTAAAATGTTTTGGGCCCAACTTTTTTTAACCTAATCCAAGATTTGGTTATCCAGACTTAGAATCAACTATGGTCAGAGAAAAGAAAGGTGTCCACGGGACACCTTCCTCTTCCAGTTGGGTTGTCACAGCCCTTCTTAAGGTTCAGTGCATATGATCCCATCGTAACTTCTGCCCCAATCTGGTGATCTCCATTCATTGTAGCCCGAATCCCACAGCTGTTTATTCCCTCGTGCCCTTGTGAAGTCCTGCTCTTTCCTTGCTTGGTCAGGTCCTTCCCACCCCTCAAGGGGGAGCCCAAGTCCTGCCTTGACCACAGAGCTTCCGTGAGGTCTGCAGGCTGTGGCAGCCTCGTGTAGTGTAGTGTGTGTTCAGTCGTGTCCGACTCTCTGCGACCCCGTGGACTGTAGCCCTCCAGGCCCCTCTGTTCTTGGAATTCTCCAGGCAGGAATACTGGAGTGGGTTGCCATGCCCTTCTCCAGGGGGTCTTCTCGACCCAGGGATCGGAGCTGAATCTCCCACATTGTAGGCAGATTCGTTACCATCTGAGCCAACAGGGAAACACTCACTTTTAGTAATTTACTGCTCTTGCTGTTTCTATCAAAAATTTTTTTCCATTCTTCTCTGTCATTCTTAGTCCTGTGGTATCCATTCCATTATATTATCCATTCATTTTTACCCATTCAAGTGAAATGCCCTCTGAAGTCCTCTTAACTCATTAACTTACACTGTCTGTTCACAAGCTGAAAACCTAGCCCTGTGGTTCTTTTAATAACCTTTTTGATATCTGAAGGCTTCGAAGTTCTGCCTGTGCAGTTCCACACTGGGATTCCTGGATTTGCTGTCTTCTCTCTAATCCCTTTAACACTATGTGAGGAAACTACCTCCTGTCTCTTTGTAAATACAATTCTGTTCTTTAAGAATGCATTTTTTAAAAAGTAAAAAGAGACAGATTTTTTTTTCTGTTTAAAATAAAATGTTTAAATAAGGAAAGAAAATGGAACTATTGCAGGTTTTTAGGCTAACCTGAAGAAACAAAATTCCTCTTCTATACAAAATAACTTTTACATCTAAGCTGAGTAGATCATTTGAAAGAGGTGAGTGCATTGGTTGTCAAGGGTAATCTCCAAGGGAAGAAGGAATAATTGTGGTAACTTATTCAAACTGAAAGCCAAATCAAGTCATCCAGAATGTCCTTTTTTCTAACTCTTTTATAGGTGTGGGAGGAGGAAAAGTGGGGGGTGGGTAGGGGGTTAGGAATGCTGAAGTTGCAGTGTAGGAAAAGGCAGCCTAATAATTCCTTCAGGACAAGTAAGACACGTTTCTCTGTTAACAATGACTTGGAGAATTTAGGCTGTGTGGGAACTTGGCTGTTTTAATTCAACCACCTGTATTACAGCCCTGCCAGCTTGCCCAGGGGTGGGAGTGGTGGTGCTCTGGATAACCGAGTCTGTGAACCTTGACACGTAAAACTGTGTCCTACCAATTACAGGGCAGTTAACCTTTATGCTGCTGTTAAAAAGAGTCATAGCGGATTGCTAAAATTTAACTCATGCTGCAAAATGTAAACGTAACTTTGTTTTTCTCTAAGCGGTCCGTTTGCTGTCCCCATGAGACCTGTCCTGATGGATCACCAGAAAGAAGGAAAAGAAAAGCCCCATAATTTTTTTAGCCTGATCGAGTAAAATTATTCTAGTAAGGGAATTTTTTAAATTTCTTTGGTTAGCTCCTGAGCATAGTTTGGTAAAGTGGTTCAGTCTCTCTGTGCCCTCGCCTTACTCCTCAGCAGGATAGCCTTTGGGGATATGGTGGGTGGTGTGGGCCCCTGACCCTGGGCTCTCCTGTCAGGGTGGCCCTTTCTCATGCCCACTGATCTTTCCTAGTAACCCTGGAGTGTAACTGGGCTGAGTTGTTACTGTGGAGCCAGGGCCTGGCATCATTGGGTCCATCTCTCTGGGCTTGATCAGTGCCCCGTGGTCCTGGTCAGTGTGCTCTCCTGGATGTGTGCTGGCATTCTGATGCTCCTGAGGCCTGAAGACCTCCGTTCACTCACTGCTCTCTGCTGTCTCTCCCTAATTTTCCCTGTGTTCTGTTTAAAAAGTCATGCCTGTTCATTGTTGTTCCTGTTAATGAGCAGAGCACTTAATTGGATGGCACCTTTGATTCCTCACTAACCAATAGGGAAGGCTCAGCCCAGTGAGTTAGGAGGATTTTGTTGACATTCATGACTTCATGCTCTAAATAGAGAAGCAGACAGCTGGGTGTTTGAGGTAGATGGTACAGTAAAGAGAGCAGGAAGTCAAGAAGATGAGTGGCTTGTTGAGACAATACAGGGCAGCTTGATATGTCTGGAGCAGTAGGTCAAAACCATTGGAACTCAGAACCTTAAGAGGGGTGAGGAGCAGGCTCAGATTGGTTACAGGGGTCTGAAAATCTACAGGGAAGCCAAGCATTATCTTTGTATTGAGTAAAGAGAATGACTTAACTGTATATAGATGCTGCTGAAATAAGTACAATTTGCTTGAATTCACGGTAACCTTTTGATCATATATTTGCTCAGCAGGTACAGAGTTTATGTGTCTTTGATCTATTTCTATGTTAAAGGGGACCCCCCTCCCCCACACTCTAGTAAAATGGGCTTCCCAGGTGTTTCATTGGTAAAGAATCCTCCTGCCAGTGCAGGAGCCACAGAAGATGGTGGTAAAAAGATCCCCTGAAGAAGGGAATGGCAGCCTACTCCAGTTTTCTTGCCTGGAAAATCCCACAGACAGGGGAGTCTGATGAGCCTATAGTCCATGGGATCACAAAGAGTGAGACACAACTGAGTGACTGAGCATTGCACACAACTACTTAAAAATGGAAAACAAATGGCTTGGCCTAACCTAACCTAGCGGTGGCGGTAATAACTAAAAATAGTTAACACTTACATGTACTTACCACATTCTGAGCACTTTACACGTGGTTCATTTAATGCTGACAACAGCAGTTCGGGGCTGTTCTGATTTTACAAATGAGGAGCTATTAATATCATGTAACTTGCTCTAAGGGCAGGCGTCTGTACTTGGTGGCAGCAACGTGAACAGAAGGCAGAAAGTGGACCACGGTTTGCAACCATGATGCCTTGAAAATTAAACATATAACCTGAGATCTACTGACTCGAGATTGGGATAGAGAGCTAAGATACAGAGAGCAGTATTTTTTTTTTAACAAGAGGCTGAGGCACACCAAGGTCGAAATCGACTGTTCTATGACGTTAATCCTACAGAAAGAGCTCCGCCAAGTGATGGGGAATGTGAAGGTTAATTAAATCACAGTCTCAAAATACTACATGAAGAAGCCAGATTAATTTTATCAGGACATAAAGATTTTATTGAGCATGATACCTGTCACACTTGGCTGACACTTCTGAAATTCTGTAAATTTAGCTTTATAAACATTTCTATCTGGAAAGGGATTTTCTGGATAACTGAATTTGCTTCTCTTAGTTTTCAGGTAAGGAAAAGGGACAGGAAATAAAGAGTCTAGGAAAAGACACCCCCTTGTCACAAATACTCTCCACTGAGTGACTTACTTAACAACATTTACCTACCATCAGGTTTGTGTTAATAACTGTGGCAAAGCCTTATAAAATATTGACCACATACATGTAAGTAATGGCAACCCTTTTATGAGACCAGTGTTATTATGATGAAGTTAAGAAAAGGAAACTGAGTGTAAACATAAAAACTGTAACAAATATTAGTAGATGGGCTCTGGCAATATATAAAAATGATAATGCATCATAAAATGACATTTATCTCAGGAATAGAAGGGTGATTCAACATCTAAAAATCAATCAATATAATCCACCAGATCCAGTCCAAAAAAGAAAACTGAAAATATGTGACAAACTCTGCAGATGCATGAAAGCATTTTTAAAAATTCAACAATCATGATAAAAATTTTCAGAAAACTGAGAATGTAAGAGAATTTCTTCAATCTGGTATAACCTTACATAAAACATATAGCTTAGGTCATACTTAATAGTAAAAGACTGAATCCTTTTCCACTAAGATTGGAAACAAGGCTAATATATTGCCTCATCACTGTTTCCAACATGAGCCAGTGCAATAAGGCCAGACAAAGAAGGGAAAGGTATACAGATTGGAAGGAAAAAAATAAAGCCATCTTTCTTGGCAGATTACCTAATTATAAACATAAATTATATACATAGAAGATTCTAAGGAATCCACAAGAAACCCCCTAGACCTAATAAATGGTTTAGCAAGATCACAGGCTATAAGATCAATGTACGGAATCACGTTTCTCTGTACTGGCACAAAAAAAGAACCTGTGGAATGCTTAGGTGCAAGTCTGAGAGTGTGCAAGAGCTGCATGTCACGCGCTTCATAAGCCTGATTGCAAAAGATCAGGAACTAAATAAGTAGAGGGTCTATTCATGTTCATGGGTTGGCAGATTCAGTATTGTTTAGACATTCTCCCCATATTGACCAATCACTTCTACAGCCGTCATTTCCTGACCTGTTACCCTCACTACGGCTGCATAATATAAAACCCATGTTTGGAAATGCTGACCTCTAAACAGGGAGTGTCTGGAGCTCAGTCTTCTTTTTTCTGCTCTCTCTCTGGATGTACCATCACTTAGTCATATTTTTAATATCAGCTCCACAGTGATGACTTCCATAATTCAGATCCCTGTCTTCTCTGAGGACATTATTATACAATAACAACACCACCACCAACTCCTGCTTCACCTCTGCCCCGTTTATTCTCCTTATCCTGCCTAACTTGTCATTTTTTACTTGACATGTTTAAGCACCATGAGAAATTCATTGGCATCCTTAATTTCTGAGATGGTGCTAGATTAATACCTTCTAACTGGAAAGATCAACTTCAAGTTTGCCATTCCTGCATCCCAAAACTTCACTTTGTATTCTTGACTTTTCCTGATTATTTATCATTTTATGATCCATGGAGAGGACAAAATACTGGATGAGTAAACAAACTTTTTTTGAGTATCTCTCAAAAAATTTTTCATGATGAAACTTGACATAAGATTTGTATTAGGGTCATAGATGAAGGAAAATTTCCATTTATCACTAAATTGTTTGTATAAAAAATGCTATGAAATCAGCTGATCTCAGTCTTTGTTATTACTCATCACTCCCTCTCCTAAGGAAATAAATAATAAGTCCTCCAAAATTTCCATTGTTTGCAGATAAGGCTTACTCCAGGTGTGTAAACAAACTGCTTATTGCTATCTGAGTACATCAGTTTAGGAATAGTACAGGAATTTTAACAAAAATTAAACTTTTAGGTTTGCTTGGGCCAGCATTTGAAATGTAGCTGTTTTAATTAAATAGTAAACATTAGTTCTCAGATCTTCAATGTGAAATGTGAAAAAGAGATATCAGTAATATTCAGTTTTAGATGCTGCCACTGCTGCTGCTAAATCGCTTCAGTCATGTCCGACTCTTTGTGACCCCATAGACGGCAGCCCACCAGGCTACTTCGTCCCTGGGATTCTCCATACAAGAACACTGGAGTGGGTTGCCATTTCCTTCAATGCATGGAAGTGAAAAGTGAAAGTGAAGTCACTCAGTCATGTCCGACTCTTTGCGACCCCATGGACTGCAGCCCACCAGGCTCCTCTGTCCATGGGACTCTCCAGGCAAGAGTACTAGAGTGGGGTGCCATTACCTTCTCCACAGTTTTAGATGAATGTGTAACTATATGCCTTGGACCCTTAATGAAACCTGTCACATTCACAACTTTCTCCTGTTTGGTAAATTTCCTCTATAAGCATAAGTAGTAGCCTGATACTAGGAAAAGTCACCTTCTCTTGAGAAGTTTGAACAGGTATTTTTATTCATGATATCAGTGATCTCAAAAAAATAAAATCCAATTCTCATATACTTCCCACCCACTTTTTCTTTTTGCCATAAGAATTTGCTTTGTTAAGCAAAGTAGACCTTCCTGGTTATAGGTGTTATGGGAAGATCTCGGTGGGCTAGTACTTGAGTGTCAGATACCCTCTTGGGGTCTGTAGGTGCTGGACGTGGTAGACATTGACTCTGTGCCCCCTGAAGAACATTGTGTTGTGGTGTTGAGGACTTGGTGCCAATGGTTTCTTAGGAAAAAACTTTAAATCTGGCCCAGGAAACATTTCTGGGGAAAAAAGTTCCCTAATACTTTTCCTTGCCTGACATTCAGCGAAGATGGAATGGACTCTGGCTTGTCCAGGAGAAGGAGGATTCTGGCATTGTCAGCTGACCTGTCGTTTCTTCCCGACGTGGTGGAGACAAGTCCCTTCTTCTGTGCCAGACTCACTCTTCTGCCTGGGCTGCGGGGCCTGCCCCTCCTTGGTGACTCCCTGTGCCAGCTTTCTCAGTTTCTCACCCTCTGTTGGTGTTCTCCTTACTTTTGCTTACATCCTGTTTTCTTTACAGCCAGGCACCTCAGCATAACACCCAGACTCATTAGCGGTAGTAGACGTGTCCTGACTGTCCTGGCCGTGGCTTTGCCTCTCGCTGTTTCCTGCTTCCCTGTGCTGGTCATCCTGCCAAGTTCCAGGGCCACTCCTTCTCCCCTTTTCCATCAGAACCTCACGTCGGATATCACTTCTCCCAAGACACCTCTGAATCACAAATCAGGCTAAGTGACTCTTGTTTGTGTTGGCAGAGTATTTCAAAGATGGATTTTTCTAAGCCCACTTAATAGTTTGTAGGTTTTTTTTTCCATCTATGTGTGTGCTGTGCATCTTCTGTTTGTTGTGGGATCATGTTTGAAAGATTCCTGTATAGTTTGTCTTGGTTCTGGTTTGTTCCATGCCCTAGAATTTCACCAGCCTCTCACTGGGGTTGTTTGAGATGTGTGCTAAAAACTCGCTTTTCCTCAGCTCCTTCCAAACAGGGCAGGGCAGTGTCAGCCTGGCTTGGGGTGGGGGGTAGGGACAGGCCTGCCCCAATTCCCCAGGAACACCCTGACAGAATTCTGGTTGGAGACAGATGTGTTCCCCACCTTCGTTAGGTCCCAGTCTAGATTACTGTTTAAGGCGAAGGTTGATGTGCAGTGTGTATGTAAGAAGCTCTCAGAAGCTGACGACAGGCCCTAGGGCAGCACTAATGGCAATGTAACATAGAAACGGACTGAGGCCACGCCTCACGTTGTTAGCATCCTCTGGGGGTGCAACATGCCCACGCCCAAGACAGTGCTGGCTCACGTGTGCGTGGAAGGTCATGTGTGACACCTCTGCCGGATTAGCATTTGCCATTTACTCATGGTCTACACCACTTGAACCACTAGACTCCAAACCTTTGTCTGTATTATGGCTGTTAGATGCATTTAACACATTTTCTGCTAGGAACCATGTTATGTGTGGAGTGGTAGCTCCTGGCAGCTCAGTGAACATGCTATGCAATATTGAGACAGATGTAGATAGGACTTGTGCATTTTTAAAGTTACGTCAATATACAAATATAAAGTGGTATTATTTAGATAATATTTCTGTAAGAAATACTTCCAGCTTTACATCCTAAAATTCCAAGAAACCTCTTCCACTGCTGAAAAAGAAATAGAGTTTTCCTTTTCCAACTCCACGATGATACTGGTTGCTCTTGAACCTTGAGGCACAAATATTTTGGTAAAAACCTCAGTAAAGTATGTGAGTTTTATCTCTTATTTAATCTTATTCTTATGGAAGATTTATGGTAGCTTCATTTTGAAAGACTTCATTTAAAAAGACTTAATTGGAAACCCATTACACTAATTCTTATGAAGGAATTTTCACTGAGAGACTTCTGGGAACGCCTGTAGGGATACCATTTAAACTCAAGTTTCTAGAAATTGTGCTACATCTGACTGGTGTAAAACAAGGTAAAGTCTCTCGTGCACTGCTATCTAAGTCTTTCTGTTGAAACTCAACCCCACTGACTATTTAGCCCTCTCAGAGCTGAGGGTTTGTGTTGGGAGGTCTTTAGCGGGGAGAATTTTCTGCTGCTTCTCTGCTGCAGTGTGAATTGTCAAACAGTTGACCAGGTTGGAAACTGTCACCAAGTTGGTACTAATTATGTCTTAGGGGAAGATGAGGAGTGGTGTGACCATCGGTTGCTGTTATTTTATTTAAGATATTTACAAAGTCACCAGCTCTTTACTGTTTGATATGACAAAGTTACTCATGTTGGATTTTAGTGACAAGGGGGTAAGAGGAGGGACTGCTGCAGGAAGCTGGGAGGATGCTGGAAGAGCTCTGGAGTATAAGCGGGGTCCTTTAGTTGAGCTGACTGCAAAGAACAAGTCTGCCAAGACGTCTTGTGTAGTGGTTGTCTGGTGTGGTGGCATAGCACTCTCTGAAATTTAAGGTCTTGGTTAATTTCTTCAACAAGAAATTCAGAGATCTGTTGAATGCTTCTTGTGGATGATGTTGTGCTCTAAGTGTTAGGACTGTTGGTATTATTGTTCAGTTGCTCAGTCATATCTGACTGTTTGCAACCCCATAGACGGCAGCACGCCAGGCTTCCCTATATTTCACCATCTCCCGTAGCTTGCTCAAACTCATGTCCATTGAGTCAGTGATGCTATCCAACTATCTGGTCCTCTGTCGTACCCTTTTCCCACCTTCAATCTTCCCCAGATTCAGGGTCTTTTCCAGTGAGTCAGCTCTTCATATCAGGTGGCCAAAGTGTTGGAGCTTCAACTTCAGCATCAGCTCTTCTAATAAATATTCAGGATTGATTTCCTTTAGGATTGACTGGTTGGATCTCCTTGTAGTCCAAGAGGCTCTCAAGAGTCTTCTCTAACACCACAGTTCAAAAGCAACAATTCTTCAACACTCAACCTCCTTTATGGTCCAACTCTCACATCCATACATCGCTACTGGAAAACCATAGCTTTGACTAGGTGGACCTTTTTTGGCAAAGTAATGTTTCTGCTTTTTAATATGCTGTCTAGGTTGGTCATAACTTTTCTTCCAAGAAGAAAGCGTCTTTTAATTTCATGGCTGCAGTCACCATCTGCAGTGATTTTGGAGCCCAAGAAAATAAAGTCTGTCACTGTTTCCATTGTTTCCCCATCTTTTTGCTGTGAAGTGATGGGACTGGATGCTATAATCTTTGTTTTTTGAATGTTGAATTTTAAGCCAGCTTTTCCACTTACCTCTTTCACTTTTATCAAGAGTCTCTTTAGTTTATCCTTGCTTTCTGCCATAAGGGTGGTGTCATCTGCATATCTGAGGTTATTGACATTTTCCCCCAGCAGTCTTTACTCCAGCTTGTGCTTCTTCCATCCTGTCATTTCACATGATGTCCTCTGCATATAAGTTAAATAAGCAGGGTAACAATATGCAGCCTTGTCGTACTCCTTTCCCAATTTGGAACCAGTCTGTTGTTGCATGTTCGTTTCTAACTGTTGATTCTTGATATGCATACAGGTTTCTCAGGAGGCAGGTAAGGTGGTCTGGTATTCCCATCTCTTTAAGAATTTTCCACTTTGTTGTGATCTACACAAAGGCTTTAGCATAGTCAGTGAAACAGAATGGATGCTTTTCTGGAATTCTCTTGCTTTTTCTATGATCCAACGGATGTTGGCAATTTGATTTCTGGTTCCTCTGCTTTTTCTAAATCCAGCTTGAACATCAGGAAGTTTGTGGTTCACATATTGTTGAAGCCTAGCTTGAAAGATTTTGAGCATTACCTTGCTAGTGTGTGAAATGAACACAATTATGTGGTAGTTTGAACATTCTTTTGCATTGTGTTTCTTTGGGATTGAAGTAAAAAATGACCTTTTCCAGTCCTGTGGCCACTGCTGAGTTTTCCATATTTTCTGGCATTTTGAGTACAGCACTTTCACAGCATCATCTTTTAGGATTTGAGATAGCTCAGCTGGAATTCCATCACCTCCACTAGCTTTGTTCTTAGCAATGCTTCCTAAGGCCCACTTGACTTAGCACTCCAAAATGTCTGGCTCTAGGTGAGTGATCACACCATCGTGGTTATCTGGGTCATCAAGATCTTTTTTGTTTAGTTCTTCTGTGTATTCTTGCCACCTCTTCTTAATATCTTCTTCCGCTGTTAGGTCCATTACCTAAAGGTTTCTGTCCTTTATTGTGCCCATCTTTGCATGAAATGTTCCCTTGTATTTCTTAATTTTCTTGACGAGATCTCTAGTTTTTCCCATTCTCTTGTTTTCCTCTATTTCTTTGCATTGTCCACTTAGGAAGGCTTTCTTATCTTCATTTGTATTCTTTGGAAGTCTGCTGTAATCAGGAACAAAACAGGCAGAAATCTCTATTCGTATGTCTAGGAGGAAAGTACAATTTCATAAGTAAACAGATTGATGTCAGTTAACAGTGGAAAACTTTACACAGATAAAGTAGGAAATGAACAATAGAGTGAGGGGTCAGGAAAGGCCTCTCCAAGAGGTTGCTGTGAGGGAAGAGGCGATGTGCAGTGTCAGGGGAAGTGTTCTAGGGTTGGGGGCAGTCAGGGCAAGGCCCAGGGCAAGAGCACTGAAGGCAGGGCCAGAGAGACCGAAATGGAGTAAAGAGAGCGAGAGAGGGCAGCACTGTAGACTTTGGCTTTATTCCGAGGATGATGGGAAGTCATTTGAGGGTTTTGAGCAGAGGAGGAACGTGATCTAACTTACATGTTAACAAGGCCACTCTGGCTCTAGGAAGCGATCTCGTGGCTGGGGCAGCAATGGTTGGAGTAGAGGTGGTGGGAAGTGTTCTAAAGCGAGAGATGCCTCGAAGCCAGAGCTGATAGGATTTGGGGCTGGATGCAGTGAAGAGACCATAAGGAGGGGGGATCAAAGGTGACTTCTAACTAGAGGGGTGGAGTTGCCTGTAGTTAAGGTGGAGAAGCCTGTAGAGAGGCAGGGGTTTGTTTGTTTTTAGTGCAGATTGAGTAGAAGGATAACGCGTCCTGTTTGATGGGTAGAGCGACAAGGGTAGAGGGGCACTGGCTTTTGCTGTTCCTGTGTCCTTACAACAGCACCCTTAGATATTGCAGACCCCTCACACCTACAGAGACGTCTGCCCAGAGCCCTGTTGTCCAGTCACTAAGTCTTGTTCGTGTCTTTGCAATGCCATAGACGGCAGCATACCAGGCTTCCCTGTTTTTCACTATTTCCTGACGTTTGCTCAAACTCATGTCCATTGAATCAGTGTTACCATCTAACCGTCTCATCCTCTGCTGCTCCCTTCTTCTTTTGCCTTCAGTCTTTTGCAGCTGCAGTGTCTTTTTCAATGAACTGGCTTTTCCCATTAGGTGGCCAAAGTATTGGAGCTTCAGCTTTAGCATCAGTCCTTCAGTGAATATTCAGGGTTGATTTCCATTGTATATATGTACTGCAACTACTTAATCTGTTCATCTGTCACTGGCCTTTTAGGTTGCTTCCATGTCCTCTTGCTACCTCTTTTTAATCTCTTCTGCTTCTGTTAGGTCCTTACCGTATCTGTCCATTATTGTGCTCATCCTTGCAGGTAATGTTCCCTTGATATCTCCTCTTTTCTTCAAGAGATCTCTAGTCTTTCCCATTGTGTCGTACTGCCCAGAGCACTAGGATTCGGCACTTCTCTTGGAGGATCGTGGGGTCAGGCTTGCACTGTTGCCAGGCAGAGACCTTGAGAAGCAGCCTTAGGAAATCATAAAAGGGACTCCAGTTGGACCAGAGCTTCCTGTTGGCACAGACCCTCAGGGATGGGTCTTTCTTCCTAGGGTAACTTCCTTTTCTCTTTCTTTCATCATCTCGTCACTGCCGTTACTACTGAGTCCAACCAGGGTTTCTCTGATGCCTTCTCTCTCCAGAGTTTCTCTCTTCCTCCCTTGTTTACTAAGCAGCACAGCCCCCTTAAGATGCAAGTACAACCATCCCTCGGTATGTATGGGGGGCTGTGCTCAGGACCTCCGTGGATACTAAAATCCATGGATGCCTGAGTCTCACGTATAAAATGGCATGCTACATGTTACAGGTGGTTCTGTCTTTATTCTCCCATGCCCCTTCTGTTTCATCATCTGTTTTGATCCAATATGTGAGAACTTTACTATCACTGGGTTGCACAAATGGGTATTTACACCATAATATAATCAGAATGTATGTTCTTTTGCAAAAATACACTCACTAGGGAAAAGGAGTCTGGTATTTTTGGGCCTTTTGGCATTGAGCTGGGCAGGGACGCTAGTTGTGAGGAGGGACGCTGAGTGGGGGAGCAGCGTCCTTCTCTCTTCCACCCCCTCTCTTATGCTCCCTACTGTTTGCCTGCCTCCCACGTCACTCCTCTCTGCTCCAGGTGCCATGCAGGTCCTTATGGGAGCAGGGTGGACCTGGGGCTCCTCAGCAGACAGGCAGTCTTCCAGATTCTCAGGTGGGCACTGGGAGAGTCCCTGAAGGTGTGGGTCTGGAGAAGAGCAGGACCAGGTCAGGGTTGTAGAAGGAGAACCCTGGCATGAACAGAAGATCAGATACTGGAGGAGAAGCAGAGACAAGCTGGTTAGAAGTTGGTTAAAGTACATCGTGGAGGTGAGAGCCTCCCAGAAAGGCTTGTGGGGAGGAAAGCAGGAAAGCAGAGCAGAGGAGGATATGGTGATGGAAAGACAAGGAATGACCACAGGGTGACGTGAAGCCGAGTGGTGAGAGGCCCTGGAGTACCACCGAGGGCAGGAGACAGGTCACTGGAAGTTATGTCAAGTTTGAGGGCCTCGTAAGATTCCCATGTGAGTGAAAACAGTGTTCTGAGATTGCCACCATGTTGAAGGCAGATGGAAACACAGAGTGAGCTCAGGGAAGATTCAGGGGCTAGAGAAAGACTTGAGAATTCTGGGTATAGATTGTGGTGATAAAAATGGGACATGGGCTGGAGGATGGCTCTCAGGAGAGCATCACTCTGTCTCTCTTAGATGTGCTTTCTTGAGAGACGTTTCTGCCAGGGCCTGTTTTATGCTGGAAACATGATGCAAGATAGTTTTCCCTGAACAGAGATGAAATTATTCGTCACTGAACTCTCATTGCATAGCCCCCATCAGTCACATACACTAGAGCGTCCCTTGGAGTTTTGAGTTCCTTTCAGCAGTTTGTTGAAAATGCATTCACGACGGAATCTGGGTTAATGGGGAGTACGTCATGCATGTGAACTCATCCTTCAGGTGTCTGCTGGGGGCTGAGCCAGAGGTGGCACCACCAGCTGCTCTGCACCACAGACACCAACGGGGCCTTGAAGTCCTTGGTGGCGCTCTTGTGTCTGACGTTCTCAGCTCCTAATTTCCTCTCAGATCTGTTCTGTCACCCCAGCATAATCTTATAAACCTGCTTTGGTGGCTTAGGTTATAAAGGGTTCCAGTCTCTTCTCAGTGTAACTTCATGTGTATGGAAATGAAGTAGATCATTTTAATAATAAACCTTATTGTTTGAAATGTTCATTATCAAGGTCGTGTTTCAGAGGCTTTGTTGCACCAAGAATTAAGTTATTGGACAACACGCCCTCACTTCCCTGTACCTGTGACATGCCATTCTTGTAAAGGTGGTAGTTTGTAATTCATTCCTCTGACCTGAAGGGTGGGACGGTCGTTTTTCCTTTGAAAGGGTTTAGTGACTTTTACGGAAACTGAAAGCCAGTGCCGGAACTGACCGGACTGCTTTTCCTTTCTTAGAGAGCCTCTTCCCAGCTCTCTCAGGAGCCAGAAGCCCTTCTGCCCTGCAGGGCTTGGCTCAGGCTGGCCCACCGCGGGCTGCGCTGCTGTGGGGCTGCTCTGCAGCGCGGTTGCCGCCGGCCCGCTCCCAGGCCACAGAGGGTGCCGGAAGGAATTGCTTGTGGAAATAGATTGGGAGACAGTCACATACATTCAGTCGGCATTAGTCAGTGTTTTCCCCTTTGACCAAGTCAGGAAAAAGAAATGTAATTTTTAAAAGGTTTGTTTGAAGTAGATTTTATGTGTTAGCAAAATGTATATTTGTGTGGTGAAAAGTTTAATTTTTCTAAACAAACCGATATCACACTGTGTAAATGTTGTTTGTCTCCTTAGTTGTTTAACACATGCATAATTTTCTTCTCAACTGGGCTGTGGTCTCATAAAAAAGAACTAAGTGCTTCTGCTATTGTGATCCATATAATTCCTGTCACAGGACAAGGCTTATCTAATAGACTGTTTCCTAATAAATTTGTTGGCTGAAACTCAGATATAGTAGAAAATTCATGTTTCATATTTTCAGAATCTGGATTTAATTTAGACTGACCAGGAATTTCGATGCTTAACCACCTTATATTCGCCCTCTGCTTATTCTCTGTGCATACCCATGTTAGTAAATTTGGTGTGTCAGGATTATTCTTCGATTCACTTGGAGAGCAGTAGCAGTCCTCAGGATTTAACTGATGTGTGGGAAAGAGGTTCTTGCTGGTTGATTTTGAAGGAATCGTTGCGCTGCCACAAGCTGTGTTCCTACAGTATTATTGTCACCATGTTACTCACACAGGTTACTTTCACTAACATATGAAGCAATAATGCTATTATTTACCCTGTATTCCCCATAACTTGGTGAATAAATTTGAGCAGCCAAAGCTAAAGTGTCACTTATTCTTTGTTTTTCAAAGATCTCATCAGAAAATTGAAGACTCAGAAGAGAGCAGTGATGAAATTCTTGCTCGTCTAACGTCTGCGGTAAGGCCATGCGATTTCCCTGCCCAGGAGTGCAGAATAATGAGGGGTCTTGGAAGCGGGCGCTGTGGGTAGTGTTGTAGGGAGACCCTTGCCCTGTGGCTGCTCGTCACTGTGGGAGGCCCCAGTCAGGGTGAAAGGAGACGGTGGCGTTAACCTGCTCTGCTCTCAGGCAGCCTCTCCTGCAAGATTACAGATACTGTGGATAAAAACTTCCTGGAACCTTAGAGAAAGACTTTTTAAAAAAAATATTGTATGATTTAACCTAAGGAAAGCTGACCTACTGCATAAAGGAGAAAGGACTATATGTTTCATTAAGAAAAAAAAAAAAAGATCACCTCAACCAACAGAAGATCAGTTCTTCAGTTTTTAATGTTCTGGGTTACAACATTTTCATTATATCTTTTAAAGCCATTAGTTAGAGTCAGTAATTAACCTGTTGATTGAGGGAAAGCTTGGGCCCTGGTGGCTCGGATGGTTAAGTGTCTGCCTACAATGTGGGAGACCCAGGTTCAATCCCTGGGTTGGGAAGATCTCCTGGAGAAGGAAATGGCAATCGACTCCAGTATTCTTGCCTGGAAAATCCCATGGACGGAGGAACCTGGTGGGCTACAGTCCATGGGGTCCTAAAGAGTTGGACACAACTGAGCGACTTCACTCACTTGAGAGAAAGCGTATCCCCTTCTTCCCAGAAGAAGCTGGCCATGGTTGCTAATCATTAAGCTCTGGTTGTTGACAGGCTCTAATAATCCTGTCTCACAAAATCTAGCCTTCCCAAAACTTCCTGAGTGCTTCTTTAACTGTATTTAAAAAATGGTGGTTGCTGAAAATCGTGCTGGATTGGGTTATGTACGTGAAATGAAACAGATCTTGTATAGTTTCACATCCCAAGTTTTGGCATCTGGGCACAGCATGAAAGTTAGAAGTTGTCTTTCTTAGTCTTCTAGAATGTAGCTTAGAAAAGTAATTTTTGGTCAAATATAGTGATGAGTAGTATAAAACTTCACATGCAATGGAATCTTGGCAGCATGTTAATAAAAAACATTTAACATGAACTTTGCAATTTAAAGGGCTTCCCTAGTGGCTCAAACAATAAAGAATCTGCCTGCAGTGAGGACACCAGGATTTGATCCCTGGGTTGGAAAGATCCCCAGGAGAAGGTAATGGCAACGCACTCCAGTATTCTTGCCTGAGAAATCCCATGGGCAGAGGAGCCTGGTGGGCTACAGTCCATGAGGTTGCAAAGAGTGGCTGACACTTCACTTCACTTGCAGTTTAAAATATTGACCAAAGAGGAGTACCTTTGGGGTGCAAAGTCATTAATAGCCATCTCTTTTAAAAAACCCACTCACTGTGTACCAAATACTGTGTTAAACATTGTGTATTTGTATCTGTGTGTACACATACCCATGTACATATTACACTTCACTACAGCTTGTGAAATAGATGGTGTTATCTCTGTTTTATGGACATGAAAGCTTCTAGAGGTGAAGGAACTTGCCCAAGGTCACCCATCTAAAAAGGAAGAGGGCCAGGATCTACACTCAGAAGTTTATGCTTAGTCATATTCTCCTAATCACTAGGCCTTGTTTTTAAAATAAATGTAATATAGTAGGTAAGTTTCAGAAGCAGTGAACACGTAAGATGTGGTTCCTACAGCCGTACCAGGGAGACAGGCACATTAAAAAGCTAGCTTATAAAACAACTGACAGTTGAGCACCTACAATCATAGTGTATGACAGTAAATCCAAGAACAGTAACAGAGAGCTTGGGTGAAGAGACTGGACTTGAGTCAGCACTGGAAGTGGTCAGGCTGTGAGCAGGTGGCGGGTGTGAACTCTAGCTGGGGGATTTAATAAAGAAGAGTAAAAGACTTTTTAAACAAAAGATTAACACGATGTAGACATTTAAGAAAGAAGATGAGTTGGAGATGGGGAGATGGATGAAAATCTAGTTTGAGAGGCTGATGAAAACCTAGTTTCTGATGGTTTTTTGGGGAACCACAAGAAAAAAGAGCATAAAGAATTGTTTAAAAATCAGTAGGGCTAGGTAAAGGTAGAGGAGGAGTCAAGTAATCGAAGCTGTGAACTTAGTGGAAAAGTGATGATACTCTTAGGAAGTTGAGTAAAATATATGGAAGGAGAGATGACATAATTTTGGACACACCGAGTTTGAGGACATAAGGGTGTAAAAATATTTGGGAAACACCTGGAGACATGAATCTGGAACTCAGAAAGGTCAGGACTAGAGTTACATGAACCAGTCCAGGTTGTGGATTGAAGAGCAGAGTGGAAGATGCAGTCTTGGGCAGCACCTAAGATAAGAGAGAGGTAGGGAGATGAGGCTTAAAGCTCAACATTCCAAAAACTAAAATTATGGCATCCAGTCCCATCACTTCTGGCAAATAGATGGGGAAAAAATGGAAACAGTGACAGACTTTATTTTCTTGGGCTCCAAAATCACTGCAGACAGTGACTGCAGCCGTGAAAGTAAAAGATGCTTGCTCCTTGGAAGAAAAGCTATGACAAACTTAGACAGCATATGAAAAAGTAGAGACATCACATTGCAACAAAGGACCATCTAGTAAAAGCTATTGTTTTTCCAGTGCTCATATACAGATGTGGGAGTTGGACCATAAAGAATGCTGAGTGCCGAAGAATTGATCCTTTCAAACTGTGGTGCTGGACAAGACTCCTGAGAGTCCCTTGGATAGCAAGGAGATCAAACCAGTCAATCCTAAAGAAAATCAATCCTAAATATTCATTGGAAGGACTGATGCTGAAGCTGAAGCTCCAGTACTTTGGCCACCTGATGCAAAGAGCTGACTCACTGGAAAAGACACTGATGCTGGGAAAGATAGAGGGCAGGAGGAGAAGGGGATGGTTGAATGGCATCACCAACTCAATGAACACGATTTTGAGCAAACTGTGGGAGATAGTGAAGGACAGGGAACCCTGGTGTGGTGCAGTTCGTGGGGTCACAGAGGGTTAGACATGACTTAGCAACTTTACAACAAAAACAAAGGGAGATGAGGAGACTGTGATAAGAAGTGGATATACTTCTTATTGGAAGTGGAAGTTTATACCATGAAAGTAAAATTCAAGAGAACCTCTAGAAAGGAGGGGTGGACACTGGAGTGATGGTTGTATATTTGGTTGAGGTAATCTTACTGGTTACCTCAATAAATGGTCTCTGTTTGTTTCCAAGGCAAACCATTCAATATCATGGTAATCCAAGCCTGTGCCTCAACCAGTAATGCTGAAGAAGCTGAAATTGAATGGTTCTATGAAGACCTACAAGATCTTTTAGAACTGACACCCAAAAAAGATGTCCTTTTCATTATAGGGGACTGGAATGCAAAAGTAGGAAGTCAGGAAACACCTGGAGTAACAGGCAGATTTGGCCTTGGAGTACAGAATGAAACAGGGCAAAGGCTAATAGAGTTTTGCCAAGAGAATGCACTGGTCATAGCAAACACCCTCTTCCCAGCAACACCAGAGAAGACTCTACACATGGACATGACCAGATGGCCAACACCGAAATCAGATTGATTATATTCTTTGCAGCCAAAGATGGAGAAGCTCTGTACAGTCAGCAAAAACAAGACTGGGAGCTGACTGTGGCATGGATCATGAACTCCTTATTGCCAAATTCAGACCGAAATTGAAGAAAGTAGGAAAACCACTAGACATTCAGGTATGACCTAAATCAAATCCCTTGTAATTATACAGTGGAAGTGAGAAATAGATTTAAGGGACTAGATCTGATAGAGTGCCTGATGAACTATGGATGGAGGTTCATGACATTGTACAGGAGACAGGGATCAAGACCATCCCCAAGAAAAGGAAATGCAAAAAAGCAAAATGGCTGCCTGAGGAGGCCCTACAAATAGCTGTGAAAAGAAGAGAAGCCAAAAGCAAAGGAGAAAAGGAAAAATATACCCATTTGAATGCAGAGTTCCAAAGAATAGCAAGGAGTGATAAGAAAGCCTTCCTTAGCGATCAGTGCAAAGAAATTGAGGAAAGCAACAGAATGGGAAGCACTAGAGATCTCTTCAAGAAAATTAGAGATACCAGGAACATTTCATGCCAAGATGGGCTCGATAAAGGACAGAAATGGTATGGACCTAACAGAAGCAGAAGATATTAAGAGGTGGCAAGAATATACAGAAAAATTTTATAAAAAAGATCTTCACGACTCAGATAATCATGATAGTGTGATCACTCACACTCAGCTAGAGCCAGACATCCTGGAAGGTGAAGTCAAGGGGGTCTTAGAAAGCATCACTACAAACAAAGCTAGTGGAAGTGATGGAATTCCAGTTGAGCTATTTCGAATCCTGAAAGATGATGCTGTGAAAGTGCTGCACTCAATATGTCAGCAAATTTGGAAAACTCAGCAGTGGCCACATGACTGGAAAAGGTCAGTTTACATTCCTATTCCAAAGAAAGACAATGCTAAAGAATGCTCAAACTACCACACAATTGCACTCATTTCACATGCTAGTAAAGTAATGCTTAAAATTCTCCAAGCCAGGCTTCAGCAATACATGAACTGTGAACTTCCAGATGTTCAAGCTGTTTTTAGAAAAGGCAGAGGAACCAGAGGTCAAATTGCCAACATTTGCTGGATTATTGAAAATGGAAGAGAGTTCCAGAAAAACATCTACTTCTGCTTTATTGACTATGCTAAAGCCTCTGACTGTGTGAACCACAATAAACTGTGGAAAATTCTGAAAGAGATGAGAATACCAGACCATCTAACCTGTCTCTTGAGAAACCTGTATGCAGGTCAGGAAGCAACAGTTACAACTGGACATGGAACAACAGACTGGTTCCAAATAGGAAAAGGAGTACATCAAGGCTGTATATTGTTACCCTGCTTATTTAACTTATATGCAGAGTACATTATGAGAAATGCTGGGCTGGAAGAAGCACAAGCTGGAATCAACATTGCCGGGAGAAATATCAATAACCTCAAATATACAGATGACACTACCCTTATGGCAGAAAATGAAGAGGAGCTAAAAAGCCTCTTGATGAAAGTGAAAGAGGAGCATGAAAAAGTTGGCTTAAGGCTCAACATTAAGAAAACCAAGATCATGGCATCTGGTCCCATCACTTCATGGGAAATAGATGGGGAAACGGTAGAAAAAGTGTCAGACTTTATTTTTGGGGGCTCCAAAATCACTGCAGATGATGATTGCAGCCATTAAATCAAAAGACGCCTACTCCTTGGAAGAAAAGTTATGACCAACCTGGATAGCATATTAAAAAGCAGAGACATTACTTTGCCAACAAAGGTCCGTCTAGTCAAAGCTATGGTTTTAACAGTGGTCATGTATGGATGTGAGAGTTGGACAGTGAAAAAGGCTGAGTGCCGAAGAATTGATGCTTTTGAACTGTGGTGTTGGAGAAGACTCTTGAGAGTCCCTTGGACTGCAAGGAGATCCAACAAGTCCATCCTAAAGGAGGTAAGTCCTGGGTGTTCATTGGAAGGACTGATGTTGAAGCTGAAACTCCAATATTTTGGCCACCTCATGTGAAGAGTTGACTCATTGGAAAAGACTCTGATGCTGGGAAGGATTAGGGGCAGGAGGAGAAGGGGAAGACAGAGGATGAGATGGCTGGATGGCATCACCAAGTCGATGGACATGGGTTTGGGTGGGCTCCGGGAGTTTTTGATGGACAGGGAGGCGTGGGGTGCTGTGGTTCATGGGGTCCCAAGGAGTTGGACATGACTGAGCTACTGAACTGATACTGAACTAACCTTACTGGAGAAAATCTCCAAGCTGAAAGAGTGAATAAATTGAGGTAAGGTGCTAGAGTAGAAATGAGAATAAAGGGCATAGTGAAAGGTTGCTTCCTGACCATGAAAAACGCCGGGATTCTTGGCTTCCAGAGGACAAGAATTCAATCCAGGTCCACAGACGAGGCTTGATCACTCAGAGCTTTTTGTGTAATAATGTTTTATTAAAGTATAAAAGAGAGAGAGAAAGCTTCTGACATAGACATCAGAAGGGGGCAGAAAGAGTGCCCCCTCGCTAGTGTTAGCAATGGAGTTATATACTCTTTAATTAGTTACTACAGTGAATCAAAAGAATGTCTGGAGGTTGTAAAGACCTTACTAGACCCACTCCCATAATTTACATTTTAAGATAACAGGATTAGCTGGAAGGGTTTTTCCAGAAACTGTCCTCAATCAGGATACATTATTGTTATATAATCCTAGGAATGTAGAGGGGGAAAAAACATTTGTCCTTTCTTCCTCCTTGAAAATTCCAGACCTCTCTCTCTTTGGGGACCCCTGGGCTTCTTATCAACCTGCCTAGAAATTGACTCTCAATAGGAGAAAAATTCATGTCTTCAATTGATAGCTGACCAGCCTGGAATAATGAAACTATCTCTGAACTGAGAATGTAGACCTTGATTCGTAACTCTTTCAAACAGTATGACCTTTGACAGATTGAGTGGTGGACTAGACAGTATCTAAGTTCTAAAATTCCTTGGTTGCATGTATAAGCATTTATTATGAAGGGACTGTTGTGCTTCCCCGCTTCACAATGTAGTTATTCCTGTTGGCAGTGGTCTGAAAGCTTTGTTGCCCAGCTGCGAACACCACATAGGACGGGAGGTGTTTGCATACACGACTCAAGTGGCAGTTGTCACCGAGCGTGGCCCTGAAATGCATTAAAGGAAAGCGGAAGTGACATCTGTAAAGCGGAGCTGCTAAAGTGCTCTTCTGAGCTTTTGTGTAATTAGGGGTCACTGGAAGGGGGAGAGCAGTTTCCCGCAATAGTTTACTGCCCTGTGTATTCGTCTCTCTTTCCTCAAACTTGGGGGTTTTGTAAATAAGCATTCTTTAAAAAAAAAAATCCTCCTTGCTAAATAGTTTATTTCTTAGTCTCAGCTTAGGTTCATCAGGAAAAAGGTCCTTTCATCTAAAAAATAATACGTAAAATTCTACGCTGGAAGAAAACACAAGTGAGTTTTCACATTAAAGTAACAAGAGAAGGCAGTGTATGTAGAAATAAAAATGCCTTGATAATTCGGTCAGATTTACAGCTGCTAGATTTACACAAACATGAACAGTAAAAATGTTTCATCTACGTTTCTAGTGAGTTTCAAGAAAGAGCCACCTTCCCAAGTGTCTGACGTCCAAAAACCTAAAGAAGAAAGCTTGTAAGAAGTTTTCAGCTTAAGGAAAAAGGGCATGACTGTAATAGACTTCTCCCATTTTATGAACTCTACTCTCACACCCTGGGCATTATTATCTGAAAATACTTTGGCTTTCCCTAAGTAAGGGTTTCTGCCTTAACATCTTAGCGACCTTTCTAATATCTTCTGACTGTGCCCATTTTGATAACTTTAAACCTTCTCGTCTTCATTTCCTCGGAGTCTCTGTTAGTCAGATAAAACTGGCAGGCTTGAAGGACCCCGAGGATGACACAGTCTGCCACCTCCTACCCTGAAAGTTTTGAGCGTTATTTTATTTTATCTTTAAACATTAACTTTCCCAGGGTACATGACAAAAAGAGTGTTCAGAATCGATGATACAGCTTTTATGTATTTGTTTTACAATCCAGGACAAACTAGACATAGAGAACAGCTTTTAGTCAGTAAGATACTGCTTTCAAAGTCATAGTTCTTAGGATGTAAATTTAGGAAATAAGCTAAACTTTGAGGCACTTTCAAGAACTAAGAAGTAACTTGGGCATTATCCAAAGACAGGAAGTGTCAACATGGACATGATTAAAGAGGAGATAAAAACTGATTCTGGACTTGAGATCATGCTACCTTAAAATCAACATCCTAAACAAACCATGTTGGGTTATTCCTGTTACTTCAGGCTAAATTTTCTTGGTGTAAATTGCAGAGATAAGAAAACACAAACATCCTAGTTAAGTCTGGTGGTTTTCATTCACATGGTCCAGTTGTTGAACTGCTGGGGTGATGTGAGCAAGGCTAAGCTGTGAATCTAACATATGAAATGCATGTTTGATGACATGGTTATATGAGTGACATTTATGAAAGGGTTGTGGGGGGAGCTGTGGTGTGGTCATCTGGGCTGCTTGTCCAGTGAAGTCAGCCATCACTCAGATGGTAAAAGAGAACTGAGCTGAGTGTCTGCACTGATCTGGTAATAGTAATGGTGCAGAGTTTGTGGCCATGTCTTGAGAGATGAATTCAAATGAAAAATATATTGTACAAAATTTAGAAAGAACAGTCAGAATTGGCTGAGAATGGAATCTAATACTCGGGGACCATTTAAGTAGACGCTCACACACCTTCATCAGTTCAGTCGCTCAGTTGTGTCGGACTCTTGCAACCCCATGGACTGCAGCATGCCAGGCTTCCCTGTCCATCACCAACTCCCGGAGCTTGCTCAAACTCATGCCCATTGAATTGGTGATGCCATCCAACCATCTCATCCTCTGTCATGCCTTTCTCCTCTCTGATGCATTCCCAGCATCAGGGTCTTTTCCAGGGAATTGGTTCTTCACATCAGGTGACCAAAATACTGAAGTTTCAGTTTAAGCATCAGTCCTTCCAATGAATATTCAGGACTGATTTCCTTTAGGATAGACTGGTTGGATCTTCTTGCTGTCCAAGGGACTCTCAAGAGTCTTCTCCAATACCACAGATCAAAAGCATTAATACTTCGGTGCTCAGATTTCTTTATAGTCCAACTCTTAAATCCATACATGACTACTGGAAAAGCCATAGCTTTGACTAAATGGACCTTTTTAGGCAAAATAATGTCTCTGCTTTTTAATATGCTGTCTAAGTTGATCATAACTTTTCTTCCAAGGAGCAAGCGTCTTTCAATTTCATGACTGTAGTCACAATTTGCAGTGATTTTGGAGCCCAAGAAAATAAAGTCTGTCACTGTTTCCATTGTTTCCCCATCTGTTTGCCATGAAGAGATGGGACTGGATGCCATGATCTTTGTTTTCTGAATGTTGAGCTTTAAGCCAACTTTTTCACTCTCCTCTTTCACTTTCATCAAGAGGCTTTTTAGTTCTTCCTCGCTTTCTCCTGTAAGGATGATGTCATCTGCATATCTGAGGTTATTGATATTTCTCCCGGCAATCTTGAATCCAGCTTGTACTTCATCTAGCCCAGCGTTTCTCTTGATGTACTCTGCATAGAAATTGAATAAGCAGGGTGACAATATACGCCTTGACATACTCCTTTTCCTGTTTTGAACTAGACTATTGTTCTGTGTCCAGTTCTAACTGTTGCTTCCTGACCTGCATACAGATTTCTCAGAGGTGGGTCAGGTGGTCTGGTATTCCCATCTCTTTCAGAATTTTCCAGAGTTTGTTGTAGTCTACATAGTCAATGGCTTTGGCTTTGGCATAGTCAGTAAAGCAAAAATAGATACTTTTCTGGAACTCTTTTGCATTTTTTTGATGATCCAAGGCATGTTGGCAATTTGATCTCTGGTTCCTCTGCCTTTTCTAAAACCAGCTTCAACATATGGAATTTCATGGTTCACATATTGTTGAAGCCTGGCTGGGAGAATTTTTAGTGCCAAAGAATTGATGCTCTTGTGGTGTTGGAGAAGAATCTTGAGAGTCCCTAGGACTGCAAGAATATCCAACCAGTCCATCCTAAAGGAAATCAACTTTGAATATTCATTGGAGAGACTGATGCTGAAGCTGAAGCTCCAATACTTTGGCCACCTGATGTGAAAAACTGACTCATTTGAAAAGACCCTGATGCTGAGGAAGATTGAAGGCAGGAGGAGAAGGGAATGACAGAGGATGAGATGGTTGGATAGCATCACCAACTCAATGGACCTGAGTTTGAGTAAACTCTGAGAGTTGGTGATGGACAGGGAGGCCTGGCATGCTGCAGCCCATGGGGTTGCAAAGAGTCGGACACGACTGAGCAACTGAACTGAACTGAACAGATAGACCATTTAGCCATCAGTTTGTGCATTAACAGTCAGGGGTTTGTGGAGTGTTACTGTGAAATCCTATCTAAGTTTTCAAGGGATGATCCATGAACATTTCATGTTGGGTTGCTTCTTCGTGCATTTGTTTAAAATAGAACTTCTTATCGCTGCTTAGATGAAATTTAATTTTGCACACTTAACTCAATGATACAGCTTTAGTATTATGTCCATTTGTGGAGCAGGACCAGGAGGTGTATAAAAAAGAGAAAACTACTTGAATTTTTGGTGGTGATGGAATAAGGTAGATTTCAAATTAGTTTGTTGCTTTATGCTGTTGTATTGATATAAACCAAAATATAAGGAAACTTTATGTGCATACTAGATGGTAATTCTATTTGTGTCAAAATGATGATAAATCTGGTAATGACTCATTGTTACTATGGATGATGCTTTGCAAATTTTAAAAATTTATCTGACACTTGGGTTATTTAACTTGAATATAAAGACAATAATTTTTTTTATAAATTCCAGAAAGAAAATGATGCCCATAGTGAAACTGCTTAGAAATAACTCACTATTAACACTTTATTACTTTCTAGGTCATATTTCTTGTGTGTATTTTTTGTAAAATATGTAAAAAAACAATGACTCTTATTTTGAGGTTTGTACTTTTCCCTTAATGTATTTTCAGCGCCAGCAGTACCTCCTATGACATTGGTTGTGGTTCATAGTTCCCCTTCCATGGATTTATCATCCCCTTACATTGTGGTTGTTTTCCATCTTTTACTAGAAGCAGCACAGATGAACCTCTATATGGGGAAATTATTGAAGAAACTTGTTTCCAGGTATAAATGTATTAGCCTGTTGTTGAGTTATGAAGACCAAATGAGATCTGGGTAAAAGGCTAAGACTGGGTGATTTTTGTTGAGTTCTTACCTTGTGCAAGCATCCTGCTTCTGCCTTTTGTGCAGCATCAGGTTTCAGCCTTGCAGCACAGTGGGTTGTCATTTGCATTGCAGAGGTGAAGCATTTGAGACAGGAAGTATTAATTAAGAGTAATTAAAAATAGCAATTTTTGCTATTGTACAGTAATTGCTGTAGTAATAAAAAATAGCAATTTAGGGTTCAAAAAGCAATTCTCTACATTATCTTTTCTTAAAATATAGTTACTGAATAGGTCTCAACAGGTTGGATTTGGGATTTGATTATAGAGCCTTCGTATCTGAAGGACTGCATAAAATGAAACCTATGAAATTTTATTAAACAGCATTTTAACTTTTAACCTGTTAGGGATCATGAAACATTGTAAACATGACTGCATGGTTTAGCAATTCAGATATTTATTCAGAGTGACTCTCGAGTCATGGGATTCCATTGTGTGAACTCAGAGGTATGCTCTGGTAAAGATGTTACAGCAGGTAAGTCATGACCCAGGATTAGACTTGTTAGCATGTTACTATAAAATCCTAAAATGGGGTTCAAAGCTAGTTTTCCAGGAGGGCTCTGAAGATCTGAGTGGCTGTACCTTAGTAGGTAGAATGACCCCAAAGATGAATGCGCTGTTTGGCACCTGTAAATACTCTCTATGTGGTAAAAGGTACTCTGCTGATGTAATTAAGTGTACAGGTCTGAATTGTCTGCAAGTACCCAGTCTAGTCCTGTGACCCTTGCTCCGGTGAGCATCAAAGAGAAATGACATGAGAGAGAATAAGGAAAAATTCCAAGCGTGAGGCTTCAGTGTGTTGTCGCTGGCTCTGAGAAGTAGGTCTCCCTGTGCAAGGACCAGAGAGAGGCCTCTAGGAGCTCAGGGCAGGTTCCAGGTGACACAAGCAAGGAAATGGGTCCCCTAGTCACATAGATGCAGGAACCAGACTCTGCCAACAACCTGGATGCACTTGGAAGCATCTTCTCCCCCAGTGCCCCCGCAGGGAACACAGCTCTGCCTGAACCTTCGTTTTTGGCCTCATAAGTCTCTAAGCAGAGGATCCAGCTGAGCCATGCTTCCTCTGCGCTCCTGACCTATGGAAGTGTGAGATGATCAATGGGTGTTCTCTTCAACCTCTCAGTGGGTGGTGGTTGGCTAGGGCAGAAATACGAAAGTAACACACACTCCTTGTTGAATACAGCTGCATCCCTTGATTCATTCAACAGCAGTTATCTCTTGGATGCCAAAAGCTGTCAGGCCACAGCTCGTTGGTTGATCCCTCTGAAGTTTCAATGTGAATTTCTAAATCTGAGGTCTGTCTTACATGCATTTGTAAAAGCTTCAGAATTCTGTAGAAATCTAAAAGCATATTTTTAAAAAAATATAAACTCTAGAAATACCTACACTGTTGGCACTGTTAGAACTTTTCAGTGAAGCCCATCAGTCACTTTTATGCTCCTGGCCATGTGGAGGCCATGTAGGAGGCATATTATAAGCAGAAGCAATACTGATTGTCAAGGATTTTAATAATTTAGATGGGAAGAAGGGTTTAGACAAATGAAATAGTAAAGCGACTAGGGACTGAAATGTCCTTCTGTTATAATTTGTTGTTAAGCTCAGCTGTATTACTTATAGTAATGTGATGATGATGATGATAACGGTAGCTAACATGCAGGCAGCTCTCGCTGTTGCAGGCACCATTCCTGGATGCCTTACAGGTGTTAACTCACTTCATGCCCACGACAGTCCTGTGCTGTGGGGTGGAGGGCTGTGACTCTGCCCCAAGAACCAGATTCCCAGATTTCCCACAAGGTCGACATGAGGTAGATGAAGATTTCCTGCTCCTGTTACAGGCTTTTGGATCTTGTGTTCTGCATCTTGTTCTTTCAGGACGTCCTCCCACATTCGCAGTGTTTGTAAATACAGTTCCTAGTTGGAAGGGGTCTTAGACGATCTGGATTCATGCCAGCACAGGAGTTTCTGTGTAATGTTCCTTGTTGTTCAGTCGCTCAGTCGTGTCCGACTCTTTGTGACCCCACGAACCGCAGCACGCCAGCCTTCCCTGTCCTTAACTATGTCCCTGAGTTTGCTCAAACTCGTGTCCATTGAGTCAGTGATGCCATTCAACCATCTCATCCTCTGTTGCCCGCTTCTCCTCTTGCCCTCAATCTTTCAACTTCTATAGGACCTATCCCTTCTGAAGGGAGATCCTTACTGTAGAAGATGCCTGGCGTGTCTAGAGCTATAGATTATACTCCTGCTGCAGTTTAGAAATTTACTTCCAAAAAGCACACTGATTAAGAAAGAACATGTAAGGAATGACATGTAATACGAAATAAAAGGCATGCTAAAGACCTAAGTTTGCAAATTATGTCTTTAAAGATACTTTGTTAAATAAATCATACCATATAAATCTGTTGAAGAATCATTAAATGTGACATAGATTGAAAATACTCTGGTCTTACCAGAAAATGGAAAAAAATAACTTGAGACATAAAAATTTTTTAAAATATATTGATATAAGCATAATCAATGTTTTATTTCATTGTCATAGCAAAACCCAGGGTGTCCAATGTGTATGTGTTTCCTTAGAACATTTCATATATATAAAATGTTCATCAAGAAATTCATGTGGATGAGCAGTTAGGGCTTTGGGGAAATGACTAGATCAGAAATTGTGAGAGCAGCTTTGAAGACTGAAGGAGCAGATTTACCTGCTCTTTTGAAAAGATGTCAGTGTCGTTTGCTTGCTCTTTTCAGATTACATTTGGCCAGTACATCTGTAGCATCTCCTGTTCTTTGTGCCATGAAATTGAAGAGATTTCCACAGTAAGGAGTGGCCTCCAGCTGTTCTTTTTCATCTGTTTGTTGAGATTTGCCCTCCCCCTGTCTCTGTTAGATAGATGAAATGGCAATAATATCCCCAACTGTTCTACTGCAGGGTGACAGATAGTCGACTCCCAGGGGGTTTATGCTTGTTCTCTTTTGATGATACTGGATAATTTGAGTAGGAGGCATTCATAAAACAAATCTTTAGAACACATTCTTCATATGGGTACTTAACCTTCCCATATAAAGCATCTTCTACTGAACCTCACATAGTAGATGGTTTCCACTGTGGTTAGCTCTGAGTATTTGAAAGTTTGTAGAGCTGAAACATGCCTTTTTGCCACAAGAGAAGCCACTGCAAAGAAAAGCCCACACACCACAACAAAGAGTAGCCCCTGCTTGCCACAACTAGATCAAACCCAAGCATACCAATGAAGAACCCCTCACCCCAAAAGGAGATGTGGAAAAAGGTGATACTGAAGACCAGATGAAAAGAATATTATATATGAAATGTTGGACGTTGGACTCTGTCATGGTGTCATGGGAAGCCTTTGAAGAGTTTTTTAGCATGAAATGTAATATAAGATTTATATTTTCTATTGGGTATGATGTGAAGAGAAGTAAATGAGCGACAACAGTCTGAGTTGGGAGAAGATGGTGGGTTAATTAAATCAAGGACAGCTCACTTCTTGGCTTGAGACCCTAGGTACATGGTGGTACCGTTCACTGCCTGGGTATATGGGTCATGCTGCAGATTTAGAGAGTGGAGGAAAGTGGTAAGAAAGTGACTTCACATTTGGAAGTGTTGAGTTTGAGTAACTCCTGGAACATTTAGGTCCTGGAGGTGGATGGGGATGAGACTTTTGGACCCTGGAAATGCAGATAGATTGAAATCCTGTAAGTGAGATTGCCTAGGGAGAACGAATAGAAAGAGAAGAAGGTTGAGAGGGCTAAGAACAAAGCACTGAGGATCATCAAAACTTAAAGATAGGGGAAAGCGAAGCCTTGAGGGAAGAGAAGTGGCAGCCCGAGAGAAAAGAGAAAAGCCTGGAGGGTATGGTGTCATGGAACCCTAGTGGTTAAGAGCAAGAGGATGGGTGACATGCCTAACTCTGCAGTTGAGGACAAGATGAATGAAGACTGCTATGTCACATTGACCATGAGGAGGTGACCCCCTTGGGGTTGTCCTGTGGATACTGTCAGCTCCTCATAACCTAAACAGATGGTACTTCAAGCTGAGTACAATCCAGGTGTTGATCTCTCTGGAGTCCATCGTTCCTTGGTGACCTGAATGGCATCCTATTACCATTCCAAAAGCATTGTTATACAATTCTAAATAATCTCATTTCCATTGTTAACTTATAACATGCTTATGATCAACTAAAAATGATCACATCTTTTAAATAGCAGCATGCATAGTGGATACATGTACAAGTAGCAGGCCTAAACAACAGACTTAAAAACTCACCTACATATAGGGACTTCCCTGGTGGTCCAGTGGCTAAAGACTCCATGTTTCCAATGCAGGGGGCCTGGGTTCAATCCCTGGGCAGGGAACTAGATGCCACTTGCTGCAACTGAAAGTTCACATGTCGAAACTAAGACCTGGCACAGCCAAGTGAATAAATATTTAAAAAAAGAAAAAAGAAAAGACCTTACATGTAGGACTTTATTCCACTAGTTAGTTTCAGGTCAATGCATCTATCTTCCCTGGTGGCTCAGACGGTAAAGCGTCTGCCTACCATGCGGGAGACCCAGGTTCAATCCCTGGGTTGGGAAGATCTCCTGGAGAAGGAAATGGGAACCCACTCCAGTACTCTTGCCTGGAAAATCCCATGGATGGAGGAGCCTGGTAGGCTACAGTCATGGGGTCGCGAAGAGTTGGACACGACTGAGTGACTTCACTTTTATGTATGTATTAGTCTTTGGTCAGTGATTATCTAAGTTATAATAAAATAAATAGACATACCTGTAGTTAGTCAACAAAGTGTGAGATTTTTTAAATATCCCTAATATCATTGAAATAAGAATAAGCATATTTTATCATCCTAACACGCTTAGCAAACACACCTTTGATATGGTGAGAGCAGTTATTAGGAATACAACTATTTGTTAAATAAACTGTTAGGTGGAGAGCAGTACTGTGTAGACAGATAAATAACTTTATTAATTTTCTAATTATGGGTTGACATTAGCAGGTAATCACAAGATTACTCATGTGTCAGTCCTGTGACAGTATTAACTAGAACAGAGCAGTGAATTTGAAAATAGGAAAATGGGCCACTGAGGAACAAAGAAAATTGTCACTGAGTATGTAGCTATTTCTTCATGGGACAGAAGCATAGCCACCATCGCTCCATCCAAAAATATGTTGATGGCTTTAATAAGCATGTTTATTTATTTATCTAGAATTTTTAGCCCTGTTTTGGAAGCAAGTGTGTTTGGGAATAAAACAGGAAAGCATATTGAATTATGTTTCTTCTTATATTTAGGAAATCGAGAAGATGTGTTCTGTGTTTTAAAAACATGTTGATTATATTATCAAAATGTAAAGATTTCTAAGATTAATCAGTTTACTAAAAACCTTTAGGAAATTTGTGAATTCGTGATAGTCTGTAAAATTAGTTGTAAGGATGGCCCTTTGGTTAGCTAAGACTTCTGTCACTGTTGGTCTGTCTCCCACAGTGACCTTGGCTGGCTTTCTCCAGCTTCATGCTTGGTTTTCAGGGGCTTCTTCCTCCAAGAAGACCACCATGTCTTCTCCGCTGACCTCTCCATGGCCATGATCTCTGGCACCTGGGGCTTGTAGTTGACATTTTCTGCTGCCTCTTGAATCTTGTGCTGATACAAGACTCATTGCATTTGTATTTTGAGTCTGAAAGCCTTATAAAGCCAGAGGGAAAAAGACAAAATGCTGGAAGTGAGACTAACCCTGCTTCTTTTTGAATTTCAGAGCTATTTTGTGTGTAGCCCTGCTAGTTATTAAAGATAGAAAGCCAAGATACTTCAACATTTTAAAACATTTTACAAGTGGCTGTCCAGTTTTCCCAGCACCACTTATTAAAGAGATTGTCTTTTCTCCATTGTATATTCTTGCCTCGTTTGTCAAAGATAAGGTGTCCATAGATGCGTGGATTTATCTCTGGGCTTTCTATTTTGTTCCATTGATCTATACTTCTGTCTTTGTGCCAGTACCATACTGTCTTAATGACTGTGGATTTGTAGTATAGCCTAAAGTCAGGTAGGTTGATTCCTCCAGTTCCAGTCTTCTTTCTCAAGATTGCTTTGGCTATTCGAGGTTTTTTGTATTTCCATACAAATTGTGAAATTATTTGTTCTAATTCTCTGAAAAAGACCTCTGGTAGCTTGATAGGAATTGCATTGAATCTATAGATTGCTTTGGGTAGTATACTCATTTTCACTATATTGATTCTTCCAATCCACGAACACGACACATTTCTCCATCTGTTTGTGTCCTCCTTGATTTCTTTCATCAGTGTTTTATAGTTTTCTATATACAAGTCTTTTGTTTCTTTAGGTAGAAATACTCCTAAGTATTTTATTCTTTTTGTTTCGATGGTGAATGGAATTATTTCCTTAATTTCTCTTTCTGTTTTCTCGTTGTTAGTGTATAGGAATGCCAGGGATTTCTGTGTGTTGATTTTGTATCCTGAAACTTTACTATATTCACTGATTAGCTCTAGTAATTTTCTGGTAAAGTCTTTAGTGTTTTCTATGTAGAGGATCATGTCATCTGCAAACAAGGAGAGTTTTACTTCTTTTCCAATCTGGATCCCTTTTATTTCTTTATCTGCTCCGATTGCTGTGGCCAAGACTTCCAAAACTATGTTGAATAGTAGTGGTGAGAGTGGGCACCCTTGTCTTGTTCCTGACTTCAGGGGAAATGCTTTCAGTTTTTCTAACACCATACACAAAAATAAACTCAAAGTGGATCAAAGATCTAAGCATAAGACCAGAAACTATAAAACTCCTAGAGGATAACATAGGCAAAACACTCTCCGACATAAACCAAAGCAGGATCCTCTATGACCCACCTCCCAGAATATTGGAAATAAAAGCACGAATAAACAAATGGGACCTAATTAAAATTAAAAGCTTCTGCACAACAAAGGAAACTATAAGCAAGGTGAAAAGACAGCCTTCAGAATGGGAGAAAATAATAGCCAATGAAGCAACAGACAAACAATTAATCTCAAAAATATACAAGCAACTCCTGCAGCTCCATTCTAGAAAAATAAACAACCCAATCAAAAAGTGGGCCAAAGAACTTAACAGACATCTCTCCAAAGAAGACATAAAAATGGCTAACAAACACATGAAAAGATGCTCAACATCACTCATTATCAGAGAAATGCAAATCAAAACCACAATGAGATATCACTTTACACCAGTCAGAATGGCTGCAATCCAAAAATCTACAAGCAATAAATGCTGGAGAGGATGTGGAGAAAAGGGAACCCTCTTACACTGTTGGTGGGAATGCAAACTAGTACAGCCACTATGGAAAACAGTGTGGAGATTCCTTAAAAAACTGGAAATAGAACTGCCATATGACCCAGCAATCCCACTGCTGGGCATACACACCGAGGAAACCAGAATTGAAAGAGCCACGTGTACCCCAATGTTCATCACTGCATTGTTTACAATAGCCAGGACATGGAAGCAACCTAGATGCCCATCAACTGACGAATGGATAAGAAAGCTGTGATACATATACACAATGGAATATTACTCAGCATTAAAAAAAAATCATTTGAATCAGTTCTACTCAGGTGGACGGAACTGGAGCCTATTATCCAGAGTGAAGTAAGCCAGAAGGAAAAACAAAAATACAGTATACTAACGCATATATATGGAATTTAGAAAGATGGCAGCGAGAACCCTGCATGCGGGACAGCAAAGGGAACGCAGATGTGTGGAGCAGACTCGTGGACTCTGTGGATGAGGGCAGGGGTGGGATGATATGGGAGAATGGCATTGAAACATGTTGATTATCATGTGTGAAATCAATCGCCCAGGATTGATGCAGGGGGCTGGTGCGCCGAGATTTCCCAGGGGGAGGGAGTCGGGAGGGAGGAGCTAGGGGGGTTCTGGAGGGGGAGCATGTGTAGACCCATGGCGGTTTCATGTCATTGTATGGCAAAACCAACACAATAAAGTAAAGAAAAAATAATAATAATAAAAAATAAAACATTTTAAAATTGCTGATGGGTACCCAGAGGAGAAAGAAAATTTTGATATGTGTTTTACCAGTCCCTTAATTATCCTCTATTTAGGTAGTCACAAGAGCAAATATACCCTAAGCCGCAGATGTGTTTTGAGTTATAGGGTTCTTTTTATATTGAGTAAACTATGTTATAAAGTTGAAGCTTCTTTAAAAGCTCCTTTGCAGTTTTCCTTGTGCTTGGGTCTGTCAAACCACTGGTGTTGTAACGGAATCTTACCATTTGATTGGATTATATCACAATTTAATACCTAAAACACAGTGAAAACCATGTTCCTTTACAAATGATTTAAATTAGAGGAGACTAAAAAGTAAAAATTGATTGTCAGTTGAAAAGATTTCAAGATTAAAAGGTTGAGTCTTGGAGAAGTGAAGATGTCTTATTAAACAGAACAGTGCTTCTCAACCCTGGATACAGTGTAGAATTGCTTAGGAAACTTGGGAACAACAGCAGCAATAAATACTGATGGCTGGACTTCTCCCCCAGAGATTGTGATTTAGTTGGGGCCCAAATATCAATTGCTTTTTTAAAGCCTCCCAGGTGATTCTCATGTGCAGTCAGGTTCAAAATGAATGAAAAGCCAAGCTATTTAAAGAAAGCTTTTCTTAGTCAGAACATAGTGACTATATAGCTTATTTGACAAGAGGAAACATGAGAAAAAGATGGAGACAAACCTTCAGCATAAAATTAGTAGAGGTTTACAATCCATTATTCACAAATCTGAAATATAAAAGCCCTAAAAAACCAAAAGTTTTCATAACTTGTGTGTTCGTATGCTTAGTTGCTCAGTGGTGTCCAACCCTTTTGCAACCCCGTGGTCTGCAGCCTGCCAGGCTCCTCTGTCCATGGAATTTCCCAGACTAGAAAACTGAAAGGGGTTGCCATTTCCTACTCCAGGAGATCTTTTCAACATAGGGATCGAACTCGCATCTCCGGTGTCTCCTGGATGGATTCTTCTCTGCCACCTGGTGCCAAAATCTAACCTAAACTGAATATATTTAGTAGAAAATCCTGAGACTTCTCCTAGTCTGTCTTTATCCCGTTTGGTATGAATAATCATACATTTCATTACAGAAATATTAATGTGTCTGAGTTCTTATTATAAGACTTCACTGAGGGTGAAGTACATTTCTGAACTACATAAAATGTTCAATCACTAATTCAATGAACATGAGTTTGAGCAAGCTCCGGGAGATGGTGAAGGAGAGGGAAGCCTGGCGTGCTGCAGTCCATGGGGTCGCAAAGAGTCAGACACGACTGAGCAATTAAACAACAAAGGCTTGTGATAGACCACTGTAAGAATGTACCTCCTGTCAGATTAACAACAGTGCGTTTCTTCTGATTTTCTAGGCAGTGGTTTAGCACCCTCATTAAATAGAAACAGTGGGGAATATCAGAACATGGCCCTTGGCCATTTTTTAGTATACATTTATATGTACATATTTTTTGATACTGATCTAAGAAGAGGGTTCCATTTGTGTCATGATGAGAGAAGCTTACATTAAGGAACAGCACAAGTAGATCAAATAGAAAAATAATTGTCTATAAAAGACTTTTCAGTGTAACAAATTCCTCCCCCAACTTAATGGTTTAAAACAGCACATATTTACTGTCCTTTATTCTTTTCTTTTTTTTTAAGCAAAACAGATTAAGTGTTTATTAGGAAAAAGGGTATGTGTGGATAGACACACACAGGCGAACTCAGAGAGAGAGAGTCGCCACGTATTTGTTATCTTCATCAGTTCCTGAATGCTAGGAATTCAGGAGCATCTTAGCTGGTTGGCTTTTGCTCAGGGATCCCAGAAAGTTGTTATCAACACGTGGGCCAGGATTTCAGACATCTGGAAACTTGAGCGTTGCTGGAGTGTTACGTTTCTTTTTCAGTGCCAACACGTCCCTTGTTAGTGCTTACAAAGAAAAGTCTAGTCTCTGTTTCTGCAGTTGGTAAAGTTTAAGTTTTCGGAATAAACCTAACAAGTATTTGCTAAAGGAGGCTTGCAGTCCTAATTTGTTCTGAAGATTTCTGCTACAAGTCCCTTCTCAGGGGGAGTGCCTTCTCTTTGGATTTTCCTTGCCCTCCCTCAGGCAGCCCCATTTTTTCCCCTCCCCTGGACTCTGTCTCTGTTTGCTTAAAGTTGCCTCTTCAGCCACCTCCCGTGGGTCAGTCGTGGTGCTGAAAAGACGGTCGCCTCAGTGGAGCTTCTGCCCAGAAGACAGACGTTAGTCACAATTGAAAAGAATGAAATAGTGATTGCTGGTGTGTCTTAAAAAAAAAAGTGCTAGGAGGATAGGTGTTGTCGTCGTTCTGTCATCAAGTCGTGTCCGACCCTTTGCAGCCCCACAGGCTGCAGCACGCCAGGCTTCCCTGTCCTTCACTGTCTCCCTGGGTTTACTCAGACTCATGTCCATTGAGTCAGTGAGGCCATCCAGCCATCTACAGGAGACTCGAACAGGGTCTCACCCAGTTTGTGATTTGTTTGATCAATGCTCCCCTCTTTGTATTTTGGGGGAAGAATAACTTACCCTTGGGATTTTGCTCAAAAATGTTTTCCCTTGGGGGCATAAATGTGGAAGCTGTTCTACACGCCACCCCGTGTAACACTTGCACGTCCTCCCTGACTGCAGATGTTCAGGGCATATGGTGTGATATAGTAGAGTATTCTCATTTATTTTGTGGAAAAAAGAAAAAGCTTAGGTTCATTTTTAACTGTGAAGCTCTTGTCTTTCTCACTATCCATTTTTTTTTTCATCTTCTTGGCTTCCCAATAAGTGCTCCATAGGTTTCTTGCTCGTCCTTTTACTCCCTTTCTTTCTCCACCAAATCTTTGCAGAGATGTTTTATATAGTGTTGGGAATATAACATTTTCCTTTTGTGAGCTACTTCTGTTTTGAGTCTTATTTCTAAATTGAGAAAGAAAAACTGAAGCTCTCATGAAGAGAGTATCGGGTATGGAAAGCTGAAGGAGGAAAGTGGAGAAGACAGTTTTAAGTGAGCCACCTTCTGCATCTTTTTCTGTCTCTGCTGACTTCCTACATCTGAGCCAAGAAAAGTCTTCCCTGGGTGCCTGTAACATTGGGAAGCCATCGACAGGGTCCCAGGGGGCCTTTCTAATCTGTATCTTTGTCCCCCTCCAAATATTTTCCGCTGTATCAGAAAATTCAGGAGAATTCTGAAGAGAGAGGCTGTTACTATGATAAACCTTACACACAATTTCAAATATAAGAAACAGGCACTAACTTGTGTTTTATGTTTTTGCTTTTTCATTACTACACATGCAAGTATTTTGTAAAGGCTTTCCTCTGATTAATCATCACTTCTATCTATCCCAACTCTCTTTTTCTGCCTAAGTTCTTCAACTAAATTTTTATATCTGTGAGCATTTTATTTTTTTTCTAACTTTTAATTTTGTATTGGAGTAGGAGCGGCTGAGCATACATGTGCGCCTGCGTGCGTGCATATATATATACTTTGTATATATATATATGTATACACACACACACACAGCTGATTGACAAGTAATCTTGTTTCTGGTGAATAGCGAAGGGACTCAGCCACACATAAACATGTATCCCTTCTCCCCAGACCCCCTCCCATCCAGGATGCCACATAACATTGAGCAGAGTTCCATGGGCTATGCAATAGGCCTTTGGTTTGCTATCCATTATCAGTACAGCAGTGTGTACATGTCAACCCTGGATTCCCTAACTGTCCCTTCTCCCTGTCCTTCTCACAGCAGCCATCAGATTGTCTCTTTCTGGTTTGCAAGTTCATTTGTATCATTTCTTTTTAGACTCCACATATAAGGGGTGTCATACGATATTTCTCCTTCTCTGACTTACTTCACGCAGTGTGACAGTCTCTGGGTCCATCTGTGTTGCTGCAGATGGCATTATTTCATTCTTTTTAATGACTCAGGGATATCCCATTATATACATGTACCACATCTTCTTCATGCATTCCCCCATGAGTGTTTTTGGATTTCAAACTCCCACCATTAGAGAGGGACTGATTATCTTCTCATTACAGAATAATTTTCCTGAGGAAGTCCGAAGGAAGCCAAGAATCAGTTAGATCCAGAGGATGTATACCCTTTAGACTGGTGTTCATACTGGCCAGCCAGGGACGGCATGGCAGCAGAGCAGTTAGGGGAGGGGGAATGCTTTCTTCAAGGACGTCGATGCCTTGATCATTGTGGTGTGGATCTCAGGCGGAGTCCCAGTGTCTCACTGAGCTGCTTTTGCCTTCACGTACATCAGTGTACATTAGATTAATTTCCATAGCAAATCTTCTTTAACCTTGAACTTTCACGCTCTGCCTTTAAAATGTCACTTGTATAACACATTAAGCTGCAGGGCTGTTCCAAACTCACTGCCACCACCCCTTCAAACCTCCAGAGGTTTCCGAGGTATTATCCTCATGTTATCTTTTTTTTCTCCCACATTATCTTTGAAAGTGACTGTGGTTATCTTTCTTGGTCTCTGTTTTATGTTCCTTTTTGAGAAAGGATTTAAGCATATATGTTCAGTGAAGAGAGAGAGAATGAGTGCATAAGCAGAAATCTGGACAATAAGTGAGGTTTAAGGCACTTAGGGTGTTAAAGTTCATCCTGCCTGTTCCCATTTTACCTGCCCTGTGTGTTGAAGCATTTGCTTTTATGCAGCATGTTATCCGAAAGGGTCGCTGTTAAACCTGTCTGTCAGGCCTCAAGTGATCGTTCATTGTATTCAGACAGAAGTCCAATTAAACTAGGGTCACCTACCTCAGTTTTTCCAGAATTTCTGTATAAACTAGCATTTTTGAGAGAGAAAGAATATTTACTATCTTTGCCACAGTATTGTGCCTGTTTTTAATTATTTATCTGCATTGTTTCTGAATGTTACATAGTTATGTTTTTGAGGTACTTCCCATCAACTCATCATAAGTAACATTGTTTTCCAATGTGTACATTCTGGCAACTGTTTATAATTTCTTTTTAAAGGAAGTCAATTAGATTCTTTGAGGTTTTCAGCCTAAAATTCCTATACAGAAGTTTTTCCATATTATTAAAAACAAACAAAAATATGGCAGCAAACCTAACTCTTATCTCAACAACTTTTAACTTTGTTTGCAGATCTAAGGACAAACCTATGTTTTTCTTATTCTAATTTGATGTTTTCCCCCTAATATTTTCTTAGGTGCAGAGAGAGCTAGCAGCTGTTATTGCTTTGAAAGCAAGGAAGTCTGGTGAGTAGTCTTCGTGGGGCTGGAGGAAGATTCTGATTCTTTGGGGATATTTCACATGTCATGTGGTTGTGAGCAGTTGTGAGAATGTATCCTGGGAAAATTTGGTCCAGAAAGCATATCTCCATTTGTTTTAAAAATTATCTATTCTACTGTCAAAATAGCACAGGCATATATACAATTCTTTCAAATTTCATTGTCTGGCTTTATTTCATGCTTCAAGGAAAAATGAAATTCAAAATTAAAAATGTGTTTGCAGCTCACTGCAAGCATGGGTCTAGCTAGGTACCCAGCAAAAGAAAGCAAATCACTTTACATTACTTGTCGTAATGACAGAGGGAAATAGATAATGTAATGATGGTCTCTGTTTTATATTTCTCATCTCAAAGTGGCTTCCTAAAAAAATAATTGAATTGTCTAATAACATTTCATTGCAAGCGTGTTTCATAGGAACTGATGGTATGGATCCGATTCCTAATACCTTAGGAAGCAATCTGTGAATGTAATAAGTGGAAAGGAAAAGGGAGCTCTCAGCTACATCTTGAGAGAAAGCCATGTTTTGCTGAAATTCAGCATGCAACAGACGCTCAGTGAGGTAGAGAACACTTGCTCTGAAAAGAAGAAGAAAAAGAAAAGAAGAGTGGCAGGAGGACGCAGCCCTTGCTGCTCAGCGGAGGTCGGTGCCGAATGGAATGGCAAACAGGGGCGGTGCTTGGTGGAGAATGTTGGAATAGGGTAAGACTTTTCAGGTGAAAGCACTATGACAAAATCAGAGAGTTGCTACAGTTTGAAGAGATGCCTGGAACTGAGATGTCTTCAGAACAGAAGTCATACGTTTTGCGTCTTCCTTTTCTAGCTAGACACGAAAACTTGGCTTTTCTCTCAGTGACTTTTGTACTATGTCTTTGTTGATTTGGCTGTTGTAGAGGATGCCAAGACTGGATACGGTAAAAGTGGTGGAGAAGAAATGCAGAGCACAGCGATCTGGATCCGCAGAGCCCAGGCAGTGGGAATGGCGTTAGATCGTGGATATTAGCATAGGTGGAGGCCAAGAGGGAGGAAGGACACCAGTATACAGGTTGTAGGAGGGGAGTCTTAGAAATAAATTGTGCTAGAGCTGATGTAGGCTCCTGCAACCATAAGGAGACAAAATTTACAGTCTGTATGAGTTGGGATGATAGTGCCTTGGAGGATAGATTGATTTCTTAAGTTTTAGAAAAAGTTGGGAAAATAATAAAATAGATATACTCTGTCATTGCTGGAGGCAAAACAGAGCAAGTAAATAGAGATAGGGCTGGAGAAGGAGGTAGTTGCTAATTTACACAGTTTGGGATGGGCAGGCCCCTTGGGTGAAGACCTGAAGTCACTGAGGGGGCAGCCCTGTGGACGTCCAGGCCAGAGCATTGGACAGAGATGTGCAAAATGTGTGTGGAGGACAGCGAGGAGGTGAGAGTGGCTGGAGCAAAGTGAGCGAGGCTAAGAATTCTGAACTTTCTGGAGGTGAAGAGAAATGAGGAAGAGTAAGCAAGACCCACACACAGTGGACTGTGCAGAGTCAAAGGTTGGTATGAAGTCGACTGTTAGGCCATGAGCTTAACATCTCTATTTTCCTTACTTGTTTCATCTGTGGAGCTTGGAATGTCAAGACAACATCGGCAACTTCTCAGGGACAGAGTGAAACACAAATACACCGGGGATGGGGACATAAATTCACATTTTTATTTTGTCAAGTTCCGTGAAAACCCCTATTGGTAATTTTTAAACTGTATTGAGTTTATAGGTCATTAGATAAATTTGGCAATTTGGAGATAAGCATTTCCATTCATGAATCTAGGATTTCATTCCACTTTTTTCATATCTTCAATACTGTCTTAAAAATGTCTCCTTAAAGCTTTGTACATTTTTTTGTTTAATGTACTTTTTGGTGCCTTTGGTTACTGTTGTTTTTTAATGATTGTTATTTTTTTGGCTACTGGTATTTTTAGCTTTTTTTTTTTTTTCAATTCACAGAAACACTGAGCAGAAAGTACATAGTTCCCATATACCCTGTGTCCCCACATGCCCTGCTCCCTTACTGCCATCATCTCAGAGGGGTATATTTGTTATAATCAATAGCCTGTGTTGACACGTCATTGTCACCCACTGTCCATAGTTTAGGGTTCACTCTTGGTACTGTCCATTCTTTGGGTTTGAACTAATGTCTAATAACGTGTTTATCATTAGAGTATCACACAGAATCGTTTCATTGCCCTTCTGCTCTACATGTTTATGCCTCCCTCCCCCAATTTCTGGCAATCACTTATGTTATTATCCCCACAGTTTTGCCTTTTCCAGAATGTCACATAGGTGGAATCATAGAGTAGATAGCCTTTTCAGATTGGCTTTGTTCAGTCAGTAATAGGCATTTAAAGTTCATCCAGTCTTCTGCTAACGACTTGATAACTCATTTCTTCCTAACTCAGAATAATATCCCTTTGTCTGGATGTGCCACAGTTTACGTATCCGTTCACCTGCTAAAGGACATCTTGATCGCTTCAGGTTTTGGCAGTTATAGATGTCATAAATAAACCTTGTATAAATATCTGTGTGTATGTTTGTATATAGTTCTCATCTACACAGACACGTACATGCACACGTAGTTTTCAGCTACTTTGAGTGAGTAGCAAAGAGTGTGATTTCTGGATCGTGTGGTAAGAGTATGTTGAGCTTTGTAAGAAGCTGCTTCCAGTAACTGCCTTCCCGAGTGGCTGTACTCTTTGCGTTCCCACCAGCAGTGAGCGAGAGTTCCTGTTGCTCTGTATCTTCACCAGCACTTGTGGTTGTCGGTGTTGTGGATTTGGTTATTTTAGTTGCATTTTCCTGATGGCATGTGATCTGGAATGTCTTTTCATGTGCTTGCTTGTTATCTTTATATCGTCTTTGATGAGGTGTCTGTTAAAGTCTTTCATCCATTTTTCAGTCAGCTTACTTGTTTTCTTGTTGAGTCTTAAGAGTTCTGTATATATTTTTGATGATTGTCCTTTTTCAGATATATTTTGCAGGTGTTTTCTCCCAGTCTCTGGCTTGTATTCTTATTCTCTTCACATTGTCTTTGAAAGAGCAGAGATTTTTTAATTTTAATAAAGTCAAGCTTATCCTTTCTTCTCTTTTGGATCCTGCCTTTGGTATTATAGCTAAAAAGTCATATCACACACAAGATCATCTATTACATCCTAGAAATTTTATAGTGTGGCGTTACATTTAAGTCTGTGATCCATTTTGAGTTAACTTTTGTGAAGAGTGTTGGGTCTGCGTTTAGGTTCTTTTATGTGTGTGTGTCTTTAGTTGTTCCAGCAGCATTTGTTGAAACACTACCCTTTTTCCGTTTGGTTGCCTTCGCTTCTTTGCCAACAGTTGTTTGTGTTTGTGCGGGCTTGTGTCCGGGCTCTCTGTTCTCTTCCCTCGGCCTGCGTGTCTGCGCTATCGCCAGGACCGCACTGTTCGGATTACTCTCACTTTACAGTAAATGTTGGTAGGGTACTGTCAGTCTTCCAGCTTTTTCTCCTTCAACCTTGTTTTGGCTATTCTGGGTCTTTTCCCCCTCCATTTATACTTTGAATCAGTTTCTTGATCCACATCTACCATCTTTTCTAATTGTTTATTTTTCCTGTAGTTTTCTTGTTTTTGTGCCTATCAAAAGTGTTGAGTTTAAATGAATTCTAATAAAATTATCTTGGGTTTTCTTTAAAGGCAAATATAGTGTCTATCAGTTACGACTATCTTATCTCTGTCTTACCAAACCAAGTAACTCTCCTTTTTTCCCCTCATGCTATTTCATTAGCTAGGGTCCTGTGATATATAAATTGAATAGTAAAAAAGATAGTTGGCATTCTTATTTTGTCCCTGACAAAATTAAATAAGTTTTCTGACTAGAAAAATAGAGTAAGCAAACATCATTTTTAGAGAAAAACAGACTTTTCTGTGCCACATTCCCCAAAGCACAACAAATTTGGGAAACAGTCTAGGGGCAAAAATAACCAACAAGATGATATTGCAATAGTCCAAGAATCCAAGTATGGACTTCAGGAGATACCCACCTGATTCGTCCTACACTGTTGCTGCTTGATTTGGCATTGAGAGTAAATGAAAAATAATAGTGGCAAAGTAGGAGAACCTAACTCATAAGTATTGCTTTTATTCCTTTATCAGATTCTAACTGAGCACCCACTCTAGGGCATTGACGGTACAGTGGTGAGCAAGGACAGATGCGGCTCCCTGCTAGTTTAAAATCACAGTGTTTATTTCATAGATAAATAAATAAATAGATAAATCTGAGTAAGTCAATGACTGTCTGAAAAAGGATAATGTATTACTGTATAGTTAGGAGGTGATAAAATGAACTATTAAGCACAGCCTTAATTAAACAGAATTTTAGCTGCAGAATGGTACTTTCTGTGTATGCTCATATTTTTTAAAAAAACTATTTTGATTTTTTTAAAATATAGAATAAAAAGAAACTGGTATACTTCTAATAAAAAAGTATTAAAATAATAGTTGGCACATCTGGGGCTTGACAAAAGGAATTGATGGCCTTAATATCTGTCTTGCAGGAGAACTGTTAATTAGGGCTCAGGTGGTCATGACAGATTTATGTCTCTCTGTGAAGGGTTGTTAAAACAAGAATTAGTATAAAGAAAAAGTTTTTGGTTTCAGCTCTCTGTACAAACAGAAATAAAAGTAATTGCCAATTGATAAGATTATATAGATGATTTAAGGATCTAGCTTTGTAAAAAAATCTATTCTGTTGTAATTTTCTAAGAAGCCATTAGGATGTGCCTTTAAACGGTTTTCTCCTTTAAATGCTAACCTTAGTGAATGTGAATAGCTTTTTAAGGCTTCACACGGTTTGAAGGCGTTAACACAGATATCCTTTCACTTATTTCTTTTTTGTTGAATTGCTAATTCTACTGCTAATTGTTAGACAGTTAGAGTCTTAGGAGACACTTTCTTCCCCTTTTCAAGGGAATCCACAGCCAAAGCATGTTTAGCTGTCAGTATCTTTAGATTAGATGAAATTTGTGCTACGGTGGGCTTTTATTTCTGGAACTCCAGAAATCTTATATTGGTAAACCTCTTTGGCAGTTTTTATATTTCACTCTCTCTCCTAGTCCATACCTAGTTAAATGTTTTCAAGCTAAGTATCAAGGATATTAATGTTTGGAAAACACAGAAAAGGTTCTAGACTCTGTTTATACCATTAAATGTCTTTGTGACTTTGGTAAAGGGATTCCGATTTGTATTGTATCATGTAGGAACCTTTGTGATTCCTTCCAGTTCCAGTATTTAATTATAATAGTGAGTATTTTCATTAATTTCTTTCATTATCCTTAATGGAGTCACAACCTTGGGAATGTTTTATTCAAGACTCTTAGGGACGAATGAGAGAAAAATAAATGAAAACCACAAGGGGACTTTATTGGCTCAGGGTATCTGTACAGCTAATCAGTCTCAGCAGGAGAGAACCTCTTTCCTGGTAAGGCCCACGGAAGTCTCGGTGGGGACTTTGCTGGAAGGATGGAATGCCCATCTCTGGAGCAGTGGAAGCTTGGATGGAGGGCAGGATACAGAGGTTAAGTCCCCCATACTGAGGCTGGGGCAGGTGTGGCTCTCCAGAGAAAACCAGCAGAAGAGGAGCGGCTACTGGGACAGAGTGCTCCCCACACGCAGGAGGAATTGTATTGTTTGAATCTGGTAATTCAGAGAGGATTTAGAGGGAAATGTCGTGCCTGAGAGGACACAGGCTAAGAAGGCTGCAGGTGAATGCGAACCCAGGCTGTCCAACATCCAGGCTCTAGTTTTCCGAGCTACACTGTGTCCCCTCCCTTGTTGTTATGGGGAGTAAAAATATGGTTTATGGAAAGGCATTCACATTTTCTACTTTTGTTTCTGGAAATGGAAAAGAATCGAGTGAAAACTTACATTTTTCAAGCAGTAAATAGCAGCAATTTTCCCCCTCTTTTTCAAATAAGTTAGCCAGGGATTCAGGTTAACGTGTTATTTTTGTTCCAAGATATTTTATTATTTCTTTGGGATGTTAAATATATATATATGTATATATATATATATATATATATATATATATATATATGTATATAACATAAAATTGTATAAAATGGTTTTACCTACTGTGTTTAGTTTTAGCTTTTAGAAACATTATTTTTAATAGGCTGAAAAGGATGAGAAGGAAGCCTGAGTTTTACATTCACCTTAAACTGTTTCTCCTAGCCTCAGAAATCCTCTTGTTTGTTCAATCATCTTTGGTTCCTATACTGAAGCCCAAATGGGCATTTGAACGGGTACGTGATTCCTCCAGCTTGGTTATTTCTCTTTACTGTACACTGAACTGCGCGTTTGTGAAACATTCAGCAGGTGACCGCGGGATCTGGTAATCCAGGTGAACCCATCAGACAAGTTGAGGGCCTTTTATTACCTGGCTAAATCCCTAGCTTTGAAGATCTACTGCTGGTAACAGTCACTGCTCACCAATAACTCGTTATAGGAACTTAAGCAGTTTTAAGCCCCTTTGTGAGATTGGCAGGGAGTCAGTGTTGACAGGAAGCTCTGCAGAGAGGTTTGAGGTCTGACACAGTTGAAGGGACATGTCCTCCTTCAGGGCAGAAACTTCCCAAAGAGAAAACACCCCCATCACTTTGTCATGAGAAATGAAATACATGGACTGATTATTTTTAATAATAGAGAAAGAAGTTTTTCCCTTCTACACATTTAGAAAAAGAAAAATAACCACTAAGCCAATGGAATTGCTTCTACTTTTATGGTCCTTTAACTTTTTACTTTTTATTTTAATGTAGCACAGTGTTTGACTTTATTCTCTCATGAACACATTGCTCATAAAGGAGAATGCACAGTAAAATGGGATTTTAGAGCGGATGGTAATAATAAAATTAGGGACCAACAAAGACAGACTTACCGTGCTGGTACAATTATTGCTATCTCAAACCCCTTTCTGGTTTCCTGTGACTAACTTGCTATTGGAAAAATTTAAATGTTCTTGAAAATGTTAATAAAAGCTGTAGTAATCCTGTCTTAAATAGTTTTTTCCATCTAATCTCTGAGTGCTCTAATAATGAATGTTCAAGCTAGAAAATACTAGTTTATAATGACAGAGGTCTATTGGCTGTATTTTAAGCAGTTGAGGTATTATGCTTGATTTTTAGTGATATTTTCAATCCCTTAAAAATTTGAAGTCTTTCCCAACCTGTCCTCATAGGGGCACCTTCTCCTCTCAGAGCTGACATTTCCTCCTGGCTTGTGTTGTGCCCTCTCCTCCTTTGCCACCTCCGGATGCTGAACTGGCGGGACCACGGCTCTCGTTCGTGGTCAGCACAGACCCACACCGATTGTCTTGTCAGCCCCACTAACAAACGTGCTATTTAGCCTTTGTCAACCAAGAGGAAAGAAGTAGCATGTGTTTTCCCCCAAAAGAATCAACACAACATTCTGGTCTTCCTGATTGATTGAGGATCTAGGATGTTTTTCTGAGAAGAGAGAGCTTTGCCTAACACAATGCTGATTGTTGAAGTTAGTAAAAATCTCCCCCTTCCCGGTGCTATAATGACTCCTTGTTCTCACATTTCCAGAGGCTTTTCTGCCAGCTGACAGATTTTGTACATTCACATCCCTTCTCCACCAGTGCATGTTCTTATTAAACAGTGATCAATTCAGTGATTGACAAGTTGTATCTTTCTTTTTTATTTAATGGCATGAAACCATAATAAAAGTCTTCAAACAGTCATTGTCAATGCAATGCAAAGTTAAAACTTACTTGAAAATGTAAAAATCTTCCTATCAAGAAAGTAATAGCATCGATAAAACCCAGGAACAATTGAAAATGCATGAGGCAGATGCTTTGTAAATTTTTTCTAACTCTCCCACTGGGATACGAAGAAAATTGCCTTTAAAAAAAGAATCCCATGACACTGTCTTTTGTAATTAGAGCTATTAAGTCAAAATGATAAATAACCAGTCAGTGACATACCATAAAAGAAAATAGCACTTTGCCCTGGTTTTCTCCTGAATAGCAAGGTATCTGAGAGCAACCAGCATGGAAGTTGGGCTCTTTTTAACCCTGAGGGTTACTTAGAATTCAGAAAACTAGAAAGCAAGGCAAGATGATTTTCTTTTTCCTACTTCCACATGGTCGTGTCCATTAAGAGAATGAATGGGACTGATTTGCCAAGGAGGTGGAGAATGGTAATAATCACAGCAGAGTGTACATTAGAGCGCAAGGTTTAGAGGCCTTTGTTTTAAAAAATGCACTGCAGGGACTCTACAGCCAAGGAGGGTAGTATTTATAAGGCTCAGTAGACAAAGGTATTTATCACTCTAAACGGGAGCTTGTTCTTCTTTTAGGGAACCAGATACTGGAAGGGAGAACTGAGCACTGATGCTCTCTGGTCTCATGTGGTCCAGGACAATGATTTTACACCATTCAGATTCTTACCTGTTATTGCTTGTGTCTTATAAATGTGGCCAAACCTTGGGAAACAGCTCCCTGAGGTTTGGAGCAGAGAGTCGGATGGAAGGTGGGACAGAGACATGAAGCGGAGACTCTACAGTTTTCTGTTTGAGCGTGGAAAACTGGCTGCCAGCACTACAGCTCCTGGGAATGTGTCTTCTTTGAGGAAACTAGATGAGTGTAATGAGTGTACCCTGTGCATAAATTCAATATTCGTTCTACACCCAAGGTCAAATGAAAGTTAATGACCATTTGCACACCAGAGATCTGAAACCCACATTTTATTTCTTTCTCATAATGACTAAAAAGGATAGCAATTTATATTTAAATTGATTTAAATTTCAAAGCATAAACACAGAGGTCTCCCTGGTACGCTTTTTTCACCAGTGAAACTTTCTGGTAGGGCTCAACTTTCATAAAAAACCCAGCCCCATCCCATGCCGGCTCCCCAGTGTGGACCGCTTTCTTGTTTTCTGTGGAGCAGCCCTGTTCCCTCCCACCCTGCTGGGTTAGCAACACCAAGTTACAGCCTAGCAATGCAATCAGAACCACTTTCTTTAATGATTTAGGTTTTGCATTTGTTGAGTTAATTAGCTGATTGAGGCAACTAATGGATGTCTTTAATACACTGCTGATGAGGTGGCTTCTCTAGAGCCTGCCAGCTCCTTTGTTCTTGGTCTTCTGGGGTTTGGGAGCTGCTTCCCAGAAGAACATATGATATATGCCACCCTGAGTCTGGAGGCCAGCCCAGGAGGCTAGTATGCTAATTACCAAGTGCCCCAGAAAGATGAGCATCCACTTAAAACCCTGTATCTGACTAATTTTGTGTGCTTGAATGAACTTTTACGTGGAGGGGTCAAGGTGCATGGGTGGGGGATGGTAAGAGTGACCTGTGATCCATTTTTAAGTTAAAAATGCTATGATTGCTTCTCTGTATACACTCAAGCTACAAAATAAAAGCAGTTGGTAGATGTTTTAAAATATTAGAATAGTTAAGGAAATATTACAAGAACAAGATGACTGGATAATTAAATGGGAAGGTATGTTAATGACTAAAATGGTATCTTATGAACTAAAATATTCCTTAAGTAGAGGAATCCTTGTTATATGCTGTATTTACAAAGTTATAAAATTCTGTGGTCTGGTGAACACAGTCTGCTACCAAAATCTGGCAGTCTTGGGCATGTAGTCAGAAAATCCGGGCTGTGTTCACTCTGGCAAGTCACTGGCTCCCTTCCGCCTTAGTTTCTATTTTTTTTTTTTTTTTAATAAAAGGAAGAGGCTGAGCTTGGTTGATGCTGGAGGGCCATGCTGAGTCTGCAAGTCACGCCCTCAGTGCCAAGTATTAGGTGGTATTCGTTGCTGTCTGTTTAGGTAGAATGTAAGAATAATAACTGCTGATAACTTAGTATCTTTTCCAAACATTTTTTGACTTTTTCCTGGGTGAAGATCTACAGACGGGCCCCTCCCCCACCTTTTTCAGGGAACGTTTTCTGCTGTCATTTGTATTGACAAGTAAGCACACTCAGGGGAAATCTTTGTCTTGGCCACATGACCCAGCTATTGTCCATCATTCGTCACATTAAAAGTCTCATTGTATAAATAGCCATGAAAATGGAGTTGTTCTCAGTAAAACTGAAAATGACATAGCCACAGTGTGTGTAAATATAAGTTAAATAATGTGCCATAGTATGTAATGCAAAGTACACAATTTGATTCAACTGAATTATACTAGAAAAAATGAGCCAGTTATGATAAAAGTGCAATTTATGTCACATACTGTTCTTTCTACTTAATATGATACATAAATACTTAACATTTGAGAATTTCTTAATCAGACATTGTCTTTGTAAGTGGCTAGACAAATTGTGGTTCTAGCCACTTGCAATTTTCAGATAGTTATAAAAACATTACGTTTTAATACTACAGTGATATCTGTTTTTGGAATGATATTGACAATAAAAATTTTGGAGACAAGGCTTATATTTACAATTTCGGCGATACATTTTGATGTAAGTCGTTTTGGTTGGAGGTGAGAAAACAGATGGATAGATTATTTTTTTAAATAATTTTAGGTTTCCTTTTGAATGGTTGCATCAGAATTCCTACTTAACTTAATAAAATTTTGATTTTCTAAAGTTCCTCAAGTTTAGTTGGACAACTGCCCAACTTTTCAGTGTTTCTTGACCTGAGTGGAAATTTTGTCATGTGAATGGTAACAGTTAAAAGCTCTCATGGTATTGGCAGTAAAGCCTTTGTAAATAAAGAGAAGTACTACCAAGCTTTATTTAGTGGGCAGATTCAGGAATAAGCAAATATTCCTACTGAAGTTTCTATACTAAACTTACCAGGAAGACCTTTGGGTGGAGAAGGGAGGGCCCAGTAGTTTAAAGAGGAAGTGAATTTACCCTTGGCTTTAAGTGAGTGCACATGATCCACAGCCGTATACTGATGAATTGTGAGCAGGACCCCAAGTTGACAGGACTGAAGGGATTGTCTGGTTCTCCTTTTTCCAAAAGGGGGTTAACTTCTGTGTATTGAAAATGCAGATACAGAATGGAAACAAAGCATTTGCTTTAAGATCTATTAAAATTAATGGATAAAGTTTATATCTTATCATATTGTTTTCTGGTAGAAAAATGACTGTGAGAAATTTGAGATTGAGGTTTTCTTTATACCATTAGAAACATATGGGAGCTTTTAGAAATGGTGCCCATTTTTCTTTCACTCTAGCTGAAACAGAAGAGCATGACAGATACAATTGCCATCTTGGTTCTTATGTTTCTATTTTCTTCATTTTGATTTTTAGTTTTGTTTTCATATGTAAAAGGCCCATTTCCATATCCTAGTTCTGAATGTAGAGCAAGGTAAAGGTTCTCTTCTTCTGCCTGAGGGAGGCCTTATAGAGCAAACACAAATTTATCAAATAGTAGTAAGAAAACAAATTTCCACCTTCAGGTAGGGGGAATTAGCAGGGATTAGAGGTCGTCCATAGGCCCTGGCTGGAAACCCCTCTTGCTGCAGTGGAGGAGGGTAAGGGTGTTGTCCCAGCAGCCTGCTGGCCCTAGGGAATGTCTGTCCACCTTGTCTGGTCAGGGGAAGAGCAGATGTCATCCTCTGCTCTCATGGTGTTAGAGCAGTACACCTAGGCTGTAGGCTTAGTCACTGGGCACCTTGGACCCTTCAGTCATCTCAGAGTCATTGCTGAAACTAATTACTGGTGTGGAATGCAGGCTTATTGTTTGTACCTGAATCCAAGTTGTTGAAGCTGCTTCAGTTTGCTAGTAACATTAGGCCTACTTAAGTCAACTAATTTCAGGGTTAATCTTGTAATCAAGTGGACAGTTCCATCACAAGATTACATTTATATGAGTGGTCCAGGTCCTTCCAAGAGAATTTTCCTGGGGTCTGCTTTAGTGTAGTTTTTCATTACCTTGATATTTCAAGAAGAAAGTCAGACGAATAAAATAGCCTGTAATTTCTATCAATTGTATATGAAAAATCAAAATACATATACTTTTATTTGAGAGGAAAGATGCTGGCTCAGTGCCTTCAGCATGGATGTGGAAAGTAGTCTGGCTATCAGCCAGTGCTAGTGCTGTATCAAAACTTTTCTTTCCACGTGTATCTTGGCTAGGTTTTCGTATCTGGTAATCTTACAAGGTTAGTTTGTGAACCATTAGAGCACTTACACTAATATTCAAAAATGGCAACAGATTGTCAGAATTCTTCACTGTGGTGACATGTAGATGGGAGATGCTTTCTTCTTTATTTTCAACAACTGGGCTGTATGGTCTTACCTACTGCCAGTGAGCTTCTAGATTTCAGCTGTTTCTGATTCAGACTTTCTTTGTGGCAAACGATCTGTTCAGGATGTTGGTCCTGCCTGAGTCTAGTTTAAATCTCCCTTCCTGGGCCACTTAGTTTCTGGCTTGAGAGGGCCCTGTGCTGCCGTGGGCCCCTCTGGCCTCTGCAGCGGCGCCCCTGCCAGTGGCTGCTGCTATGGGCTTGGTGGATCTGCAGGGGGATCTGCTTGCTGTGGTATCTGCAGCAGCAGTTAGGGGCGCGTGGCGGCTGGCTCGGTGTCTGGACCTTCCTGGGCCTCTGGCCCCTTGTTGCCTCTTGCTGGAGCTGTAACCCCCACTGCTTCCCTGCTACAGGCTCCAGCCAGCCCCTGGCCTGGATGCGGGCAATTCCACTGCTGGCCCCTCTTCCCAGGCCATGGAGACACTTCTGAGTCCTTTCAGACTTCCCAGCCAGGGAAGGAAGAGCAGCTCAGAAAAGTAAGCCCTACCTTTTGTCTGCTCCAAGCCCTCCGGTGCTCACAGATGATCCCCTGTGAGTGTGCTGGCCCCGCGTAGGGCTGGGGTAGGGCTCAAGGCGTCTCCCGCGGTGTGTCACAGCCCTGTAGGTATGCTAACCAGCACTCCCATCTTCAGTGCCCCTCAATCATCCACCCAGCCTCAGAGCCAAGCCCACCGAGGGGCTCAGGCCCACTGTTCTGAGCTGTGTCTGCTTCCTCTTTCTGCCTCCCCATCCCATGACCCACTTGTAGCCACACAGGGATGGGCTTGACCTATTCTCACCTATTACTTCCTGACTGTCTCCTTGAGGGGGATAAACCTGTGGCTTAGCTATCCCAGGAGAGAGAGCTCTGCAATCTAAGACTTTTAAAGTGGGTTCTTGATGTGCAAAGGAGAGGGACATTCTTTACCGTGTTTGCCCTTTCAGGCCTGTTGTCTTGCTGCAAAATTCTTTGGGTGTCAGAATTCAAATATGATTGGCTTCATCTTTATGCTCCTTATCTTCTGTTCTACCCAGGCTGTACGAGGGTCTGATTAGGGAGACGATTCCATCCAGAGATGAAAATGGAAAAGAAAAAAGCACATTACATGCTTTATAGCTTAAGGTAATTACCCTTGATTAAGCACTAGACTTCCATCCTCTCTTCACACACCTACCCTGTGGGGTTGTGGTTCTGATCATCCCCTTCTGCAGGTAATGAAGTTAAGATTGGTGAGCTGATGTGACTTGACAAAGGTCATATACTAGAAATAGTGTAGAAATGATGCCATGTTTTCTCCCATATGTGTAATAAAAGGACATTAAAACAAAATCAGTGCGATAGAGTTCATTGACTGTTAAGGAAAGTTTTCAGATACTTCCTAGCCTCCTCTTGGCCTATCTGCTTCTTCCCATCCCCACATTGATTGAGTGATTGGACCATTTGGTGTCTTTGCTTGTATCAGTATTTACAAACACAAGGACTTTGAGGGGATTCTTGGTGGTTCCTCTGCATGTTTTAGAATTTCACTGTAATGTCAAGGGAAGATTCAGGAGTACACCTGCTGACAATTCAGGAACAACAACAGAAAAATAGCATCATCATGTGAGAAGTATTTTAATGTAAAAAAACATTTAGTTTTGGAATATAGACTCCTTGCCTACTATAAAATTTTAGTTAACAAGACTCTCTGTGTAGATCTGACCTGTTACGTTTTCTGGTTTACAGTCCTTGAGGCAAAATTTCGTGGCTGTGAAAAGCAATTTAGGAGACTCAGGTTCAGTTCTGGCTTAGTCCCTTACTGTGAAGTAATAGCTCCCTGACGTTTGTTTTCTTATTCTGTGAAACTGAGCAAAGGGCATATGCCTCTGGGGCTTCTGGAGGTGGGAGAGAGTTAGATAGCATAAAGCATGAAGCTGGCATGTAGTTAGGCTAAGAAATAATTTTCTCTCCTATTTTTGGCTGTACCTTGCGGCACGTGGGAACTTAGTTCCCCAACCAGGAATCAAACCTGTGCTACCTGCAGTGAAGGCAGGGAAGTCCCAGATATCATTTTGTTTTTACTCCCTGAGATAAATATTTAAAAACTTTATAATTCTTCAGTTCAGTTCAGTCACTCAGTTGTACCTGACTCTGCAACCCCATGAGCTGCAGCACGCCAGGCCTCCCTGTCCATCACCAGCTCCCGGAGTCCATGAGTATGGAGTCTTTAAATGAATCTGAGCATCACTGCTGCTCAAATCTTTTGTCACAGGATTAGCCTTAACCTGTTCTATCACCAGAACACAATTCTTGCATGGTGTTTAAAAATGAAAGCCCTTCTGTCTCCCAAGAAAAATGTTGTTAAGGTTAACTCGACTGTTTTTCATTGAGGTTTTATTTTAGTTGGATTGTATACAATCCTTCTTTGCATTAAAAGGAAACTTGGTTATTTCCAGTACATTTCTTCACAAGAAGGACAACCGGACAGGCTGCTGGGCTCAGGTACTGATGAATTCTTTATTACTGTCACCAATGGAGCAAATATTTTTGCTCTAATTAAAGGATACACTTTGCTCTGGTGACATTACCATTTTTCTCTGTTGAATAACTTTTCCATTGGCTGGACACTGACATATTAAATGTGACTCCAAAGAAAACACGTACTAGGTAAAAACCTGTTAAGAGGTGGAAGAAAGAAAGTTTGGAGGGTCGAGTCCACTACAAGGCAAAGGCAAAAGAGTTGAAATGGAATCCCTTCTGGCAGGTTTTCACCTACCTCTGGTTTTAGCCTCTGCACTGTAGATGTATTATGTTGTCCGACTGCTGTGAATTCCCACTTATCAGCACACCAATAGTCAAATGTTGGTAAAAGTAAAACATTAGTATTGAGCTCCTTATGTGCTGTTGTGTTTTGTAAGTGGCAGGAGGCAGGAGTCTTCAGGGATGGGGGTGTGACAGGACCAGGCTGGCGATCTGGTGCAGCTGAGTCGAGAATGGCTGGAGGGAGGGGCTGGCTCAGAGGCTGTGGCAATAGTGGTGGAAAGGTGAGAGGTGGCATGGTCATAAGCTATGACAGTGGCAGGGAGCAAGAGGGACAGAAACGTTCCAGAGGTACAAGTGACAGGATGTAGTGAGACATAGATATGAGGGCTGAGGAGAAAGAACATGAAGGCTCCTAGTGGTGATCTGAACTAAAGTACAAACCCCAGGAGGAGCGAGAGGCCTGTAAGACATGCTGTGTGTGATGCATGCGATTTCAGACCTCTGTGTCCTCCCATTGTATTAAATTTATCAATTTAATTACATTAATTAATTTGATAATAATTTAAATTGAATTAAAATAAATTAATTAAATCGATCAATTGCCTTTTTTGAAGGCAGAGGTGGTGCTGCTCCACAAGCCATAGCAGCTTGCATGGAGCAGACATGTGATGGTCTGTGAAGTGAGCGTCCTCAGCCTCTAACTGGAGATATGGGCCTGGCACTCAGAGAAGAGGGCAGAGATGGAGAAACAGATTTGGGAATAACCCGCATAATGGGGAAAGTTGAAACCATAGGAACAGATGATATCACTGAGGAGAGAGGAAAGAGAGCCTGCAGGAAACCTGCATTTTTTTTTTTTTTAGAGGGTTTCAACCTGATAAGGACCCAGAAAAGAGAGTTTTAAACAACAGTCTCAAGTTCAGCTGACAGGCTGAATAGATCAGGGCAGAGAGAGTGGTTGTTGGTCAGCTTTCAAAGAAAAGGCTGAATGGCACTGGATGGACCAGGTTATAATGCGGTGGCGTGGTGGGGTTGTAAATTGGTGCAGCCACTATGGAAACAGTATGGAGAATCCTCAAAAATTTGAAAATAGAACCATCGGGTGATCCAGCAATTCCACCTCAGGGAATGTATCCAAAAGAAATGAAAACACTAACTTGAAAAGGTGTCTGCACCCCCCTTTCATAACAGCGTCATTTACAGACATGGAAGCGGCCTAAGTGTCCACTGACCGGTGAGTGGACATAGAAAAACCAAACTCACAGAGAGAGAGGTGAGGTTTGTGGTTACCAGAGGCACAGAGTGGGGGAAGAGGGAGATGGAGCAAGGTGGGCAAAAGATACAAACTCCTAGTTATAAGACAGGTGAGTATCTGGGGTATAACGTACGACACAGTAACTATAGCTGGCACTGCTCTGTGGCACATAGAGCGTAAATCCTAAGAATGTTCATCACAATGAAATTTTTTTCCTCTTTTCTTTTTATATTATTGTATCTGTAAGCGAAGATGGGTGTTAGCTGAACTGACTATAGTAATCACTTCTGTACATGTTAAACTTACACAGTGATGTATGTCAACTATTATGTAATAAAACTGGAAAAAAGAATACATAAAACTTTAAAGAGTTAAAAGAATATTAAAAATACTACATGACAGGACTCAGTGGTGAATGCTGACCACTATTTTTCAAATTTCACTACTAAAAACATGTATAGTGATGAGGTAAGGCTTGTAACTGCTTTTCCCCTTACTTTTTAAAGATTAGAAAAGATCTGAGCATTTGGGAGCACTTGTGGATCTATGTAGATAACATGGCTTTCACTGGTGGCTCAAATAGTAAACAATCCGCCTGCAATCCAGGAGACCTTGGTTCAGTCCGTGGGTTGAGAAGATTCCCTGGAGAAAGGAATGGCAGCCCACTCCAGTATTCTTGTCTGGGACATCCCATGGACAGAGGAGCCTAGCAGATGACAACCCATGGGTTCGCAAAGAGTTGGGCAGGGCTGAGTGACTAAATGAATATGCTCTGTCAACATGTCTTGCTGGTAGCTCATTTCCACGCCTTCTCACAGGGCTGCTCTCCTTGTTGGATGTGGATAGTCTTGTTGAGGGGGCTCCTAAGATAAATACTATGACCTTTTTCCAGGAAATGGCATGAAAAACATAGCTGGTTATTTGGATAATGAGAAATGGGGTTCTGCCCCCCATGGCTGGGAATACCTTCTGTGTTTTCCTAACATTTATGTCCACAACCCGCAGGACACACAGAGGAGCCTGACCTGGCATACATCTAATTCCAGGTTTGCGAGAAATACTTTACTGGTTGCAGCACATTTTGACTTTTAATTTTTTTCCTATTCTTTCCGCTGTATTCTGTTCTATTTCATTAAAAAAGAAATGGAAAGAAGTCCTGGTCGGGATCCACATGAATGATTTTGCAGTTTGACCAGCTGTTACTGCTCTATCCTTGACTGAGAGCGACTTGAACTGCCACAGATGCAACATTTTATACAGGAGGATTGTATAAAATGAGAATGTTTTTACCTGCCCAGCTCTGTAGGTTTTTTGAACATCAGATGAGACCCTTTATGAAAGAGCTTCCCCTCTGTAAAAGTACTGCACAGGGGAAGGGTGACATTTTTGCCAAAACTCTAATTCTTGGCAAAGTATTCAGTGAATTACTTTTCTTAACTCTATTTGCTGATTTTTCACATTGAAACACTAAATTTCTGCCTGTAATACGATTTTTGGTTGATTTGTAAATTAGAAAAAAAAATCGTCTGGTTGACTTTTAAAGAGCTCTCTCAACTATAGTCACTTAGTACACTACAGTTGATATATTTAATGATCTGTTGGTTTGGCTTTGACTTTTACAACATTGATTAGGAATTAAGTAAACTTCATTCTAAATGGGGCTTCCTGCATAGCTCAATTGGCAAAAAATCTGCCTGCAATGTGGGAGGCCTGGGTTCAATTCCTGGGTCGGGAAGTTTCCCTGGAGAAGGAAATGGCAACCCACTCCAGTATTCTTGCCTGGAGAATCTTATGGACAGAGGAGCCTGGCAGGCTACAGTTCATGGGATTGCAAGAGTTGGACATGACTTAGTGCTATCTTTCTTTTTTCATTCTGAAAGAGCATTAGTCTGCTTTGTGTTTCAATAGCAGTTTTAACAGAGTTATTAGGAGAGTTTTCTTAGCAACCATCCCAGTTAAGTCATGGGGAGAGAGAAACTCTTGTCCCCAAGGCAGCAATACAGTGACAGTCAGGAGAATCCTGGCATCCTCAAAGGCTGTCACCAGTAACCCCTCTTGAATTGCTATTGGCTAACCTTAGATATGCAGATTACACCACCCTTACTGCAGAAAGTGAAGAACTAAAGAGCTTCTTGAAAGTGAAAGAAGAGAGTGAAAAAGTTGGTTTAAAGCTCAACATTCAGAAAACTAAGATCATGGCATCTGGTCCCATCACTTCATGGGAAATAGATGGGGAAACAGTGAAAACAGTGGCTAACTTCATTTTGGGGGGGCTCCAAAATCACTGCAGATGGTGATTGCAGCCATGAAATTGAAAGACACTCCTTGAAAGGAAAGTTATGACCAACCTAGACATTCTCTGTATTAAAAAGCAGAGACATTACCTTGTCAACAAAGGTCCGTCTAGTCAAGGCTATGGTTTTTCCAGTAGTCCTGTATGGTTGTGAGAGTTGGACTGTAAAGAAAGCTGGGTGCTGCAGAATTGATGCTTTTGAACTGTGGTGTTGGAGAAGATTCTTGAGAGTCCCTTGGACTGCAAGGAGATCCAATCAGTCCATCCTACAGGAGATCAGTCCTGGGTGTTCATTGGAAGGGCTGATGTTGAAGCTCAATCTCCAATACTTTGGCCACCTGATGCAAAGAGGTGACTCATTTGAAAAGACCCTGATGCTGGGAAAGCTTGAGGGCAGGAGGAGAAGGGGCGACAGAGGATGAGATGGCTGGTTGGCATCACTGACTCAGTGGACATGAATTTGGGTAAACTCTGGGAGTTGGTGATGGACAGGGAGGCCTGGCGTGCTGTGTTTCATGGGGTCACAAAGAGCTGGACACGACTGAGTGAGTGAACTGAACTGAACTTACAAAGAGATACAATTAAACCCAGTACTCTTACGTGAGTTAGTGCTAATTAATCCACATATGTTCTTAGTTCTCTTGTGGGCTCTCTGTTTGCCATCTGAAGTGTATGCTTCATGTCTTGTACTGTGACTTTTGTTGTGGTAAGTTATTTTCAGAGGCCTTTTCTGGCTCTTGGACTCTGTGTGTTGAGAGATAAGTGGATGGTTTGTTTTGGCAGAGAGCAAGGCTTCGAGCCTGCCTTGGTTCCAGAAGCCGTCATTCCTGTATTTTTGTGCCATGGGAGGGAACCGTCCAGAATCAATATTTGCAGAGGAAAATTTCCTCCAGCAGATTCTTATTCTGATCAGATAAAAGAATTCAGTTCAAAATCCAAGTAACATCTTCCTTCTTATTCTGCTAGATGAGCCACACTCTGAGGAGGCATGGAGAGAGAAAGTGCCCCCATACGTAGTCGTGGATTTGATCTTCACATTAAAGCATCAATAAGACATTCTCTTTTAGGTGTCATTCAGGAGAGACTTCATGGGGTGATTATAAATCCTCAGAAGGCCACAGTAAATAAGGTTGTTTTTTTTTTCCCAAGTGGTATATTTGAGCCACTAGCTATAAATGAATTCTTAGAATCATATTTTTTTCAGTATTTCCAATAAAGTAATGTTGTGTGTAGTAAGAGACCACACTCTTTTCTTCATTATCAGGGTGCTGATGTTGAGTCCAACAGCCCTTTGAGTGTCTCTTCATTACCCATATTGCGATCAGTTGAGTTACCTTTGTGACGTGCCTTTAATGTACTTGTGTTTCTAAATCCCCCTCTGTTAGCCAACATGTAACCTTGGGAAACACATTTTGAGATCTTCAACATGTGATAAGAAATGTCGTATTGTTGTTGAGGAAAAGCTAGAAATACAGGACTGAATTCTTATCCCAAGTATGCATTTCTCGGTAATCTTTTTGTTTGGCTCTGGTTTTATGTACTAAGAATTAGGTCTAAATTTCAAAACTAGTGTGAACTCTCAATCATGAAATTATAATTCACCATCCTGTGTGTTTTCTGAATGTTGAGCTTTAAGCCAACTTTTTCACTGTCCTCTTTTACTTTCATCAAGAGGCTCTTTAGTTCTTCTTCACTTTCTGCCATAAGGGTGGTATCATCTGCATATCAGAGGCTATTGATATTTTCCCCAGAAATCTTTATTACAGCTTGTGCTTCATCTAGCCCAGTGTTTCTCATGATGTACTCTGCAAATAAGTTAACTAAGCAGGGTGACAATATACAGTCTTGATGTATTTCTTTCCCTATTTGGAACCAGTCTGTTGTTCCATGTCCAGTTCTAACTGTTGCTTCCTGACCTGCATACAGATTTCTCAAGAGGCAGGTCAGGTGGTCTACCAGATTCCCATCTCTTTTAAGAATTTTCCAGAGTTTGTTGTGGTCCACACAGTCAAAAGCTTTGGCATAGTAAATAAAGCAAAAGTAGATGTTTTTCTGGAACTATGTTGCTTTTTCAATGATCTAGCAGATTTTGGCAATTTGATCTCTGGTTCCTCTGCCTTTTCTAAATCCATTGTGAACATCTAGAAGTTCACGATTCATGTGCTGTTGAAGCCTGGCTTGGAGAATTTGGAGCATCACTTTGCTAGCGTGTGAGATGAATGCAATTATGCAGTAGTTTGAATGTTCTTTGACATTGCCTTTCTTTGGGATTGGAATGAAAACTGACCTTTTCCAATCCTGTGGCCACTGCTGAGTTTTCCAAACTTGCTGGCATATTGAGTGCCTCACTTTCACAGCATCGTCTCTTTTAGGATTTGAAAAAGCTCAACTGGAATTCCATCAGCTTCACTAACATTGTTCGTAGTGATGCTTCCTAAGGCCCACTTGACTTTGTATTCCAGGATGTCTGGCTCTAGGTGAGTGATCACACCATTGTGGTTATCTGGGTCATGAAGATCTTTTTTGTATAGTTCTTCTGCATATTCTTGCCATCTCTTCTTAGTATCTTCTGCTTCTGTTAGGTCCATACCATTTCTGTTTTTTATTGTGCCCATCTTTGCATGAAATGTTCCTTTATTATCTCTGATTTTCTTGAAGAAATCTCTAGACTTTCCCATTCTATTGTTTTCCTCTATTTCTTTACATTGATCACTGAGGAAGGCTTTCTTATCTCTCCTTGCTGTTCTTTGGAACTCTGCATTCAGATGGGTATATCTTCCTTTTCCTCCTTTGCCTTTCGGGTCTCTTTTTCTCTCAGTTATTTGTAAGGCCTCCTGAGACAACCATTTTGCCTTTTTGCATTTCATTGTCTTGGGTAGAGTCTTGATCACTGCCTCCTGTACAATGTCAAAGTGAAAGAGGAGAGTGAAAAAGTTGGCTTTAAAACTCAACATTCAGAAAACTAAGATCATGACATCTGGTCCCATCACTTCATGGCAGATAGATGGGGAAACAGTGGAAACAAAGACAGACTTTATTTTTTTCGACTCCCAAATCACTGCAGATGGTGACTGCAGCCATGACAGTAAAAGACGCTTGCTCCCTGGAAGGAAAGCTATGACCAGCCTAGACAGCACGTTAAAAACCAGAGGTCACTTTGCCAACAAGCATCCATCTAGTCAAGGCTATGGTTTCTCCAGTGGTCATGTGTGGATGTGAGAGTTGAACTATAAAGAAAGCTGAGCGCCAAAGAACGGATGCTTTTGAACTGTGGTGTTGGAGAAGACTCTTGAGAGCCCTCGGACAGCCAGGAGATCCAACCAGTCCATCCTAAAGGAGATCAGTCCTGAACATTCATTCGAAGGACTGATGCTGAAGCTGAAACTCAAATCCTTTGGCCGCCTGATGGGAAGAACTGACTCATTGGAAAAGACCCTGATGCTGGGAAAGATTGAAGGCAGGAGGAGAAGGGCATGTCAGAGGATGAGCTGGCTGTATAGCATCACCGACTCAATGGACATGAGTTTTAGTAGACTCTGGGAGTTGGTGATGGACAGGGAGGCCTGGCGTGCTGCAGTCCATGGGGTCAAAAAGAGTCAGACATGACTGAGTGATTGAACTGACTCAGCTGACTGACTGATCCTGCAGGTTGTATGATGCAGTATAATAAGATGAAAAAAAGAAATGCAGAGACATCAGAACATTATTGTTTTAAAAACAAAAACATGCATGCAATGGGCCAAAATACTCCAAATTTTAATTTTCTTTATTTTCATCAAAACTAAAACTTTAAAGAACAAAAATTCAAGTAAAACATAAATTAAGTGCCAAGGTATAGTGAGTACTTAATGCAGGCATAGTTGTTCCCTGTTGGCACGTTGTTGGCTTGCCATCCAAGAACACTGTTCCTCATTACAGGATGAAGAAAGGCTTCTTACAATATTTCAGATAGTTTACTTATTTCTACAACCCACTGCATTTTTAAGTGGAATTGTAGATGTTATTTTGTATTTTATTTTCCCCTTTTCATTTACGTCTCTAGTTTTTCAGAGAAAATATTAGTGTTTTTCTTTATTCTTAAATTTCCTCCGAATTGGGCAACAGTAGCAACAGAGGGCCCCCTTTAAACAAGCGTCAATGGAGCTTTTTGCTGAAAACAGAAGCAAAGCTTCTCTCAGCTTCTGTTGTTCCTGCCTTGCTTTTTAATGCTCAGCTGGTAGGAGTTATCCTGGTTTTCCATGGAGTTTAAGAGAAGACTTTCCCTCCCTTCTTTTTCCATAATGGCTATGAAAGACATAGCTTATGTATGTGGGTGTAGTCGATTTGTGCCTTTTTGGTCACTTGGGGAGAAATTGTTCATCTCAGTTAATTTCTACAGCACTCACACTGTGTGTGCAGCATTTCAGGTGGGTGCCATGCTAAGTGCCACACAGTGGGCATAAAAGACACATAAAAGCAAAAGGTACATGAAATAATATTTGAAAGAATACAGAGTAGAGAGCACAGTACTTAAAAGTACAGAAAACAATGCCAACTGAACCCTAAAGTACAGTGGGCGACCTCACCATCAGCAGGTTGCTGTGTTTGGGCGTGCTGTTGATGGAGAAGGCAAGAGGAGTCAGTGGTACAGTGGGTACAAGCAATGACTTGTTCTGCTTAGGTATCATTCTGGATTACCTTTGCTCACTAATCTCCCTGCCTCCCGCCCCCCGCCCCTCCCCACTCCCATGCAGTCTCTTGCCTCTCCTTTCAGTTCATAGACAGATTATGTCTCAGAAGCACAGCTCAGATTCTCCCTGTTGCTTCAGCTCATCTGCCCTGCTCCCCCAACCCCTGTTTGTGCTTTGGTCATTTCTAGCCCAGATGGTAAGCCATGGTCACCTAACTGGGCTCCCTGCTTCCTGTCTTGCTTCTCCTAAGTCGGATCTCCTCAAAGCTGGTAAACAAAACTTTTGAAAATAGACATCACGTCATGCAGTTCCCAATTTAAAATTCCTTAGTGCCCCCCTGCCCTAGCCCTGTGTTCTCAGACTGACATCCACATTGACTGCGGTCCGCGCTCCCTCCAGGCCTGTCTTGCATCACTCTCACCCGACGTGTGTCTCAACCCCTGGTCTCAGCACAAGCATTGCTTCTTCAAAGAAGCAGCACGCCTGGCCTGCTCTCCACAGTGACCTCCCTCAGTTGGTTTTCTGTTGTTTCCTTATTTATTATCATCTTTACTCCTCTCTCATTTTTAAAGATTATTGCTCTAATAATTGCGATTGTTACTAGTCGCAGCAGTAGCTGTTAGCTATCCCCCAGGTCGCGTGTGTACGCACGAGGTCAGAGGCTGACCTGCCTTGTTCACAGGCATAAGCTCAGTGGCAGACACCTAGCAGGTGCTAAGTACATATTTGTTAAAATGGCAGAGCAAGCCATATAAGGAGAAGAATGATGAAATCATGGAGTTTGGATCAGAGCTGGGTACACTACATTCTGACATTGAACGTCAGCTTGAAGTCAGAGATGAGGAAGCCAGAGAGTTCAAGGAAGACCTTCCGTGATGAACAGTGTTCAGAGTTGATGAGATAAGCAATACAGAGGCCAGAGCATTGTACTTATCGTTATATTTTCTGAGCCTAATTAACAGTTCTGCTCAAGCTAGATTTCAGTAAGGAGAGGCTGGAATCAGGGGCTTTGTGGTAGGAGGTTATTGCACCAATGCAGAGAGGGTGACAAGGACTTTGATAGGGAGATGCTGGGAAAATATGGGAGAAGAGGTCAATTTAAGACTCCATAGTTTAGAATTTTGTGGTAACAAGGCTCCATGCAGTCAAAATATAAAATAATCATGCTTCTTCCAGCAATCCCACTCATGGGCATATATCCCGAGAAAACTCTTCAGAAAGATCCATGCACCCCAGTGTTCAGTGCAGCACTATTTACAAAAGCCAAGACCTGGAAGCACCTAAATGGACATTGACAGAGGAATGGATAAAGAAGATGTGGTACAGACAGACAATGGAATTTTACCCAGTATTAAAAAGAATGAAATAATACCATTTGTAGCAACATGGATGCACCTAGAGTTTACCATACTAATTGAAGTAAGGCAGAAAGAGAAAGACAAATATCATGTAATATCACTTACATGTGGGATCTCAAAAAGTGATACAAATGAACTTATTTATAAAACAGAAACAGATTCATAGACTTAGAAAACAAATGTACTGTTACCCAGAGGGAAAGTTGGGGCATGGATAAATTACAAGCTTGGGATTAGCAGATGAATAGAACTATATATAAAATAGATAAATAACAAGGTCCTACTGTATAATACAGGCAGCTATATTCGATATCTTGTAATAAACTATAATGGAAAAGAATCTAAAAAAGAATATACATAGGTATAACTGAATCAACTATATATACTTGAAAATAAGACCATATTGTAAATTATACTCTAATTTTAAGAAAAATCATGCTTCCTTCGTAATATGTGTTTGTTGCTCAGCCGTGTCTGACTCTTTTGTAACCCCATGGACTATAGCCCTCCAGACTCCTCTGCCCATGGATTTCCCAGGCAAGAATACTGGAGTGGGTTGCCATTCCGTTCTCCAGGGGCTCTTCCCGACTCAGGGATCAAACCTAGGTCTCTGGCATTGCAGGCAGATTCTTTACCATCTGAGCCATCTGGGATAACACTAAACTATTAGCTCAAAAACTCACATAAAAAATATGATATTTTCACATGAACTGGGTAGAAGTCTTTATCTCTACCCCAGCTCCCCTTTGGTAAAGCACAAAACTGGCATGGTGATGTCTGGATGGGTTGAGGTGACAAGGCGAATTGAGATCAGATATCTCCAATGCTATTGATTTAACAAATGAGATAATGGATGTGAAAAATGCCTAGTGCTATTAGTGAAACTATTCATCCAAATAATTTATTGTAAAAAGTAGTCTTGGTACTTAACATTTTGGGTCTCTACTTGACATTATTTTTTCCTGCCAAATTACCATCTGAAACAATTTTCTTATGATGCTATGTTTGCTTAATACTGTTCTTTTTTTTTTTTTTTTTTAACTTAAGCACTTACACAGGACGAAGAGAACAGTGGCAAACACGTGACGGTGACAGAGGCCGAAGGTGCTGCGGACCCTCAGGTGTGATGAGCTCTGTGAGGCCCCTCCCCACGCCCTTCTTCTGTGGTGAGAGAGCGCAGGTGTAGGCAGTGGTCCAGGTCTCACCTTACGGGAATGGAGCACTTATTTCTGATGACTAGATATTCAACAAGAAAGGCCTGAAATTGCTCATTATCTTTATAGTTTGATTCATGGCAGAAGGACAGGTATGGAGACAGCCCCCGCTTCCCAGAGGAATCAAGCCAAGTAAGTGAAGAACCAGGGGAGACCACCCTGGGGCCTTCCACCCCCTGGAGATGGCAGAGGAGAGTCAGCCGGGACAGAGCCCAACAAATCCGTGCCATGTCTCCCCCGGCAGAGTTTCTGTACCCACCCCCAGCATTTACCTCGTGACATGGACATACTTTTAGTAGCAGCTGACCTCCAAATAGTATGGTGGCATAAAACCTTTGGACACCCTGTTGCTGTAAACTTTATGTGAATGCAGAGCATTGAAAGTTTCTTTGTGCGGACAGCAGGGAGAGAAACAGAACAGATGGCATAAGGACTCCATTTTGCAGAGTCCCCGGCAGTTCAGCTCCGCTCCTCAGAATTCCACTGCCTTGACACCCAGCTGTAGCGCTCTGTGATGTGGCTAAATACCTAGCTGCATTAAAGCAGTTTCTTAACCCTTTTGAGGGTTAGATGACTCATCTCTAAACCTACCTGATAGGGAAGTTGTGAGGATTAAAAAGAGAAGTGTGTTTAATAAGAAAGCCATGGGATTTTATTATATACAAAAAAGAGAAAAGAGTGGGTTCAGGGAAGTCCACTACTTGGAAATCATGTTGTGTACAGAGTGGTGGGGTTGACTGATCTACCCAGGGAGAAGAGTCTAACAGACTCTACAATGAGGGTGAAAGGAGGAGAAAAACAAAACAGACAAGCCCATTTGAGCCCTTACTAAGTGGAGGGTGTTGCTGGGTTCTCCTTATTAGACCTGCGGAGGAGAAGCCCTCTCAGGGTTGTGATGATGGTATCCTGATATCAAGTGGGTCCAGACTCATCAAAATGGGTACATTAAATGTGTGCGACTTGTTGTATATCAAAGTGTACCTCAATAGGCCTGGTGACAAAAAGATGCTTAGTTTGGTTGACCCCTTGCACTCCAGCTTTAAAGTTGTAAATCTGTGGATTCCAGTCGGAATAATCACATTAACTTTGTTAGGCAGGATTACATAGGTTTTCATGGCCGAATAAGTTCATAGAAGGACTTGTTTGGAATTGTTTTGCTCTGGTCATACTCAGAATGCTACAATCCACAGGCTTATACTGCAGTTACATTTCAGGCTTCCATGTAAACCTGGGCAGGGATTGCTTTCTCAAAGGTGTCTTAAAGCATTAAGTTATTAGTGGGACATTTAATTTATTATTTAGTTTCTCAATTTAAACTTCTAGTTTTAATTTATTTTGGATTTATTCTGTGGGCAAAAGTCTGTGTTAATGCAGTTCTGTTCCTTTGTGTATCTCAAATGGATGCGCAGAGCTTGCTCTACAAGATTTTGTGATTTTTTTCTTCAGCAATGGTGACATCACTGAGCATCCGTAGAATGTACAGAGGAATGATGGCGAATCCATAATTAAATCAGGAACAGATTCTTTTTAAGTTGGGGAGTTGTGAGTTAATTCAGTGGGGTGCCTGCCTGCGAGTGTTAGAGGCCTCGACAGCTGTCACCTTCACTGACGTGTCTGAGGAGGTCTGATCCGCTCCGGCGAGGAGAGGGGCCGCTTTTAATGGCTTAATCCTGCAGGCTGATCGATTCAAATGCGCTGAGTGGACTCACCATGGATTCAGGGTGTGTAAGGCGAGCTTAAAGAAAACATCCAGAGTTTCTCCATCGCATATTTAGACAGATTTATAAATAGATGCATGTGTGTGCTCATGGGTATAAATGTGTGCGCTTTCCACAAAAATTTTTTCATTTGATATTTGCTGCATGTGTGTGTATGTGAAACTTAATCAAGCGCCTATATGCCAGGCTCTTATGGTATTTGACATTACTGCAGTCTTCACTCCAGAGCATGTTTTAAACAAGTTAAATGCAAGCTGGTTTCTCATTCCTTCCCTGTATGTGATGAAATATGTCACTACAGGAAAAACTTCCTGTGGCTGTTGAAAGCTTTAGGTGTACAAAGGGTTAAGCCAGTTGCTAACTCTGGAGAGACTGGGCCTTGTTCTACGAAGGTTTCTCTACCAGAAAACTAGTTCTCTCCTCATCTGCTGGTTTTCTGCCTAAGAAACTTCCTGTTTCCATGCAGTGATGTGTATGCACAGTGAAGGGAGCATGTAGCCTGGCTTACACCCCAGCCCTTCTTCCTCATAGTTGGTTCCTGTAGGCAAGTTCTGTAGTATCTCTAAACTTGTGTGTTCCTTTAGGGTGGCATCCTTTGTCACCAGAGTGTCCAAAGTTCCCCACTATGCTAGGCAGTGACTAGCATGCTTGGTTTTCATCTTTGTAAAGTGGAGATGTTTTGAAGCTGAAATGAAGCAACATAACGCATGCCTGCCATTCTGGCACATAAAAGAGCTGCCCTGTGAATGTCAGGCCACACCCATGGGGTTAAGAGGGCTGCCTCCTGGACCAGGCTGCCAGGGCTCTGGACTGGGCTCTGTTCCAGCACCTCAGGCAAGTTACTCTACTGGCTGGTGTCCCATGGTGCTTTTCTTTAGAGTATCGAGAGTTAACACTTAGATAACACTTCAAATGCACTCTCCTAAGCTCTTTGTTTTTATTAACATATTTTAAAACCTCACAACAAACCCTATGAGGCTGATAATATAATTACCACCACTTAACAGATGAACTGCTGATGCCGAAAGCTCAAGCTTCTCTATACACCGGTGTACAGCTGAATCGCATCTCAGAGACAGAATTTTGGATGAAGTAGAAAAGGATAGCCTTTTTACTTTGCCAGACAAAGGGGGACACAGCGGGCTCCTGCCTTGAAAAATTGTGTGTGTACCCTCGCCCCTCCTCCAGAAGGCTTTGATGAAGAGTTTTATAACAATACTTCCCAAGGGTGAGTTTGCTGACAAGATTAGGGGGTGTCTGCTGTGCTTAGTCACTCAGTCATGTCTGACTTTGCGACCCAATGGACTGTAGCCCGCCAGGCTCTTCTGTCCATGGGGTTCTCCAGGCAAGAATACTGGAGTGAGTTGCCATGCTCTCCTCCAGGAGATCTTCTCAACTCAGGGATCGAATCCAGGTCTCCCACATTGCAGGCAGATTCTTTAGCATCTTAGCCACCAAGGAAGCCCAAGAATGTTGGAGTGGGTAGCCTATCTCTTATCCAGGGGAACTTCCTGAACCAGGAATTGAACCAGGTCTCCTGCATTGCAGGTGGATTTTTTACCAGCTGAGCCACGAGGAAGGGTGTGGTAGGGTCTCCTAATCTTGATAAGCTTCTCTGACTCTTGCTCTTGCCTCTGGTGGTTTTCTTGGCTGTCCCTTCCTTGATTAGCAACTGAATCTGCCCTTTGGAACTCAAGGAAGCTCCTGGAGGCTAGAGTCTTGCCCCCAAGCAACAGGGGACAAAAAAGCCTGTCCCTCATGCCTGGGGAGCCCCAAAGGACCCGCTAGGATTCACTGCTAAGTGGTGGGGATGGGAATCCAAGCAAGGTAGTTTGATTCCAGTATTCTTGCTTGCTTGTAAGCACTGTGCTAAACTGCCTTACAAACATCTCTGAAATGGAGATAATTGTTCTGAAGATTAAATGAGTATATGTGAAGCAGTTAGAACAGTGCCTGGCATACATAAGTTCTCAGCAAAAGTTAGCCTCCTGGAGTTCTCATGATCATCTGTTGCAGTATGTTTGGGTCTGAGAATCTGTGGTGTCTGTCAGGGCTAGGCTGCAGTGTTACTCTGTCTGCCATTGTGGTGTCTGCATATCAGAAAGCATTCTAGACTTTCACTCGTTATTAACATTTATATGGGACTAAAGGGTTAAATCATGTTTATCAAAATCTATAGAATTTTTTCAGGTTCTAGTTTAAGGGTTGTAATGAGATATTCAATGAGTTATTTATACCATTTTGAATTTTAGAAATTCTCCCTGTTTATGCAGGTGGCCATTGACCACTGGATTCAGTAATTATTTTGTCTCCTATTCCCCCATTGGACTCAGTCATTTTATTATTAAATGATGATAACTGTTAATTATGCAAGTTGATTACCAAATAGTTCATGATTGTTTTATCAGTAGCAAAAATGTTTTTTTCCAAAATAGACTGAAGAAAGCTCTTATTTAAGGTTGTGATCGCTATCTTAGAAAACAGATAATGCTTTTAAATCTTTTGTGTTAGAATATATTAAATTTACTATTCTCTTTCTCTCTCTCTCTTTTTTTTAACCACTTTATTATTTGCCCAGCTTTGGTGCTCTGCTTTGCATAATAGTCAATAATGTATAAGATCTGAGCTGCAATTTCTTTCAGGTCATAACAAGATAAAATATGGCGACTTCTCTATTCTAGTCTGAAAGTTCAAAGAATTAAATATATATAATGAACGAACCCCTTGCTTCATCAATTACGTTTAATCTGTGATATATGTAGCTTCATCAGAAGAGATAGTTATGTAATATTATAGAGGAAAAACAGTGTTTGAGGGAAGTAACAGTCGTAAATTCCATGTAGCCCTGGTTTCTGCCCCCTTCTGTGTTCTGGGCACAGTTTGGCACAACACAGTATCACACACTGTTGGTAGGGGACGGGTCTGACTAGCCCGTGTGGTCTGTCAACACAGGTGCTTCCACAAGGGAGGAGGACGGGAGGGACCAGTCTCCCTGAGCTTGCTCTCCGAGGGACCAAAGTCATTGCATGCTTTCCCAGGCACTGAGATGCCCCAGCATGGTGTTGAGGCCTGTCCTTGTGATGCCCTGGCATTATAAACCTGCCTTTACCATCACACTTCCTATCACATTTACTTTTCACTGTGACTGCTTTTTCATCCTTTTCCCAGTTATCAAAGGGTGCATTTTTCTAGTCCACCTAGTAAAATATTTGTCATCATTTTCTTTCTCTGAAAAAATTTGAGAAAATGAATAATAAAAATGAAAGTATTATTTATTAATATTTTTAATTTACTATGAATTAACTTTTGAATTTTCCTGAAAAGAATCCTTACTGTTTTATCTATTGGAAATAGGTACGTGCCATTTAGTAATGTAATATAGCATCCCAGTTGACCAGTGTTTTATTCTGTCATTTGGGCTTTCTGTTTAAAGTAGCAAAAAAAAAATTTTTTTTATGAATTTATAGTCAAGATTTAATTTTTGAAGAAATGAATCTATTATATAGTAATCGATTCTAATTTACCCACATACCCTGAATTTATGTTGAAAAGCATTATGATTATGAAAGTGCTTTCACGAAAGGTAGATTTTTTCATCCTGGTTTTCCTTCCCCTTGAATAGCAGTTTTGGCATGATGCTTTTTCTAGGTATTATAGAAAAGCTGATTTTTAAGGTTATGATAATACAGAAAATGCTTCCATATATAGAACTGTGCTCTTTGACCTTATGTCATAAAGGTTGTTCGTTTATCATCCTTGTAGCTTTTCCTAAGGGAATTCTATCCAAGTTTCATTTTATCCCTAAAAGAATGGACCAGACATTTCTATGACTCCATTTATAAAGGAAACAGACTTTTCATTTACATTCATAACAATTCTCTTCTCAAATACTGAAAATCATATGAATAACTTTAATTATGCATTACAGAGTTTTTTTTTTTTTTTCCAAAGCAAACCTTGAAATAAGGCTCTTAAATAACTCTTCTGACTGTTACACATTAATCTTTTTTTTTTCCTGGTGTAGAGTGTTAGGTAAACAGTTTATAATTAATTTCACATAGATAAATTAAGTAGTCTTGGCATGTGAAAGTCTAGATCAAGGGCTGTTAGTTATCTTGCCTCTCTTGCCATAACAAAGCTCTCAAAATATATTAATAAATTCATGGCTTTTTTGAATTAAATCACTAAATTACAGAACTGTGAAAGGAACCCCCTGGAGAACATCTGGTTGAGCATGGTATTTCCAGAGAACTGTCTTATAAAACTATCTAGGATATATGGACATCTCTCCAGGCTTAAAGTTCTCTAGGGGGTAAAGAAGCTTTCATAACCATCCTTGAAAGCCTTTTTTGATAGTTATAGATGAGTGCTATTGAATTGATTATCATGTGAAATGCATCTAGAAATTATGCAAGAGACCAGAAAATCTAGATCACAATATTCCTTTTAAAAATTATAAGATGATTTAATTATAAACATGAAAAAATTAAGCCCATCTGAGAACCCATTTTTTAAAGTAATAGCATTTTGTGTTTAAAATATGTAATTTGTAAACCCAAGGTACTGATAAAAATGTATTTCCTCAAGAAAGAAAAGTCTCTATTTAGGATCCTAAGCAAGAAGCTCATATTCACACAGAAGCCAAAGAAATAGCCAAGTTCTCTCTCTTTTTTTTTTTTATTGTGTTGGTTTTGCCATACAATGACATGAAAGCGCCATGGGTTTACATATGCTCCCCCTCCAGAACCCCCCTCCCTCCTCCCTCCCGATTCCCTCCCCCTGGGACATCTCGGTGCACCAGCCCAGAGCATCAACCTTGGGCTGGCGATTGATTTCACATATGATAATTAACATGTTTCAATGCTGTTCTCCCATATCATCCCACCCTTGCCCTCTTCCACAGAGTCCACGAGTCTGTTCTGTATGTCTGCGTTCCTTTTCCTGTCTCGCATGCAGGGTTCTCGCTGCCATCTTTCTAAATTCCATATATATGCGTTAGTATACTGTATTGTTGTTTTTCCTTCGGGCTTACTTCACTCTGGATAATAGGCTCCAGTTCTGTCCACCTGAGTAGAACTGATTCAAATGAATTTTTTTTTAATGCTGAGTAATATTCCATTGTGTATATGTACCACAGCTTTCTTATCCATTCGTCAGTTGATGGGCATCTAGGTTGCTTCCATGTCCTGGCTATTGTAAACAGTGCGGCGATGAACATTGGGGTACACGTGTCTTTTCAATTCTGGTTTCCTCGGTGTGTATGCCCAGCAGTGGGATTGCTGGGTCATATGGCGCCAAGTTCTCTTAAATTTCCCGTCCTCAGTCCTATCATTTTTTTGCTGATGATATTATCAGTTATATTCTAAGGATACATGTGGAACCCACAGACAGAAGTAAAGACTCTGTCCAAACTGGCATCTATGGAAGCTGGGCCCAGGTGCTTTGGAGCCAGTGCTGGTGAGGAGAGGTAGCAGGCTCATTCTCGCTTGCTAGGTCAGTTAGCTTGAGGTGCTCTCCTCCTGTGTGCCATCCCAGCCTGGCCCATCCCACTCGTGCCCTCTGTTACTCAAGGCTGCCACCCCAGGGAGCAGGCAGAGATGGGGACCAATCCATCACACTGCTGAGTAAGCAACCGTGCAGCAGGTCCAGAGCTTACAGGGTCATTAACACCCTCTAACCTCTAGCAAGACAGTGTATTACACACTGGGAGAATGACACGGATGGAGAGAAAACAAATCCTAGATGGTCAGCATAAATGGATTTTCTGGATAACAGAGATACAGTTCTTTAAGTATCAAAACATTTAAAGAATGTTTTTCATTTTTGTATAGACATTTCCTGGAATAATTTCCTTGCCTTCTTAATTTTAAAGGAAGATCCTTAATTCCACTGGTCCTTTTTTTACACTGTGGCAGTGATTAAAAGAGCATCTTCAAGATTGGCCCATTTGTTTAGCATTAGCTCAGGTTATGGACTCAATTAAAATCCTGATAAACCAATATGTCCTAAGGAGGATGGCTGGAATGGTAAAAGGATCTAAAAATAAAATCAAGTGGGTCCTTACTAATGCTTGGCAGTCTGATTCTATTTTTGTTGTCCAGTTTCTTATTCTCTCAGGTCAGAAGTTGAGAACCACAGCCTCCTGCCTGTTTTGTAAATAAAGTGTTATTGGAACACAGGTCTGATCATTCACTTACATACTGTCTCTTGCTCCATTTGTGTTAAAACTGCATGGTGGCTCAGGCGATAAAGAATCTCCCTGCAATGCAGGAGACCCAAGTTCAATCCCTGGGTCAGTAAGATCCCCTAGAGAAGGGAATGGCAACCCACTCCAGTGTTCTTTCTTGCCTGGAGAATCCCATGGACAGAGGAGCCTGGTGGGCTACAGTCTGTGGAGTTGCAAAGAATTGGACACAACTGAGTGACTAACACTTTCACTCTTTCACTTTGGGACCTTGCACCAGAATCGCACAGTCCACTGAGCCTAGAATATTTATACTCCGGCCCCTTACAGAAAAAGGTTTGCGAACCCTTGGAACTGAAATGACTGTTACATACTCTCTTTTGTTATGCTTCCAGCATCTTCTCAGAGTCCTTACTCTCAGCTAATTACCTGAATTGTTGTTTCTGAAATAAAGGTCTTCGGAAAAGAATTTGCGTGTTCTTGTCACCAGATATGCCTGCCTACCTGCACGTTCACCCCCTCTACCCTCCCCTCCTGTTACAGTGAGGGAAGTATTCACATGCATGTTTCTGAGAGTAGATCTTTATGCTCTCTTTCCTACTCAAGCACATGTCTCCTAAAAATGCCATTTCTCTGGCCCACGCCATCAAATTTCTCTCTACACAGGATGATTTCTAATAAAGATAAATGTGCTGGAATATCCCTTGCCTTAAATGAGCAACCAGAGTTCCCTGTAGCGTCACTCTTTAACTAGTGCCCTGTTCTTGAAATAAAACTCCTCCAAAGAGTTGTCTCTCATTCTCTGTGAAGCCTATGTGAATAAAACTTGTACCCCCACTGCTTTTTTTTCTCCAAAAAAAAGTTATATTCAAAGTCACCAATTACTTTTGTTAAATTCTATGTCAGTTGTTTGAGCTCCTCTTATTTGATGTTTCAGCTGCCCTGGATGCAGCTTACTCCCTCCTCCTCGGAAACACCATCTTCACTACTCACCAGGGTCTCCTCCTAGAGCCCTCCTCATTCTCCTTTCCAGATTAGTCATCTTTGTTGTTTAGTTGCTCGGTCGTGTCCAACTCTGTGGCCCACCAGGCTTCTCTGTCCATGGATTCTCCAGGCAAGAATACTGCAGTGGGTTACCATTTCCTTCTCAGGGGATCTTCCCAGGGATCAAAATTGAGTCTCTGGATTCTTTGCCACTGATCTACCAGGGAGGCCTCACTTTTCATCTTCCCAGAATCTAAATATTAGACTCAGTTCATGAATTTCTTCTCTTCTTTGTTTGCCTCACTCCATTGGTGACCTTAGGCTTCCTCTGGCTTAAGTACCATCTACCCTATGATGAGTCCCATCCCAGCTTGGTCGTCTCTGGATCTCCTGACAGCCACCCCAGCAGCCCCACATGGGTGTCTTAAGAGGCGTATCCCATACCAGACCACTCCCCCCAAAGTCTCCCAATCTCAGGAACTGACAGCCCCTACCCTTCTAGTCACTCAGGCCAAATATCTTGGAGACAACCATTTCTGCTGGCCTTACCTTTGAAATAGATCCAGAATCTAACCACTTGGGACCATCTCTGCTGCTGCCATTTCTTGTCTGAAGACCAGTCTTGATTGGCCTTCTAGCTTCAACTGCTTTTCCCCACTTAATAGTGTTTTCTCAACCCAGAAGATGGAATGATCCTGTTAAAAGGTAAGTTGGATTATTCCAGTCCTGTGTTCAAAACATGTCAAAGTATTTTTCCATCTTGTTCAGAAAAAGAATGTAAACCTCTTAGACGTCCTGTACAGAAGCCACACGTCCTGGTCCAGCATCACCTCTCTGAACGGTCCCACAGGTCTCCCCTCGCCAGCTCCACTGCAGCCCTGCTGAGCTCTCCCCTCATCCTGGAACATGCCGAACACTCCCAGACCTTGGGGCCCTTGAACTTCTGTTCCTCTGCCTGGAATGTCCTCTACTTCCCTTAGGTCTCCTCTCAGATGTCAACCAACGAATCCTTCTCTGTCCCTCACCCTACTTTATTTTCCCTCTTATCACATACTGCCATCTGATACTTCATATCTGTATGTTAATGTAATCCACATCTCCTATTTAATGTAAGCTACATGACATGTGACTTGGTCTTTATTGTTATTCACCACTGTATTCTTAGAACCTGTAATAGATCTTGGTGCATGGTTGTTCAAATAAAGTCAGTTGAGTGAGTGACTGAGAGAATAAATTAATGAATAAAATAGGGAGCTGGGTGATTATACACAAGGAATGCAAAAAGGAGGATATCATAGATACTGGTATTTAAATATTTAGAAGGTCATCATGTTGGATAAAACGTAGGCATACTTTCAGTTGCTTTAAAGGCCAGTGCTAGTACTCATGGGTTGAAGTTTAGTGGTTTCAGTTTGTCTAGCATAATAAGGGGCTTTCCAGTACTTCTGGCTCTCCAGCACCGCACAGCCTGTCTTAAGATAAACTGAGATCCTTGTCTAAGGAAACCCTGGAGACGAACTGGAAGACCACTTGTGAAGCAGGTGGTAAAAATAAACCCCTGACTCTGGTGGGGAAATTCTGCTTGCCGTTCCAGGGGAATCTGATTTGGGCCACCTCTGATTTTTTTTGTTTGTTTGTTTGCTTCCTATTTGCTGGAGAAAATGCTAGATAAGGAGCTGTCCTTGCTCTTAGGAGTAACTACTAAGTCACTGCTTTGCATGGACGGTTCCATTTTTCTGATGCCCGCTTAACAAAATGTGTGTCTTCAGTACAGACTATTGAGACCCCAAGGCTGTGATCGCTTGCTGCCCCCTTCTCTGTATTTGGTCACATTGCTGGGTCCATTCAAATCCTGTAGATTGTACAGGGTAAAACGAGGATTTGATAGTTTCGGCTGTTCCTGCCAGGAATAACTTCAGATTTCTTTTTAGGTCATTTCCTCATATATCTGTGTGAACCATTTTTGAAAGAATTTAGAAACTATTCAGAGTGTGTGTTAACAGTGAACCTTTTTTTTTTTTCATATCAAAATCCTAGATTCTTTTTCATATTATCATTATTACTTGGTACTTGGGTATAATGAAAAATATGGTGCTTTGTGGACCATTTCTAAACTCTGAGTAAATTTGAAGCTTTCTTTTTGCAGTTGATTTTTAATAATTTTCCACCACATGTCATGCAACATTGAAGGTATTTTACTGATATTGCCCCACAGTAACTTTTCAGTTTTGAAAGAAAAGAATTTCTTGTGCTTTTCTTATGAACTGTGTATTTGCACATGGAATGAGCTGGTGGAGCTACGGAGTTAGGAGGTTGTATACTGTTATTTTTAGTACTCTATCACTTCACCCTGATTGCCGGAGTAGTTCCTGGCTAACTTTCCCATGAGTTTTTAACCTCTTGCTGGGCTTATGTAACAGGAAACAGGCTGTCAGGAACAAATAGTGGCATATCAGGAGCGCCCGTTAGCAGCAAATGATTCAGTTTGCTGTGCCTTTCCCTCTCTTAAAGTAGACTGATAAATGATCTCAACTTAAGTCTTTCGGTGCGGCATCCCTAGGTTAAGTTTCAGTTTTGGAGAGGCAAAATATTTTTACCAAGACCATGATTCAATCCAGGCGACAAGAGAAGATGAGTGTATTATAAGGTGAACTATTCAGTGAGCGGTGTCATGTGCTGGGACTGTGGATTTAAGTATATCTTTGCTTTTCCTCCAACTCTTAAGGCTGGCATGATGTGCAAACTTCAGGAGAGAGATGATATCGGGCGAATTGAACTGGTCCAGAAGCTGGCGAGAGAGAACTGTCAGTTTTTGCAGACGGACAGAAAAGAACAGGAGAAGTCTGAACACGTAAGCACTTTTCCTCTTGGGGATGCAGGTTTGAAGGGGTGGAAAGTGTTTCTGCTTGATTGTGTGTTCAAAGGTAAGAATATTTTATTTTAAATTCTTTGGGCTTGGGGTTTTTTTCCCCCTCCAAAAGCATGCTTCTTGGTAAAAGAGAATCACAACTGCTCTAATTTTCTAGGCCAGTGGTTTATGACGCTGGATTTAGAGGCAGTCTCTTCACAGAAGTAGATCATGTAGAAATACAAGAATGCACAGGAGCACATGTGAGTGCATGTCTATTTGATAGCTTCCAGGCTTGACTTGGGGAGTTTCACCCCATCAGAAGCTCTGTGGAGTATGAATCTAAAAGAACATTCTGATGTGCTTTTATGTTGAGCCCAGGGGGTGGATCTCGTTATCAAGCAATAAGTCCTAACTCAAGAAATAGGTGAGAACAGAGGAACAGATTCTAGAAGCTTAGACCAAGTGGCAGAGTCAGAAGGGCGTTTTCCCAGTATTTCATGAACGTTTGTGTTCCAACAAGAGTTATATTGTTTAGATGTAGTTAGACTGGAGGGAAGGGACGCTCTGCTCCGTTGTCCTGAAAGCAGTTATTCAGACTGAGCTTAGAACGAAGAACACTGCGGTCACGCTGGGGAGACAATGAGACCACTCACTTCTGCTCCACACTGTTGTCTGTTGACTTCATGTTGTTTGTAAGGCCTCACCCTCCATGCTGAGCCCTCCAGGATTGGTTATGAAGGGGAAAGTTCCCCAGTGTTTATGAACATGTCTTTTCTCTGACTTTTAATCTTTGCTGAAATTTTATTTTCAACCCTTTGCAAAGGGAGCAGAATTGGTTCAGACCATCAGTATACAAACACCAGGATTGATGGAGCGAGAGAGGAGGTGAGAGGTCCCAGGATGGCAGGCTGTTCCGTTTGATCACTTAACACAGCTATAGCAGTGTGGCATTGAGTCATGAGCTATCAGTGTCTCAAGGGGGAGAATAATTAGGCAGTTTCAGAGCCTTGCAGTGGCAGTTATCTCAGAGGTGACTGTTGGCTTTAAGTTTGAGTGGATGTCTCAGGAGCCTTTGCCTCAGTGGGTACCACTTAGGGAACTTTCTTGCATCGTTAAAAATACTCCAAAGGTCAACTGTATGGGAGACTGACTCCTAACCTCTTCTGCCTCCATAGAATATCCTGGTGCATGTCTTAAATTTCTCAAAACAATGTTCCTTTTGAGTCATCTTAGTTAAGAGAGCAGTCATTTTCATATGGTATATTTTATCAATTTCAGGGTGCACTCCCCCTCTCCCTTCACACACATCTTAGCATTTATGAAATCAGGATGAGTCTTAACAGTTGATGATATGAAAACATGCCCAAGTTTAATTGGGAGCATTTCTCTTCCCTGGTGGTCCTTAAAAAGGATGATGTATTATACAATGGAGAAGGAAATGGCAACCCACTCCAGTATTCTTACCTGGAAAATCCCATGGACAGAGGAGCCTGGGACAGTTCATAGGGTTGCAGAGTCAGACAAAACTGAGTGACTGAGCACACATTATACAATGTTTTGTATATTTGATGCAGTGGATCAGTGATAACCTAAGGGGAAGGAGAGAGCTTTTTAAATCAAACCAATAGAGTAACACTTTCCCAAGGTCAGAAATCACCAGCCTTAGTCCATAGACAGCTTTATGCTTAATAAAAAGGTACCTGTGTTGCCTTTGCCTTATTAGTTTAATCCAGAATATTATAGTTACAATTAATGAGAATATAATACCCTCCAAATACATAGTAACAAATCTGAAATTGCTGCTGTTAAGGACTTTGGCTATGAGATGGAAATTTAGTGGTGGAAGGTTTGTGACTCTGCTTATGGTTGTGTACTCACTGTTCTGTTTAAACCTTCATTTTAAGATGGTAAAAAAGAACACTATGGTTTCTTACTTCTTGCGTGAATGTCGTAAAATGGATGCATTAACAGCTCTGAAGAGTGTGTCGCTCTGAGGAGAAAGATGATGTATAAATAAATAGTGGAATGATGGCCTTTTCTGTTTAGACTTTTCCTGCTGAAGCTGACAGTCAGGAAAGGTGAATATGAAGGATCTTTCTTCCTTCGCGATAAATATGAACTTAGTCATTCTGTGGTCTCCCTCCTTCAAGCTGACAGCAGCTGAACTGATCCGCTCTCAAGGCTAAGACTTCCACAGTGCGCCACAAAATGGAACCTTTGACTCTAGGTGCTTCCTGCACCTTTTACAGTTGTTTGTTAGGAATAAAAACCATCTGCTGGATTATTTCACTCTTTTGTCTTAAGCACTTGGCATAGCAATCCCTTTGCTTGCCCACCGAGTTCAGTGTCCATGAGCTGGTTGCAGCATTTTCATTTTTCCTGCCCTCACTTTCTTTTCAGCATCAGTCATCTGTTCTTGTGCATGAAAACACACAGAATATACAAAGGAAACTGCAGTTTACTTAATGTAAACCTAGTTCTGCAGTTTCCTACTCTTACAACAATAACAATAATGACCAAACCCTAGAGTTACATACAAATTTCCTTTCTTTTGTGATTCTCAAATGCTTCAACTACCTCATCTACCATTCCTGAGCCAAAATTATTTAAGTGGATAGTGGTAAAATTTGAGTTTAGAATCTCAGTTCCCTATTGAGTCATTCTTTTTAGTGAACGACTTTGCTTCTCCAGTCCCAGTAAGCCATGTCCCTCTTTGTACATACGTGTTCAAAAGAGAAAGCTACTTTGAGGTACTACTGCCCAGAGATAGACATGAATTTGATAGAATAAGGCTTTTGTTGCTGGTGCATCTTGTTACAAATTGAAGGGGCTCTGAGATTTCTGAGTAGGCATATCTAATATCTTCTTAAACTGGTAAATGCCGTGATTAAAAATGGATGCAATTAGAGAAATGCTTCACTCTGTGCTTTTGCCAGGGTGTTTCTGAAGTTTAAAAGAAGTTAAATGTATAATTATCACAAGTTTCTCAGGAAGCTCTTACTTTTCCTATTTTGTATTAATAGGCTATAGGCAAAATTAGCCAGCACTCATTCCTAAGTGTTGAAAATTATGTGAGAACTTTAAGGGGACAGAAAAGGCTCTTTCTTATAAACATTATGAGAGTGAGCTTAATATTTGGTCATTAAGTCTTTAAAGAAATTGCCTCTTATGTAGGCATCATATTTTCTAGTCTTAATTGTATGATTGTATCCATAGAGGAAGGGGCATGTTACCAAATGGGAACTTTTGAGCTTGACCTGCAAGGATGACTAAGGTCATAGAAGGGCAGGGCAGGGAAGGACATTTAAGAAAGAGGGACTGTCAGGAAGGTGTGTGTGTTGAGCCTGGGCAGTTCTTGGGAAAGGAATTGGGGTGGGGTGGGCTGTGACGGAGGGTAGAATTCAGTTGTGAAAGACCTGGCAACCCACTCTAAGCAGTTTAGACTTGCTTTTCTGGCCAAGGAAAGCCATCAAGGAAGGGAAGCGGCATAATCAGATGTGGTCTTGTAAGATCTCTCTGGCATTGGTTTGGAGGAAAAATTGAGTGAGGAAGAGGGAAACTCTGGAGAGAACCCTTAGAAAGATATTGTTGTGAGTCAGGTGAGAGATGTAAGTCTAAACCAGGGTGGCAACTCTGGGAAATGAGAAGGTCACAGATGGTGAGTCATGTAGATGGTAAACTTGGCAGCATTTGTTGACTGGTGATGGGAGGATGTGTGTGCTAAGTTATACTAAGCGGTTTTGAAGTGTGTGCTACAATTTCCTGGTACAGGCCTGAGAAAGTTGTCTTTGTCACCAGAAAGGCTGGTCTTTTCCCAAAAAGCTCAGTAGCCATCTGCCTTGCCTTGTTGTCCTGCAGTTGCTTCAGGTATCTGAGATAGATAGGTGCTGCAGCCCACAGCGTTGATCTCATCAGCAAATCGTCAGATGGGATTTTGGCTAACAGGAGGGAGACTGCTTCTTCTGAGACTCAGGTACTTGGATGATAGCTTAAGCATAGAGAATCTCTAGTAACCTCAAGATGAACTGAATTATTTGGCCAATGCTTTGGTGTTGACTGCAGTGATGTGTGTACCTTCTTCAGAACTAACCGTGATTTTAAAGGTGTTCTCCTGATCCTTGTAGTCTGAGTTGGTGTTTCCGTACCGTTATTCTAGAATATCCTTGGTCGTTTATTCATTCAGTGCATCTTTATTAAATCTAATGTTGTAGTGGACCCAGAACAACTATGCTGGTTCCTCCCTGTAGGAGTGTAGTCACCTGCTCGCTCAGCCGTCAACCGCGGAGGGAGCCTGGTATGAGGACTGGAAGCCGAGATGGCAGGATGGTCCTGAGAAAGAGCGACCACCAGGACGACAGCCCTGGGGGAAAGACAGAACGATTATGTATTGAAAGGATGGCGGTGGTGAAGTATGGGAAGGAAGAAAGAAAAGGGATGCTTAGGTACAAGCTTATTTTGAGTTATAACTTAATTTTTTAAAGTGTATAGACAGTTCACATCTAGTATCTATGATGCAGCTGGATTGAAGAACAACCCTAGAAGTGGGTGCTGTGTTCTGCCATACCATTGCACTATTTACCAGAAAACGGAAACTCAGCTTTTCCTGAAACGTCGTTTATGCTTCACAGTGTATTATCTTGTAGAAGAGAAGTATCAGCAAGCAGCTCCTAAACTCAACCTCCCAATTTCCAAACTGCAGAAACAAAAGTCTATAAAATGTACATGAAAGCCGTGCCTAGCGATTCTTGCTTTCCATAGGGACCCTGTCTGTATCCCTCCCTCTCCCCACCCGGCTTTCTTTAGTTCCTTTGTTAAGTCTGGAGACCCACCCTACTTCCTTCCCCTTTTCCAATTCACTCATGAAATATGGGTGGGAAGGAGGTTTTACACATTCTGAAACCCGAATCTTGGCAGGGTCTGCTGCCAGGCTGGGGTCCCTATCTCTCAACTTAAACCGGAATTTCCTCTCCCCCGTTTCCTGCAGCCTCATCCTGGAGCCCTGCTTGCGTCAAAGGGCTCACTGGGCGTCCAAGGGCTTGCTGCCGTGTGTCCCTGGGGCACAAGTGGGCTGAAGTATTCTGGCTCCTGCCACTCTTTATTTCACACTCTAAAAGCTGGTCTCTGCATTTTCCCAGCTTTCATTTAGTTTCTTACTTAAAAAAAAAACAAACTTTATATAAAATGAAAACCATCTTTGTGCTCTATGTGAAATACTGAAAAGAGACGGCCTTATTATTCCGTATTCAAACTTGCTTTCATACATCGAGGTGAGTAAAATTAAAGAGCAATCATGGCATTATTTGAAGTAATTTAGTTTAACCAAGAACTGCTTAAAGACAAGTGCAGTGTTATCACATCACTGCTTAGTTTCAAAAGCCAGGATTCAAATGTAATAGGCAAGTCACAACGTATTAAGTGGCCCACTACTGAGAAATTCTGTGCAGAAACCAAGTTGTTTTTCTTAATGAGAAAAATCCCAACTTTGTGTTGGTTTGGCACTTACATACATACCTTTTTAGAGGAAATAGGCTTCCTTGAGTGAGTTGTTTTAGTTCATCTTTAATTGGGATTAATTTGGCTGCAGAGTAATCATGACAGTGATAGAGAAAATAGGTCTTACCTCCAAGAAGTTTACAGTCTGGCTGGAGATAAAATTCACACGTGGAAAACCAGTGCACCATTCAAGACAGTGTTGAATGAAGTGTTTAAATTATTTCACAGGCGTTCAGGGAGAGAGAAGTACCTCTGGTAAACTTTTTCACAGTTGCAGCAATCCATAGAGAAGCTCTTTTCCTTTTTCAAAAGCAAGCCTTGGAAGTTTGGTTCACTTTAAATCCTGCTTTTATTTTGTTTTTTCCCTTCATAAAATTGGCAGCCAGGGAACTTCAGTGGTTGAGCTCCCCCTGTCTGGCGGAGCCATCTGCCCACTAGCTGGGGTTTTTAGGTCTCACAAGAAGCCCGTTGCAAGTCTCAACATTTAAAAAATATTATCTTCAGTTTTTAACATTTTAAACAGAGAGGAACTTGTCATTATTGTATTCGTTTATTTTTCTAAAGATACTCGTTTATTTTTTAAAAGGTCTAGTTAAGAAAATGGATCCTGGCTCAGTTAGTTTGGTTTATCAAATTCATATTCTTAGCAGGTATTGAATTCCCTATGGTACAGATGCTAGTCACCAGGTTTATCAAGTTCTTCTACTTGTAATATTAAGATAGTCGTATTATCTTTGGTATGTTTGAGAAATTATACTAATTATACTGCTGTGTTATGCTGTGCTTAGTTGCTCAGTCATATCTGACTCTTTGCTACCCCTTGGACTGCAGCCCGCCAGGCTCTTCTGTCCATGGGGATTCTCCAGGCAAGAATACTGGCATGGGCTGCCATGCCCACCTCCGGGGGATCTTCCTGACCCAGGTATCTCTTGTGTCTCTTGCCTTGGCAGGCAGTGAATTCTTTACCGCTGAGCCACCTGGGAAGCCCTGAGTTCCCAGTTACCTGTATGCGAAGTTCCAGGATGCTATGGAAGCTTGTCTCACAGGGCACTCAGCTGGTCCAGGGAGACATGCCTGTGTCCCTGAGGAAGAGACAGGATCTGAGGAGTCAGAAGAGTTCCTAGAAGAAGTGAGACAGGGCAGGCATTCCAGGCAGAGGAGAAAACCATGTGAGGACAGGAAGGGCTAATGCAGAGCGAGGACGCTGCAGCTCTGCAGGTGGAACCAAGGGGCTGGAGCCCCAGGGAGGCAAGGAGGCAGGTCTAGCCCGAGAGGCCGGGGCAGAGGAGGCAAGGCTTACCCACAGGCTTAGTCAAAACTGGGGTGCTCAGAGTGATACAGAACCCTTGTGGAGACTTTAAACAAGAGAGGAAGATGATTAGATTTGAATTTTTGAGATTCCTCTGCTGCATTGTGGGAACGGGTTTGCCAGCCAAGTATGGGTCACACTCACTCCTTTCAAAGCTTTCTGACTTGCCTTCCCTCACAGACCTCTCTTGATTTTACGCAAAACAGTAGCCAGCATAAACGTCAAAGCTTTGCTGTGAAGACAGAATGTCCAATTATAGCTCAGCTCTTACTTAATAGCTTTACTCTAAAATGTACCACATCATCATTTTTCTTTAAAAAATTGACTTTGATTCAGTCCTGTTTCATAGAATGAATTTTGAACTTGCATGTAATATGAATACTTTCTGTTAATTAACACCCGGCAGGCACGTATGTTCACATTAAATGTACTTACTTTGCTGCATAATGTTTGGTGCATATTGATTCAGCCAGAGTTTGGTGATTTCTGAGTGATTCAGATACTTCAGTTGATAAAGATGAGGAAAAGAAATTTATAAAAGATTTTTATGTGGGATGCAAAGAACCTTTTTTTTTTCCCTTTTGCAGTGGGAAGTGGGTGGAAAGGAAAAATTCCATCTGGTATACAGCAGCCCTAAATGTTGTTTTAAGAGAGCGAAAATAGAAGATGGCTGAAAATATCATAACAGAACATAGCAGACTGTGGCCAAATGTACAGTACATATTTTTCTAATAAATCATGTTAAATACCCATATTTTACTTAAAACATGACCATGTTCTTGTTTGTCAGTACATACAAATTTGTCTTTAATTCTTAACAGAATCACCCATTCCATTATTGAAGAACAAAAGACTTATTTGGGTGTCTTGAAGTTAATGCTGTCACATTAGGTCTACCTGGAATAGGTTTTTGTGGAGTTTTCTTTCTTTTTCCAATCTCTCCCTCCTGTATTAAGAAAAAAAAAAATGGAGAAATAAGCTATGGCATGTCTCTTCACTTATTGTACATTTGTCCGTAATTAGGTGAACAAGGCTCAACAATTTTAACAAAACTTTGTAAATGTCCTCTTTGTTCAGGTTCCAGGAATGACTGGGCATGATTGAGGTGAGCTGAGTCAGATTAAAGGATTAGGGGCTCCTTTAGATCCAAGAAATACAGAGAGGGAGTGAACAATGGTGATAAGAAGATAATTAAGACAGCAGGAAGTGGCCCTGGGGTAGGGATTTCCAAGGAAGCTCATGAAAATTCAATGAGTCCCAGAAGCATATCTTAGTGACCCCCCAGGTGGGGGTGGAGTAGAAGGTGTCCAGTTAAAATTTCGACACTGTGCAATCAAAATCATACAGATGATTCATTAAACCTTTCTTGATCTTGCCTTGGTTAGGATTTATAGAGGTAAAACAGGCTTTCCATTGGTATTCTTGTGAATAAAGAATTCTAATGATCCCCAGATGGTGCAGTACCTAATAAAATCCCAAACTGAATTTTATAGTTGATAGATGCTGTCACTTTCTCCCAGCTCAGGAGACCTTACTGTTATTATAAGTTGGGGGGATTCTTTTTTGCAATCAATCTGAGTATCCTGGAGTTTTCTGCTGAGAAGCATAGGCTTTGATAAGAGCCTTTTTGATATGATGTATCTTGACTGGATAAGAAAAAGTTTCACTCAAAAACTGGCAACTGCTAAATAGGATTATAAAGAGTATCCTCTAAAATGGGCAGGAAGTACTTCACAGTCCGTTAATTCTGTCTAAAGTTCATTAATCACAAAAAGATGTTGAAATATTTCCACTGATAATATTCTCCTAGTAAAATGTATACCTTTTTAGTCTCTGTTACCAGAAGCAAAAGATCATTAATTAAAATAATCATTAGGTTTGTTGGAGAAAGGTATAATTTAGTCTTTGTGCTTTTATCGCTGTTTCTGGAGTTATATTTTGTGGGGCTCTAACAGAGGCTAGCCTGCCTGAAGTGACCCTTGCCCCAGCAAGCACTGCTGTTGAACTGCTTCTCCTCTACTTATTAGCAGTTGTTGTAATCTGTGACCCCATGGGCTATAGCCCGCCAGGCTCCTCTGTCCATGGGGTTTCCCGGGCAAGAATACCGGAGTGGGTTGCTGTTTCCTTCTCCAGGGAATCTTCCCGACCCAGAGATCGAACCCTCATCTCCTGCATTGGTAGGCAGTTTCTTTACCACTGAGCCTCCAGGGAAGCAGTTACCCGATCAGAAAACTAACACAGCAGGTCCTAAAAGCAGGCACAAACAGTTTTGCCAACAAAAAGTTACTGGGGCATTCAGTGCTTATTAAACATCTGTAGGGAAGCACAGAACTGAAAATTACCTCTGTGTTAAAACAATACTTTGATATAATTCTAAAATCGTGGGAACTGAGAGGTTAATTGAAGCCATGGAGATAATACTGTCTCCTCTCCTGGCACATAGGACTGGAATATACAGTGGCGGAGACAGAAACATGCATGGCTCGAGTTAGTGCTGAATTGTACCTACAGGTCTGGAGGTTAAGGGGTCTACCAGCCGGGTGGAGAAGGGAAGCTTTTGAGCTTAGATGAGGCCAAATTCTAACTGACTCTTAAAATCCGGGAGAAGAAACTTTGGAACACAGCAGAGAGCCAATTTTATTCTGATTGTCTTTTAAGGAGTATACTTGAATGCCAGATGCTTGTGGGCAGATGCCTCTCAAGACTAGCTGAGCTGTTAATGCCATTTCCATTGCAAGTCAGCAGTTGTTTCTGACCTGTATCCTAATTTTAAGCAGATCCCACTTCTATCTGAAGTCAGTAAAGCTGAAATTCCTGTCCTTTAGTATTACTCACCATCTTGGCATACGGAGGAGACCTGCAGAGGCCTGAGAAAAGTTCGCCGCACCCTGGAAAAACCCTTCTTCACGAAGACCCAGGTGGCCCTGGGTAGAGTCAGCCTCTGGAGCTGCTGCCCCCCGTGCGCCCCGCCCTGTGTGTTCTGACTTCTGCTTTAGGTACCATACCTGGCCATGCCAGGACCTTCGGAGAAGAGGGCAGTGAGAGTTTTGTTGGGTCTGTTTTGGCCCAAACCTAGGCTTTAAGATGGCTTCACTCCAGAAGAAAAGTCAGGAATGCTGTCTTTTCCTTCCGAGTGATAGAGGATGGCAGACTGTAGGCTTCCCAGACTGGGGGACCCTAGAAGGAAGAGTTGGATAGTACAGGCCTACAGAAGACCCAGAGGGGATTCAATGTGGGCTTCTTGCTTAGCCAGATGTGATGACCCAGCAATTCTGGGGAATTCAGTCACTTACTTGACTGCCTCGAGGTCTTCAGACCGATGCTAGCATCTCGCATCAGTCAGATGCTCAGCTTCTCTACCATTAGCAGCTTATTTCAGATTCCCCTGTTCGAACTCGTAGAGATGATTAGGAAAAATCCTACTAGGAGGGAGACAGCCAGATAACTGTTTAGCTTGCTGCTACCAACAGTGAGCATTCAGTTGTGACACATGAAGTTCACTTTGTTGAGGGCCTAAATAATTTTTAATTTCAGCAGAACTTTCTCCTTTTCAAATATAGAGCAAAATTTTTAAATGCTTGACCAAGATTAATTTATTCTTGCCTATATTCATTGAGAAAAGCATTTGTTAAGCACTGAGGAACCAGGCATCACACACGATAGAACAGAGACATAAGTGAACAAGATTGGATTTGAGCCCCCAAGCTCGACACCACTTATGAGGGAGGTGGATTGAAAACAAAGACAAGAGAGTTAAAGAAGGGCAATATGCAGACCGAAGGAAAGAAGGGGTGTACTTTGAATAAGGTATCTGTTTCTAGAAAATTGTTTCTTCACCTTCTTGTGAGGCATTTGCTAAATTAAACATCATCTCTTTTACTTCCTGGCATTGTGACCAGGTAAGAACACAAATCATAAATGGCAGACATCATAAGTCTTGTATCTAAGGAGAGTTAGATATTTTAGTCAAATAGTCAAATATTTAACTAAATAGTCAAAATGCATTGACCATTTTCCTCTCTCCCCATTTTCTAGCTACAAAATATTTTTTAAATTAGTATATTATATATAGTTCTTGACCTGTTTAATAATTGAATTTGTTTTTGAAAACAAGCTTCATTCTTGAGATTTATGGATGTTTAACAGTCAAGAACAAGGCATCAGGCAACTTGCTGGAATTTATAGCACATTTCTTTGTTAGAGACTTTTTTGTTCACAGTTGTTCTATTAACTGTAAAGTAATACACGCATTTTGCAGAGAATTTAGAAATAATAGAAAGCTACAAGGAAGAAAAGAAAAATCTGGTGGGAACTAACCAGGAGTTCTGCTCACCATCTCCAGTACATCAGTACCTACATTATGAGGCTCTCCTTACGTTTCCGTAACAGACTTCACTTACCTCCTCTTCCCATGTGGGGGCAAATAGGTTTCAAATTTTGCTAGTTATAACAATCTGAGATGCATATCTCTAGAAAAATCTTTATCTAACTTTCTATTTCTTATGGGTAAATTCCTAGCTGAGGAATTACTACTCATAGGTTTGAACTGCCTTAATCTTTTATGTTTTATGCTTGACTGTTCTTCATAAAGCTTGTTCCAATTTTCATAAACATCAACACTCCATTAAAGTATTTGTTTTGTTACACCCTCACCCATATTGGAGCATCCCTGGTAGCTCACCCATATTGAAGCATCCTCAGTGGCTCAGATGCCAAAGAGTCCTGGGTTCCCGCAGTGTGGGAGTCCTGGGTTCGATCCCCGGATCAAGAAGATCCCCTGGAGAAGGAAATGGCAACTCACTCCAGTATTCTTGTCTGGAAAATCCCATGAACGGAGGAGCCTGGTCAGCTACAGTCCACGGGGTTGCAAAGAGTTGGACACGACTGGGCGACTTCTCTTTCTTTCACCCATATTGATTATTATGATTCTTAGAAGGAGAAGCTAAGTTTTCTTGTCAGGTTGATGGGAAGGGAAAGTATTATCTTGTTCAGATTTACATTTCTTTTCTAGTGAGGTTGAATACTTACAGTTAATATCAATCCATCTATATTTCTTCTGTAATTAATCTATTCACCTCCTTTGCCCATTTTTTCTATTGGGATTTTTCTTACTAATTTGAATAAGTACTTTATACATTAGGGACATAAATCTTTGTTGTATTTGTTACATGTAGTTTTCCAAAGCTTCTTATTTTTTGTTTTTATGCACATATGAGCGAAAGTGTTGGTTCATATTTTTTAACTTTAAAAATTATCTTTAAAAGTAGAAAGTTCTTCCCACTTCTGTGGCTAGATACTTAATTTTATTTTTTTCTATTCTAGAGTTACACTTCTTACCCAGGTCTTTAATATAGCTGGAATTTATTTTTATAATATAAAAGTAAGATTTCTCCATCAGCTATTATATGCAGATTTTTTGATGTTTTCGGATTTTTACTGGTTGCCAGCATTAAAAAAAAAACAATCCATTGTATTCTTGAGAAACTGAAACTGTTAACAAATTTCCTCCAAATTAAATATACCAAATATAAGCTTAGTGAGTAATATTACCTCTCTGAGCTTCAGTTTTCTCATCTATGAAAGTAGGAGGTTAAAGGTGTAAGATTTCTTCTGGTTCTGAAATTCCTGTCTTAAATTAAAGATGGCGTCCCCCACCCCACTTTCCCCAGTTTAGCAGCATTCATACTTTTGAGTGTTCAACACTTTGGGGGAAAATGTTGCCATTTTAAAATGGATGTCAATCGATTACTCAGGAGGCCCTGAGCAGCCATTTTTCACTCTGATTGACTATGCTTATCAATGCCAAAAATCATTCTGTTCTTTTAGGTTCTAAAAATACTCCTGTGGGTAGAATTTCTAAAAAACCTCCTCTTTGTGAAATGCAGTTGGTATGGGACAGATGGTGATCTAGCATCCAGCTAGAAGTAGCTCTGCTATCAGGGTGTTGAAGCCACATTTCAAGCCATGTCATTAAATATTTGGAATTGTTTTTCTGAGTTTATAATGTCCTGAGGAGGACTGAGATATAAAACTATCAGATAATGAGAAACTAAAAAAAAATTTCCAGATCCTACTGCCTTGAACTTCTAGAAATAAGAAGAAATTAGTCTATTTATTTATACTGGCTCAGTTCATTAACCACTCTCCACAGCCTTGCTCCAAACCACTGTTTGTTTGTTGTTGTTGTTTTTAATGCAAATGGTTATCTCTCCTGTGTCTCTCAGAAAGAATATTTCTTCTCTGAGGATAAGCTCTGTGTTTTATTTGAACTTTTATCCCCAGCGTCTAGCATGAGGCTTTCAATTGGTATTTGCGGACCTGATTTCTGTAAAGAAGGCAAATGTGAGTGATTTGAAATGTTTCCGAAGTTCAAGCACTCAAACCAAATCTGTGCAAATCCAAAGTTATACCTGCTCCAGAATTCCAGTTCAGTGGAGATTTAAAGTTTTAAAGGTTTTGTGCCAGGGATGGTTAGCCTGGAAATGACAGGCAGAGAGGACAAGGAGTTTCCTCACCAGTCATCAGTTGGTAACTGCAGACAAGTCTTGAGGAGAACACACACTTGGTAAAGGGTGGAAACAAACTTTCAAGCCTCAGTGAGTCATAGTTCGTGGAGCAAGGATCTTACCTGGGTAGGTTTGTATATGAAGATGTTGATCCTCTGTGGTACACTAATTGCACATTAACATCCAGGAAAATAGATGATTATTTGGGTCTGTATTATCACTTAAGTACTTAAGTACTTCCATTTCTTGTCAATCCATTTTTCTCATTCTCCACACCCATCCTTCACTCCAGAAAAAGGGAGACACACCTACTCCTGTGTAACCAAATTTCTTTCTTTCTTATCTTAACCTTCTGTCTTCCTTTTTACCTCCTAATTTTGTTTATCTTTCAAACCGTTGTAGTAGTGTTTCATTGCAGTTTAAATTCTCTTAACCTGTTTTAATACCAACTTTTTTCTATGACTGCACAATAAACCAAGAGCGACACAGTCCTACTTGTCTCATAGTCTTGTTTCACACTGTGAAATAAGGTTTCTGCGATGGTTATTGCTGAGACCTAGGTGTGTCTCTCTTAAAACACCAAGGAATGTGCAAAACATGAAAAAACAAGAGTGCTTACTTAAGATGCTTTGTATCTCCTTGCTCCCATGCCATGTGATCCTGTGGTTGCTACGGTAACTAGGAATTTTTCATTCCATAACTTGCATAAAGACTGAGGCTGACCTTTTTATTACTGCTCTGCCCTCTCTGAAGTTTCACACGCACTCACATGCATACACACACACACACATGTGTGTTCACAGGCATACACTTGTAAAGTCACATTTATATACACACAGCAGACATTTGGAAAGAGTTCTAGAGTTTCTTGACTTGAAGCCTTCCCATTTTCTAAATGTATTACTTTGCACTCTATTTATTTTTTATTTAAAAACTTTTTCCCGCTTTACTGAGGTATAATTTACAAAAATTGTATATATTTAAGGTGTATAAGGTAATGTTTTGATGTATGCATACATTGTAAAATTATCACAATCAAGCTAATTAACATATCTATACATCACAAGGTTATGTTCGTGTGTGTGTATGTGTGTGTGTGTGGTGAGAACGCTTAAGATCTAATCAGCAAATTTCATGGATCCAGTGCTTTTTAAATTTGAAAAATACTTCTCCTGGGTCTGTTCACAGTTAAGAGCTTGCTTTCTCAAATAATTTCAATATATAAATTAGATCTTTACTTATTCAGGAGGCATTTCCAAACACAACTGCATTTCCTATAAGAGGAATTTGAGAAGAGAAACCAGTGCCATAGGAACCAGTTGGGGGGGGTTATCAAGTGCTGCCGTAAAAATCCGTACCATCCTCTTTTTACTCAAATTTTTAAAAGATTCTGTAAAACTGCTGCTGTGAATTATTCAAACCCCAGGTGACAAGTATATCTGCAACTAGTAGAAATTTTGTCTGAGTCATAATTTACCATAGGTTTTCATCTCACCTTTAGGTTGCTTGGGGAAAGTGTCAATATTGATATTTTCCCCTTAGAATAACTTTGTGTGTGTGTCATACACCCAAAATGATATGAAAATTCTTAGGAACAAGAAAGGAATTGTTACAATTTGTGTTTGCCATTTCTGTAAAATTGCCTAGCAAACAAGATTTCAGATTTTTTAGTTGTTTTAAATCTCAGGTAACATATGTTTTGTATTTTGAAGGCCATCGAGATATACAAATAATGAAAAGTGGAAATTAGCACTGTTCCCAGCACTAAGTCATTTCAGAGTTTTACAAAGTAACAGAGTCTGTTGTGAACATATTGTTCAAACTCTCTCCAAGGATGCTGTGGATTGATGGAACTCTATCCAAAGCATTGACAGACAGTTTTTCTCCAGTGAACTCAGTCATGTTAGGAGATACTTAATGATCTAATTTAGAATTTGAAGGCATCCCCGTTTCTTCTGAATTACCTTCTAATAGGCTTCTGTCAGGTCGTACATGCTCAAGGCAGTACCCTCAGTTGCCCTTTGACCTAGCTTCTGGAAGCCAAAGGATCAGTCTCAGTGCCTTCCCAACCCAGCCCAGCCTTTGCACTTTCCCTCAGACCCAGTAACCAGGGTGAGCGTATGTAACTCGTTAAGTCTTAGCAGAATGAAGTAACCACCATACCTGGGAGTAAGGGCTGCAGAAGCCACGGAGAGCAGCAGCCTCACCCCGTGACCGTGGCCGACATCATGCCTTGTTTGTTGGTGTTTTATCTTGTTTATACTTTAGACATGCTGATGCTACAGGATGTTGACTGCTCCCTTGCAAGTAATCAGCAGCCCCATCCCAGAACTAGGGTCTCAGTAGGCATTAACTCACTCCTGAAATTTCTCTTTTCTACCCTGGCCTGCTCTCTGGATTATCTCTTTGTAGCCTAACCTCCTCTTCCCAGCCTTTGCCGACCTTTCAGCCCTTGACCTTGGGCCGTTCTGATGTCCAATATCTGTCTGCTCATCTGTCATTCACCAGGCCGTTCATTCGTTTTACAGGCAGTGTTGTTCTGGATAGAGGGGCAGCACAGAGAACAAGACAGACCAAGTTCCTGTTCTCATGAAACAAATATCAGGGTAGAACTTGTCCTGCCATTTCTCTTTGCCCTTCTCCTCTCCTTCCCCACCCACAATCTAGTCAGTAACCAAGAACTAGTATATTGGAACTAGAGGACTTGCTGAGAAAGATTTAATAAAATTTAAGATTGTATGTTAAAAAAAAAAAAACACCTGTGTGATTTAATAACTCTCAAGAGTCACATGGGGAGTGTATCGTATGAAGCGAAGAAGAGGATCTGAATTGCAGTGAACTGATATTAGACCAGAAAGAGTGTTAGGAAAATAAAATGTGCAGGAATTAGATTGAAGTTGGCCTGAATGAGATTCCTAGCCTAGCCCTAACTGTAGGGTTCTCAGAAACCTTACTTTACATGATAATGATTATTAGAGGCAGTAAAATTCAATAAATACTGTTCTTCTCTAGCAGCCAGAACTTTCTGTCTCTAGCAGCCAGAACTTTCTGTCTTGTCACGTTTACTGGTTTTCTCTAGGAGTCTGACCACGTTCCATAACAACTTTGTGTTTGCTTTCACATGATGGAAGTCAGACTTGACCTAGATTTTCTACGTCTGGGGATGACGAACCCTGTTAGTCCTATTTAAGCTTTAGTTTGATTATTAATCATATTATTCTTAGGATTTTTTTAAAAAGAATTGATGATCATCAACTCAAATACTCTCTTTCTGTCAGGATGTGTTTGCTAGGCAAGAACCTTGAAATCTGGTAAATTTAAACCACTGCTCACCTTGACACACATCTGCTTACTTTATCTTTCTCTTAGCTACTCTATTAATCAGGTCTATCTTGCCAGCAATATCCTTTTTTTTTTTTCCTAAAGCTCTGTTTGCTTTCTTTCTTTCTTTTTTTTTTCTGTAAAAAAAAATAATAACGTGAGACACTTTGTCAACATTCTGTGAAGGTTGTTCTTAGACAAAATTGTTTTTTGCCCAAGGAGATATTTTTTTTTTTCAGATAAGTATTCCAGTTCTGCGGTACCCATATTTACAGTACAAGTATAGATGCGGGCACTGATGGTTTGGTTTGCTCAGCTGTGTGTGAATTTCCATAATGCAAGATGAGGAGAGATTCCCTAAACACTAAATCACATGCAGCTTTCCTCTGTAGGGAACCAGCATGTCAGGCTTCTGGGGAAAAAGTGAAGTCAAGACAACTGAATTTTGTAGGATCTGAGGATTGGGGAAAAACGTGAAGGTCATCATCTCCAGCCTTACTCACCGAACAACCACTTGCACTTTTCAATAATGTTACTGCCAGACCCTGCTCCAGTTTGAAAAAGAGGTCATTTTGCCTCTGTATTTCCTAAAATTGACCTTGAGTCTGCTTCCTTCAGCTCACGATCCATTAATGGAAGGTTACTTTTCTACAGTATCACCAATAAGCCTGTTCCACAAGGCAGTGTAACTCAGAAAGTGAAAATCTCCTACAGTGATTTCATTCTCCCCATCTTTTTCTTCTTAGACATTCCAACTACCTAAACACTACCTCGAAGGGCATGGTTCCCAGACCCTCTTGTAGCTCCTTGATGCAGAGTCCCATGTGCTTTGATCAGCAGACTCCTCTGCCCACAGACTCCTCACAGCCATGTTTTGTTTTGTTGGAGATAAGATTCACATTGCATAAAAGTACATTTTATGTACTTTAAAAAGTCCATTTTAAAGTGTACAGTTCCATGTCTGCCCAGGGTTTCAGCCCATCAGGCCCAAGGCAGCTTATGCACTGGAAGCCCTTAGTCTTCAGGTCTCTTGGTGCCCAAGTTCTGTGGGCATGAATGGATCCCTGCCATGTTTAACTCTTATTCTGGCCAGCACTTCATTTCCCCCCTGCTGGGTCTTGAGTCTTGCTCTCACTGAGCTGGTGTAGCTGTGGGTCCTGAGACCACGTTCAGTCCCTGTCAACGCTCTTCTCCTCTTGGAACTCAGGATGATGTGGACACCTCTGCTGCCTTACACACTGAGCAGATTGGGTCACTTTGGCTGCCAGCACCAGGGTAAACTAGTCCCTGCTGTAGTTATAGTCTCTAACATGTATTAGTGACCATCTTCCAGGGATGTCTGTGGTTCTGGTTAAGAGCTCTGTTGTTGGGTCTTCCTGGGCTCAATCGCAGCTTTAGCACACACACCCTCACCCTGGGATCTTGCTCAGCCAAGTTACTTTATCAAAATGAGAGATTTAACAGTATTTGCCCCATGTGGGCTGTGCTGTGCTTAGTTGCTTAGTCATGTCTGACTCTTTACGACCACATGGACTGTAGCCCACCTGTCTCCTCTGTCCATGGGGATTCTTCAGGCAAGAATACTGGAATGGGTTGCCATGCCCTCCTCCAGGGAATCTTCCTGACCCAGGGATCAAACCCAGGTCTCCTGCATTGCAGGCGGGTTCTTTACCGTCTGAGCCACCAAGGAAGCCAGAATTATTGTAATGGTTAGATAAGAAGGTGGCTCAGACAGTAAAGAATCTGCCTGCAATGTGAGAGACCTGGGTTCGATCTCTGGGTTGGGAAGATCCCCTGGAAAAGAAAATGGCAACCCACTCCAGTATTCTTGCCTGGAGAATTCCATGGACAGAGGAGCCTGGTGGGCTACAGTCCATGGGATCACAAAGAGTTGGACATGGTTGAGTAACTAACACTTAGATAAAATAATGGATGCTCATCTCCTAGCTTTGCTGATATATGGTGAATCCTCAATAAATGTAATCAGTTTATCTGCCTGGTCTTGACTTGATCCCTCTCTTGTTGCCTCTTCCTAGTAGATCTGTTAGTTGTATATGACAGTGCTGTCTCCTTAGTTTTCCAACTATAACTTCTACCACTGTGAGATAAGAATTATCCTAGCTTTCTTTAATGGTCTGATAACTAACGATTACATGATGCTTTATACTTTACCATGTATAATTACCATGTATCCTCTGAAATTGGAGAAGGAAATGGCAACCCACTCCAGTATTCTTGCCTGGAGAATCCCATGGGCAGAGGAGCCTGGCAGGCTGCAGTCCATAGGGTCACAAGAGTCAGACATGACTTACCAACTAAACCAACCAACCAACTATTCTCTTAAGTACTGGCCAAGTCTGGGGGCTGCCTTAGTGATTTTCACATTAATGACTCTCAGAGCAAGATCCTGAATTAGAGCAAGTTGTTGTGATCTCATAGCTTCTTGTCTGTCTATATCACTATCCAGTGTGATGAACATGCACCTCTTCTTTTCAGTTCACCCGTATCTGTTTGAGTGTCCGAGATGTCCAGGTGGTGATGAAGATGCAGAAGAGGGCGGGCCAGTATCATCCACTGCCCAAGTAGCTGGGTGGCCCTTCCTTAGGAAGAGCATCTCTCAGCAGACTGTCCCCTTTGTTAGCGCCATCAGAGTCCACTACTTGAGATGTAACCTCTGAGACTTAAGCTGTGATACTGTAAACGTCCATTCAAAGTTGCACTTTTATCTTTTCCTCTTTCTGTTCATTCACTGATTCATTTGACTAATGTTTGAATATCTATGAAATGCCAAGACCTGTTTGTTGGGAGTTCAGTGTTGAAGAAGATACGGTGCCTGCCCACACATGAACTTAAGCTTTAGAAGGGAAACAAAAAAGGTTGTCAGTCTGTGCATTTTGAAATACTGAGTCTGAAGGATTCACATGGCTTCATGGGGTCCCAGAGAAGGGCCTGCCACATCAGACTGGAGGTAGAGGGGGAAGGAAACATGGAGGACGTGCTTCCTGAAGTGCACTTTGTAAGGTGAATGCAAGTCTGACCAAGAAGGGTGGGAAATGAAAGGAGTCATAATAAGCTATTGGCTCTAAATGTCATCACAGTCCTTTCCTTTCAGGCTGTAATAAAACACCACCAAACTAGGTGGCTTATCAACAGGAGAAACTTATTTCTCACAGTTCTGGAGCCTGAGAAATCCAAGATCAGGGTACCAGCAGATTCAATGTATGATGAGAGCCCACTTTCTGGTTCAGAGACAGCTATCATTTTGCTCTGTCCTCACAGGGCAGCAAAGGGTCAAGGGATCTCTCAGGGGCCTCTTTTATAAGGGTACTCATCCCATTCAAGAGGTCTCCACCCTCAGGACCTAATCACCTAAAAGCTCTGCCTCCAGACACCATCACGCTGGGGATTAGGTTTCAACATAGAATTTTTGGAGAGAGGACTCATTTAGTCCATTGCAAATGCCTTCCTATGAATAAATTAGAATCTTCAGTTACTGTGTTCACAGACTTGAAGGAAAACAGCATCGCATCTCGTACTACTTGTATGACTTCTTGAATGCCATGGCATCAAGCTAGATGATTCTGTGCATCCTTCATATGACCAGTTCTCTGTGCTGCCTGCTTTACACAGGTCTGATGATGGAGCCAGCCTGGGTCACGGGAGGAGTGTTGAGGATCCTGCTTGGGGCAGGAGGGGAGCTTAGAGGGTGCAAAATCCACATCTTCCCCAGTTGGGCCCACAGGGTGACCTATTCCTACCCACACCGTATTTTCCTTGTGCCCTAGACAGGGGTACAGTACCATTTAGTGCAGGCCTTCCCAGGGTTGTGTTAGTTACGGGGTCTCTTACATGTCAGTTGCATGGGAGCTTAGTCTGATAGAATTTTGACAGGTGGAACAAGTACAACACTCAAGTTCAAAACATAGTTATCTCCTGTGATGAGTGTTATAATAGAAGGGTGACTGAGGAGAGAGGGTAAAGGCAGCCTTGGAGGAGAGTGATTGCGTTTTAAAGGTAATCTACTCACTCACTGTCCCCCTTGCTCATGAACTTGCAAGCTCAGTAAACCATTATCAAGTTAATATCATTTGCCAGACCTTGAGCTGTGTGTTAGGAAGAGAAATAGAAGTCACAGTCCCTGCCCTCAAGATGTCATCATTTCGCGGAGACCACAGAAAGAGCTGATAATCAGAGGTCAGTGTGATGGATGTCATGACAGCGTTCTTTGAGCATCTCATCTGGACAGACAGTGTTACTGGTAGAAGATTTGTCAAAGAAGCTTCCTTAGATGTGGTGATAATACGAGTTTCATTGTATGGAATGATTTGTACCTTTTGGGGTTCATAGACTCCAGTGAGACCTAGAATTCTGGACTCTGTCTGGAAAACTGTGTCTATACATAAAAAATCTTGTATACTTTCAGAGGGTTCCCTGAATCCCTGAAACCCATCCATGAACCCCCAGCTAAGTTTATGCTCACAGAGTAGCAGGGACACGATGCCATGGAGAATATCAGTGGCTGCTTTCTGTGAGCACTTGGGAGAAGAACGTTTCCCATCAGAGATAATAGAAGATTAAGCAAGTCTTTGTGACAATTTCAGCAGGCCCGAGAAATCCCTTAGTAATCACTTTTTCTAGCTAGTGCCAGTGATAAGTGAAAATATAAATGCAGTCAGAGATTTGGCTTGGGACTGCCTAGATCTGCTAAACTGTGAACATCAGTTCTTGACTTTATATTTTTATTACCCTATATGTACTTCATCTTAAAATGTCTTTCATGTGAATAAATGAAAGAAGAAGAGTTGGATTTGTAAGTATAAACGCTGATCTTGGTCTTCGAATTTAATATAAAGTAAGTCAAAGATACAGGTTCTATCATTCACTGAGAATTCACAGGTAGGAGAGCAGTGTAGCCATAAAAAGAAAAGAAGTCATAGCTAGTTGCCCGAAGAATGGAACAAAGATGAGGAGCTGGGAAGATCTGAAAACCCTCCTTTGTTTTGTATTCCTCGTGGACTCTGTTGAGAAAGTTCTGTGAGTCTGTGGTCACACAGCTTTTCCTCGGCACTCACGCCCCTCCCACTGTCAGCTGAGGATACCTGTTCATTTTTGCACTTCCTCTCCTCTCCCACCTCCCACTCACCCCAGACTGCATCCCAGATTACATCCCAAGGGCAAAGCTGTGAAGAATCTGTGTGGCCAAATCTTTGGGGTTTCTTGTTCTTCCCAACATCCCTTCAAGAGAGTAGGTCAAAGAACTAGTTTCTGCAAGCCTGAGAGCTAAAGTGTGTGTCAGGGAGAGGGGAGAGTTCTCAGTGAGCGTGTTCCAACCAGGGCTGAGCATCACGGGCCAAAGCAGGGGACAGGGTGGGAATATGCCACTGGGAATACACCGTGCTCCCCACTGCACCCTCCTCTTCAGGGCTGCCCCGGCAGAGCCCTTTCTCTTCTGAGGTCTGGCCTCTTGTACAGGTGTTCTTTCTTCCTAGCTCACTCATCTTCTGAGCCCTGTTGCCTGTAATCACTTTTGGGAACATTCCTGGGTGTGACTCTCTCATCCCCCTGACAAGGACATAAATGCATTTTATTCTTAACTCTGATAATCGTCACCTCCACTCTGCACCGTGCTGATGGCAGGGCAGCATCTCAGTGACCCTCGTCCATGGTCAGTGCCCTCTGGCCAGAGACCACTGGGAACACAGTTGTAGCTGAGCAAGTTGGGTTCGTTGCTTGGCGTGGGGATGGCGCACTCGCCCTGTGGGGAGCCGTGCAATGGTTCAGTGCAAGAAGGTGCTAGAAGGACTTACAGGACTTGGGCTTGTAGCTGGTGACTCTGGAGAGGATTTTAAAGTAGTGGGGCTTTGTTTTTGATCAAGCAGCTGGGTAACTCTGTGGGATATCTGAAATCTTACCTCTAGGAGGAGCAGCAAAACTAAGGCTGTCACTGGGAAAGAAGCGGCCATCACTGGTTGGCTGGGCTTCCTGCTACTTTCTGCTGTGACCAACATTTATGCTGTTTCTTGTTCAGGGTGGCCATGTTTTTGTCTTGTCCCACCACAGCACAGAGTGACCTTCTCTAGTGTTGACTTTTTGCAGAATCTTTGACATTTAACAGGAGAACGCGGGCTGGGCCCGAGTGCCAGGCTGCCTCCAGGTGTCTGGGCTGCTTCTCCTTCTTCCCGTCTTCACTGCTCTGAATTGCCCTGCTTCAGAGACCAGCCTCCTTATCAGAGCCTCCACCTGCTTCCTCCTTGACTGCCTGCCTGTCCCCTTCACTCCTGTAAAGACTTGTCCTCAGCCCCTCCACGCCGCCCTGGTTTATCAGCTGTTCTCTGGGCCCATCCTTCCACTAACCAGACAGGCACCATGTGGTGATGAGCCGTGTGCGTGGGTGCTGATGCGGCCTGTCCTCTCCTCCCACCCATCTACACTGCTCATCACTTCCCCGGGGTGGGGGCTGGGGGAGGGGATCCTTCCCTGTTCCCCTCTCAGGTTTCTGAACATCTTGGCAGGAAGGCCTGAAACCATAAACATGTGTTTTCTACCCTCAGCAGCACTAAGCTGTCTGGCAATTGCTTTTTCCATAACTTGTTTATTCCCTGTTGCACCCCCTAAAGCCATTTCTCCAACAGTTTTTTCTTTGGGCCACCAATGAACGCCCTCCTCCCAGAAGAGGGTCTCAATCAGACTCTGCAAAGATGATGGAAACCATCTCATCTGTTCTACCTCAGCTGTCTTCTTTTCTCTGCTCTATTCTTTTTTTTTCTTCTAAACCTCCACTGTCTTCTTTGCCATGATACTCTCTGAAAGGAGGAACTCTTGGTCCTGTGGTAGCCTCACCCACCACACTTGTTCCTGACCTGTCTCCATCACCCCTCACCTCCCCACTTCCCCAGCCAGGCAGCCTCTTCAGCCAGACTCCTTCCCTTCCTGGTGAAATTCTGAGGAGGTCTTCCTCATCTGTGCACTTCCTCCACGTCCACTCACACCTCAACACTCCCCTTCCCACTGGTGGACTTAACCGTGGTCTTGTCATCACTTTCTCATAAGACTCTTCATCTTCGTAAACTTGACAACATCACATAAGCTTTGCATTGCCTTCCACCTCCTCCTGGCGCATATTGGTTTCACTTCTTCATCATCTCTTTAGTAGGTTTCCTCGTGACTCTGATCCCCCTCTTTTCCTCTCTGCTTCCTATGTTTTCTCTTCCTTTCTCTCCTGCTTCCCTTTAACAGTCTCACCCACTCCCTAACTGGAATAATTCACAGATTTGTCTCTGTCCTTGGCCTTCATACAGAGGCCTCGTTCTTTATTTCTAACTGCTTGCTAATAAACATCTACAGCATGAGGTATTGTCAGTCCTGCAAAATCAGTTGTCTGAAACCAGGTCCATGGGTCTCAGCAGAACCAGTTTTTTTGCCCCGTTTAATGGCACTTCCATTCTCTGTCACCCACCGATCTGGGATTCGATCTGTCATCTTTGACAATCAAATCCATGAGTTCTCCCTTTGCTTTTGTCTCTTGCATGTGGCCTCGTCTTGGGGAGCTCACCACGTCAGACTTGCATTACAGAGCTATTACCTTGTCCTCTAAGGGCAGGGCACCAGTCTTAGTCACCTCTGCTTGCCCCTTAGTGGCTGGCACAACACCTTCCCCTCAGGAAACCCACCGCCCTCCACTGTCTGTTGAGTGATTGTCTATAAGTTAAGCATTTTAATGCTTTACTTGCATTTCACAAACTATTTGTCATTGAATGCGTTTCTTGTCATTAGTTCACTGAATACCTTTATTCTTAGCTGAGCAAGCACCAGAATGAAGTTTCATGACCAGAGCCTCAACTCTGGTACTTCTGCTCTTTTTCAGGAAGAGCAGTTTGGCATGGGTTGGACATGAGACATTAATTTCACCTTCCTTCTTGAGAGCAGATATAATACATAGGGTTATTATGTTTTCACGGCAATTTTAGATAGCTTCCATCTCCCTTTATACATTGATTTTTCTGCTTTTTCGCTTCTTTACTTTTTAACAGGTTTTCAAAATGGAAACTACCACTGTGACATAAGATGCTATTGATAGTACAGCAATATGATTCAGCTAGTCCCCTGCCCAGCAGAGTGTAGCTGCTCCGTGCACAGGCCTGTAATACATATTAGTTACACAGACATTAGAGAAGCCCTTCCCATCCATATGTATGCACATGGCCTGCAGAAGTTAATAATGCCATATATCACATGCGCGTAGAATGTAAAATGTACTTCAAAATGACAGCGGGCTCATATAAAACGAGTATTGGCTTATGACAAGAGGAAAGCCAGAGGAAGCTTTCTGTCCTTTCAGACCTGCTCTTTACTGGATTACCTGTTTCTGTGTCTCAGTATCCCAGACTCCATTTTGCCACCCCCCCCCTACTTTTTTGGGGGTCAATATTATGCTCATCTTTCCAGCCACCTTATTTCACTTCAGCCACATGGATAACAAAAGAACCTCCTTGGAGAAATGAAAGATAGCAATTACACATTGGTATTCATGTTACAGGAGTCGCTGCCATCCTTGGGGACTTTAACAATGAATATCCAGCATTAATTGCCTCAGTAACTGCATGTCTGACCTTGCTGAAATGTAATACATCAGTTTTACATAGTAAAATTATTTGCCACTAAGAGATTAAAAAGGCATGATCATAAAATTATATTTCCGTTTGGAATAACTAGTAGTTTTTATTTTTAAGATCTTAGAGGACTAGAATGAGTAGGTTGCTACGTTTTCTTAGAAATGAGAACACTGGGAGTTGAAATCTTAGTATTCCCACTGACTTGGTTGGCAATTATGACGGGGATAGTGCCTTCCTGTTCTTATGAAAGGTGAATAAAATACATTGGCATCTCCAGTTAATCAGTGGAAAACTGATTAATAAAGCATGGAGACATAGTACTTTTTATCTATTTGGGGGAAAATGTTCTTTTTGTGTGTTTATACCTAATTTATATAGGAGCAGGAAATAGAAACATGTCAGGAACCCTAGGACCTGTTTCCCTTTGTCAGGAAGTAGCATCATTTTTACGGTGATGCTTGTTGGCTCTCAGCTTCTTGCATCAATCTTTTGCTTAGATCCTCAGAGATACAGAAGTTAAATTTTCTCTTGTGTGTCTCTCACACACCCCCCCCCCCCCCCCCCCCCCCCCCCAGTCTCCTCTGGCTGGATGTTGCCAATCAGAATTTCACACTCCACACTCTGAAAGTGTTCATCACTCGGGCGGCTCTACACTGCTGGGTCAGCAGTGAGCCCGACTCCAGCAGAGCCTCGTCAGCGGGGCCACACTGGCTCTGGAAGCTGTGTGTGCAGAAATGAGTGATTGTGTGGCCTTCTGTTGGCGTTAAAAGTGACCGAGGTGGAGAAAGTCAGTGCACTCACCCATGACGCCCGAATTTCAGCCCAGATGAGATTCTAACTGGAGGATCCATTTTTTGCTCGTAGCCTGGCAAAACGAAGTACACGATAAATGTGAGGATGAACTGAATAATAGAATGAGTAGTTTTTTGCCCACCTTTTGAAGTAAGACTGTGATGTAAATGACAGTGCATAGCCGTTCCATCTACTTAATATGACTTGATCCTTATTTTAGTGCTTCGTATGGTCTTCCAATTTTAATACAGTGACTGTTTAAGAAGCAGTAACCGGGTCAAAGAACAGCACACGTGCGATTAGTGTTTTGTGTTTCTGAGGCTTGGAACTTGGGATTTCGTTATTCAGCTCACTCAGGTAGTTTTAAAAATGAACTCCGACTCCCATCATTACTGTGTTTTTTTTCAGTTTCCTTTAAAGTATGTATGTCTTTCTAATGCTTTATGTGTCCAAAGAACCTGATCCTGGACCCAGTACCATTAGACGGAGATTCTTGACCAGATTCCTAATTTGTTCTGAATCTATGAAGAAATTAGGTGGGAAAGCAACTTGAGAGATTGCTGCTTTTGTTAGCTTTTTTTTGCCTTTTAATCTTCTCTCCCTTTTTCCTTCTTCCATCCATCACTCCTGTCGGCAGTTAAAGCAGGATGATGAAGTGACGACTGTTGAGGTGAAAGAGCAGGACCAGAATGTCCTGGTGCTGAAGAAAGTGCCGAGCTGTGGCCCAGCCCCCCAGGCGGGGAGCGCCGAGAGTGATTGGAGGTGAGAGTTTTCGGGGGAGCCCCGCGCTTCTGTTTCCTTTCCCTGCCTGCCTCCCCTTCTCCCGCTCCATCTCACTCGCTCTCTCTGCCTCCTCTTCCCTCCCCCCCTCCCTTTTTTCTCCGCCTCTCCGCCTCTCAAGCGAGCTAGCTAGCGTTCTAGCTGACTGCAGAGCTCCTAGCAGCCAGATGGACTCGGTTCCCAGCAAAAGGACAGAGGTGGCAAGGTCTCTGAGCGTCTAGGGGATGCCTTTGTTAGTGGCCGTGCACAATGGGCAGCTCCCGGCTGAGGGTCTTTGACCCTCACTTAGAAAGAAAGGATCCCGCCGCTGCCGCGCTGGCAGACCGAGAGCTACCCCTGCCCACCTTCGATGTGCCTTATTTCAAATACATTGACGAGGAAGATGAGGACGAGGAGTGGAGCAGCCGCTCACAGTCCTCCACTGAGGAGGACTCGGTGGACTCTCTGCTCTCTGACAGATACGTGGTCGTGGCCGGGACCCCGGAGAAGATCCTGGAGCACCTTTTGAATGACTTGCACCTGGAAGAAGTCCAGGACAAAGAAACAGGTAAGGTGTGGGGGTGTCTCCCGCTTCCAGACTCACAGCTGCAGCGCCGTTATCAGTTTCCCGAGGGGCGAGGCTCCCTCCCGAGCCAAAGCAGCAAAGCGGGGTTGGGCTGAGCCAGCAGACCTTTGCATACCTCCCTCTTAGCCTCCTGCCGTTTTGTTTAAATCCAGTAAATGGACGCACGGAGATCCCAGCAGCCGCCTGGTAAGTGGCTGTACAAAGAAAATGATAGGAAAGCACGTATTCTTGTTTTGCTGGCAATTTTTACCAAATCTCACCTAAAGGCAGTTGACAAGAGGCCCGCATCCAGCAGCCAGTGTTCAATAGTGAGGATTACAAGGGAGATGGGGGTTACCAGCAAGCATTTACCTAGCCCATGGGAAGCACTGAGCTGGCAGGAGGAGCCTCCCTGCCAAAATGTCAACAATTAATGCAACTACCCAGCAGCTAGAAGCTTAGCTGCAACTTCTGTGTTTTTCCAAGTGTTTCACAAACTGCTCAGAGCAAGCCCTACTGTGCAGAATATGAGACTCATAGCTTCTCAGACTAGAAATGATAATTCACTGAAGTCTTCTTGGTGAGGTTCCTTGTCCTTCTATTTAATCCACAGGCAAAATACCTGTTTAGCTTTTTCACCCTTGCACTTCCAGAAATGCTACCCCTGGATGATCTACCTAAACTTCCTTCATCACACAGGGCAGTGCTGGATTCTTTTAGCCAGGATTTGTAATTTGTTTCAGCCTAGAGCAATTATCCCAATGACTAGGCCTCTGGCTTTAGCCTGAATTCTGTGACGTGATCCCCTGACTAAAATGCACTTTTTGTTGCCACCATAGCCCCTGTCAGTTTGCAGTACATGGGCTGCATCAATAAAAGGCATTTGAGGGTTGTATTGGTACAATACTTTGTACTGATAACTCCTTAAGTTTTTCCCATGCAGGAAGGATTTTGAGAGGATAGCTCAGGTGAGAACAAGAATTTCCTTGGGTCCTAGCAGTTTTGTCTATACTTAACTGATCTGTGCTGCATTACAAAGGACATTAAGAGGAACAAAGATATGTGAAATACGCAATCGGAGTTTTTAAAAAGGCAAAATGACTCCATTACTGCTTCCTACTGATAGTGTTATTGTTTGATCTCACAGTTCAAATAAAAACTTTACTTTGCCTTATGTATGTTTGGGGAAAAAACATGGCAGTAGTCATTTATACACAGACAAGCTAAAAGAAAACTCTGTTCTTGTGGCATTTGCTGGGTGGTCTTTGCTTGTCTGTCTATTAATATTTTGCACATTTGAGTAATGTTTCCAAGTTCTGCTTCATCAGAGGTAGTCATTGTGGAACTGGCCATGATTTTCTGTCTACTGAGTACCAGACCGCTTTACACAGGTGGTTTGGACTTGATTTCAGACAGATTATCTGCCATGAAGACGCTTTTGAACATGGGTACCGGGTTGGGAGATTCGATGGCTTGTTCTTAACAGCACTGCAGTTCTATTCTGTAGCACAGGGCTTTACGTCTAAGTTGAATAAATAAGAGTGGAGATTACCGAAGTCAATCCCAGGCCTACTTGGTTTCTTTTCTTCTTTTGTTCTCACTGTCATTAGTTTTTTGTGCAAGATGGCCTTGTTGTTGTTGTTTAGCCGCTCAGTCATATCCGACTCTTGCAACCCCATGGACTGTAGCCTGCTAGGCTCCGCTGTCCATGGGATTTCCCAGGCAAGAATACTGGAGTGGGTTGCATTTCCTTCTGCAGGGCATCTTGCCAACACAGGTATTGAACCTGTGTCTATGGATTGGCAGACAAATCCTTTATCACTGAGCCTCCAGGGAAGTCCTGATGCCTACTAACAAACTCCCACTACTTAACACTGGGAATGAAAAATCACCCTGATCCCTCTTAGTAATGCCAGCGGTTGCCTCCTGTTGGGAAATGGTGTACCTGGTGTGTCGTGCCTGTTAGTCCCAGTTTGTTTTAGATTATACCAACACTGGGGTCTGATGTGTCACTCTTGCCAGGTGCTGAGCAAAGCAGAGAGGACCAGGACTCAGTGGGGTGGCCTCAGTCCTTCTGGGGTCAGCCTCTCCCCACTCCTACTCATTTCCTTAGCATTTGCAGAGGACACATGTGAAACTTTGCAGAGACACCTGAGGGGGGAAATGGTAACAACACTTCCTCTGATCAAAGAGAGCTTTATGAAAATGAAAAAATCAACTTTGGAGAGAGATGGATGTATAATATCATAGGGACACCTAAGTAGAAGTCACACACAGTTCTTCCAAACTTCATGAACAGCACTTGGAGAAAATATAACAGAAGGACCCGTATGTGGCTTTTGTTGATAAAACTAAAAGAAATCTCATAAATATAAGGTCAGTTTCGTGTAAAAATGGAAGATAAGTGATTATGAGTTTGTTCTAGTTTAAATACCAAATGAATCACATATTTTTAAGTAGCAAGGCCCCTTGTCACTGATAGAGGTGAATTTCAGTTCTTTATCTTGTTCAGGCTGGCAACCCTCATCATAAAAGGCCTATGTATTCAGGGGTCTAATAGAGTCTTGTAAACATATGGAAGACAGATGGAGGAAAATGAGAAGGGGCTGCAATAAAAGTATACAGCAGCGTTTTTATGTTCTTGAGCGCCCCTTTTAGGGAGCTGGAGCCATATGGAGCCGGGTAGAGCCATATGGTGGTCGTCCACATGGCCCCAGTGGCAGCGAGGGAGAAAGGTACACGGGAGGAAATAAATGGTTCAGTTGGGATGAGCCTGATCTTGATTCTTACATTCCTGTACCTGCCAGAGGCTGGGGAAGTTAACCAAGCAAGAGATGCAGGTTATTCCCCATCTCTCTGCCGTAAGAGTCCCTTCATTGTTAAAATGTAGGTGCATGGCCCAGTAGCAGAGACCTACACTCAGGAAGGAGAGGTTCAAGTGATTACTAACTGATGTTAAGATGCAAACAGAAAAGAAAGTTTACTTGATTGAGTGGATTAGAAATATGAGATAATGTATTTTTGTTATTACGTGAATTAAGAATAGAATAGAAAACAACTATTCATATAAGATTCTATCACTGTATCAAACTGAGTTTTAAAAGCAAAAAATATTGGAGATGCTTACAAGCAACTTACTAATGATTTTCCTAAATGATTTGATCCACAGGACATTTACTATCCTTATTTTCATATCATAATCTTCTGTGTGCCTACCTTTTCTCTCTGGTAGCACCAGGCACAAAAACCCATCCTTTGATTATCTGTGGAATGAATGGATGAATGAATGAATGCATAATACTTCATTGTTTAAAATTGAAAAACTATTTGAGTCTGGTAACTGGTATCTGTTGGTGAACATGCAAAGACTGAAGCTGTTTGCAAAGATTTCCTTTTCTTTCAAGGTTCAGGTTCTGACTTGAAGCATTTGAAACGTTAGAGGAAAATCAAGCAGCTCTGTCTTCCATCTTCCCAGAAATAGGACAGATATCACTGGGCATTCCTAGCCCAGGAGAATTACACGGAAGGCAAGAAGCAAGAAAACCAGTTTGTTGTGAGTGGAGGAGCTGGGGGAATAAAGGTGTGAGTCTGCACCACCACCCTGGTCCACAGTGGTGGCTACTCCCATTTAACCCCTTCCCCTCCCTGGAAAGGATGCAGTGTGTTTGGTCTCGAGATGGTTCTGTTAGGAATAACGATTTCTGTTTCAAAGTGGGGCGGATGGGGGTGACACACTATGTATCAGATGGGATACACAGAGAAAATCCTTCTTACTGTTTTTTTTTTTTTCCTACATCTGCTTTATGATGCATCTACCTTAGGGGAAAAACGAGCAAAGGACATTATTTGGTGCCCTGTTTCTTCTGTGTCTTAGGCTTTTTTTTTTTCATCTTTTCAAAGCAAATATGCTTGTGATAACAGGTTTTCAAGAAAAACAGAGACTAGGATAGTGGAAACAGGTGAAGCCTATCAGCCAACGCTTACTAGGCTTGACCCACTTTCTTCCAGGTCTGGCTGTCCTCACTTCACGAGGTTACCATTCAGGGTATCATGTACTCGATGTGTGTTGACCACAGTTTAGTCCGTGCGAGTAGTGTGCTTTCAGGAGCATCTACAAGGCTCCTTACGTCATGGAGAAAGTGAGTCCTTTACCTGTGTAGCGAGGCAACCACCTCTGTGACCGTTCACACCTGGTTTATATCATAGGAGTGTCTCACTTAACTGATGGGATACCACAGCTGTTCTCCACCTCCAGCTTAGTAGTGTTTCTGGAGCACTGCACCGATGGGAACTTGAGTCGAGCTAGAACAGGCAGGACACTTTTTCACTGACTTTTTTACCTTCTTCCCCCTGCCAACAGCAAGCTTGTCCTGAATACATGATACATACTTCTTCTGAAGGAAAATTAATGCCTTTTTTCTTGGTCATTGGAAATAAAGAAGACAACTTAGGTGAACTTCTTCCTTAGTTTCCTTATGTTTTAGGATTTCTGAAAAGCTGTTTGGTCCTTCTGTTCTAGGCTTTCTTTTGCAGGTGATAAGATCTTTTTAAGCCTGTACCCGCATGGCTGTGGAGGACTAGAACTTTTGGGGGCTGGCACAGAGCTTTTAGATGGTTGTGAGGCTCCCCATGGCTTTATGCAGTTAACGTGCATATAACATTATCTTGGATTTGTCTTTTTATTTTTGTGGTATCATGTGATACGCCATAGACCAGTCATAGGTCTTAATCTATGGCTGCATCATTAGCAGCACACAGGGCATTTTTCAAAATACCGATGTCTGAGTCCCACCCCAGAGATGCTGATCCAGTTGACCTAAGTTGGGACCTAAGCCTTATGGTCTTTGAAAGCTCTGCAGGTACTGCTGTGCATAGCCAGGTCTGAGACCCACAGAGCTAGGATGATGACTTTGTCTCCCCACTTTCTTCAAAGACAAATTCCAAGCGTCAAATAGTTATATATTTGCCCCTGGGAGCTCGGGGGGTCATTTCCACTTTCCTCCACTGCCCTCCCTACTCCCTGTCCTGGGCTCATATCTGGCCCCATATCCACTGGTTCCTGCTCCAGAGCCTCTGCAGCCTGAGAAGTTCAGAATCACAAACCTTCATTGTTGGTCCAGCCTCTAAAACAGTTTTGAAAAGAGGGGATAATCCAAGGAAACAGTGATGCTGGTCACACAGCTCTTTGCTCTCAATTCTTGGAATGAGGAGGCGATGGTATAGTGAGCAATACCCATTTGGATTTTTGCCAGGGTTCTGTCATGCCCCACGGATCTCTGGGTGATCCTTCAGTCTTAGAGCCAAGAATGCTTACTTCTGTAAGAAATGATTTTCTGAGGAAGGAGAATATGCAGCCAGCAGAGTAGAAAGGGTACTCAGATGAGATTCTAAGTGTTGGGTCCTGGTTCTGGACTCTGTTAGTAAGTCAGCCTGAGACCTTGAGCAGTTGTACATGAAGTGATTTCTGAAGTGTCTTTCGTCACTAAAATGCTTTGGTCCAAAGAGATTTATATCAACCCTTTCTTTTCAGAATATGCCACAGACCCATAGAATTCTAGATTTGGAGCCCCTAGTGTTCATGTAGACACCTGCCAGAACTTCATGGTCATTTTATGCTTACCTCACCATCACTGAGGCAGGGCACAAGGACTTAGGTCATTTGGCCTGACTTCTTGTTGCTCTGTCTTCCTGCTGAATTTCTTCAGCCTGACAGAGAGCAGTTAGAATGTTGATGGAGTAGCAGACTTGGAATTCAAGGCTCAGTGGCGCTATCTGGTGATGATTTAAGCGTGTTTGTATAAAACCTGGTCCAGTGGGAAACTTCTTAAGTTCCTTTCAGAAATTATGCTATAATGTTTACAAAGAACAGCTTTGATTTATCACCAACTAGTAAAATGCATTTGCAGAGAGTTTTATTATCAGGCCATTTTGGGATATTCAGAAACAGTCTTTTGCCAGAGAAAAACAGTGGGTTTTCCCCCAGTGATGAAATGTACTGCCTCCTGGCTCTCAGGCTAGCACTCCCTCTGTAATTCCTCTACTTTTAACTTTACACACTGCTCCTGTAATAAAAATACAACAATGTATTTTTGAAGTGTTCAGTTTATATATACATGTGAAAGTGAAAGTCGCTCAGTCGTGTCTGACTCTTTGCAACCCCATGGACTATACAGTCCATGGAATTCTCTAGGCCAAAATACTGGCGTGGGTAGCCTTTCCCTTCTCCAGGGGATCTTTCCAACCCAGGGATCAAACCCAGGTCTCCTGCATTGCAGGCGGATTCTTTACCAGCTGAGCCACAAGGGAATCCCAAGAATTCTGGAGTGGGCAGTCTATCCCTTCTCCAGCAGATCTTCCCAACCCAGGAATAGAACTGGGGTCTCCTGCATTGCAGGCAGATTCTTTACCAACTGAGCTATCAGGGAAGCCGATATACATGTGATGAATGCCAAAGAAGATTCTAATTCCTTCCTTCCACAGTTATCTTTGACCTCTACTATTATGTAGGCACTGTTGTAGCCGTGGAGACATAGCTGTAAACAGAATACTCCAACTCCTCTGTGGGGCTTACATTTTAATGGGGGGAGTCAGCCAAAAAACAAAGAGGGAACCAGTGGATGTGAAATGAACGGGTGCTAAATAACCAATCTCATCACAGGCACTAGTGTGGGAGAACTATATATAAATAAGTCATTAAAGATAAAGAAGCTATATTTTAGCATATCTAAAGTAGTATAGAGAATTAACATGAAGCTTCTGGTCCTATTCAGCAAAGTTTAGAACTGAAGGAAATAGTTGAAAAAATAAATAGATACAAGACATAAAAGGAATTTGAAGTAGGCATGGGTATCTGCGGATGGTACTTGCTTCAGCCAGAAGTTGTAGGCTTTGTATCCCTGTAGTTGCTTGGTATCAGCTGTTTACCTTCCTGACCTGTACAAATAACTTTCTCAGAGACTCATAACTGGAACAGGTTTGCCACTTGAGGTCTTTTTCAGCTTTATGGAGCTGTCAATTTTAAATATTAGGTTAATTCTGTTTGCATACATGCTAATGAAAAAAATCAATGAAAGACTGAAGAAATTCATTAGCCCTAACTCCAGCTGCCCTGGGTGTGCCTCAGATGCAGATAAGAGACCCACTGTTCAGCAAAGGCTTGTTTTTCCAGATAAAGCAAAGGCTTGAAACAGCAATCCACAGGGACAGTGAAAATCCTGAAAGTGCTGTTGAAGAGCACTAGGAATAAACGTGCTCATATAAGGGTCTGGTTTCTGTTCTGCTCTGTAATCTTTGTGCATTTGGTTTGGTTTCTTGGCAGTTCTCTTAGCTTCTCTCCTAATTGCTAATGTGGAGAATGTATTGTTTTTGCTGATTGCAATCGAAGTATTGGAAGACTTTATAAATTAATATTGACAAAGTGACAAGATAATTTGAATTGTATAGAAATTTCTTTCTTGGTTCCCTCATTTATGAAAACGAAGAACTTAGATCACATGATGTCTGAAGCCCCCTCCAGTTTTGAGAGCCAGGTTTTGACACCACTCCATTTATCCAAACATCTGCTCCCTTAGAATGATGCTTGTATAGGACAATTATCTCCAGCTAATGGACAGAGACACTAAGGCAGAAGACGTTAACTAAGGTGCTTCAGAGACAGAGGGATCATTTGAATCTGGAAATGAACCCAGCTGTATTTGTAGCTTTATCCCAGACATCTTTTTTGTCTAGTTACTAGAATCATGGATAAAAGGCAGAACTGAAGGAAAAAAATCTACCATTTAACTCTAGCTATAAACCTCAAATCAAGTACTTTAGTAGTCACTTTAGGGAGAACTATTCTTCAGCACAAAGACTTGCTTCTTGGTCTCCAGCTGTGAGCAAAGTGGCCACTGGATTGGCTGACTGCTTCCAGAAGGTTACACAAGACAGAGAGTGTGAGGGAAGAGGTTCTAATTATCATCTGATGCTGTATCAGACCACTCACATGAGAAATGATTAAAAATCAGATTTTGACTGAATTTTGTTTGAGATGTTCATCTTCTGAACTCTGTTCACACCACGTTTGAATAAGTGATATTATGAATAATAACAAGGGAACTGATGCTTTTACACTGCCAGTGGATTGTGGGTTAATTAATACTCCTGTTGGTAATGAAGCAAGGTGAAATGAAGTGAGACAGAGCTGAAGCATAAGGTCATTAATGTAAGCTGATTAATAATGGAAATGAGGAAGTTTTCATTACAACATGAGCAATGGGAAAAGGAGATGTTTATTGGATAAGGATATAAGCAGGAGTACAGCCTACTTTTCAGGGAAGCTATTCCTGATTAAGACAGATTGGATCAGTGGAGTACATGCTTTAAAATCGCATCACTTTCATGTTTGTACCACATGATGTCTTCCAGTACTTTAAGTTCGAGTCTAGAGCACATAGAAACAAGCTGAAATATTGTAGGGCTGTGGGAAATTAACTTCAGTAGGATCTGAAGATAGGAAATGGGAAATGATGCACACAAGAGGCAAGAATTACCTTAGAAAGTAGACCTTTAGTCTCCTGACTGTAACACTTTGAAAAACTTGTGCATCTTCACAAGAGTTTTTGGACTTTCTTCTTTGAATACTTCTTCAATATTTTAAGGAAAATATCAACAACTTTATGGTGGGTTAGAGTGAAGGCCAGGTCCTGGGCACAGGAGGTGAGGTAGAGGATCTTTGAAAGTTTCCTTCGCACATTATGTTCTAAACGAAAATACACATGTGACTGCTTGTTTCTGTGAAGTCTGTCCTGGTGGTGAGCCCCACGAGGGTTTGCCTTTGTAAACTGTAGCCAGACCAAAAGACTTAGAAATGAATGGAGTTCCTCCTTTATTCACCTTTGTATATTTTATTTGCTTTATTCCCCTTATTTCCGTTTTCTTTGCTTTCCCTGAAATGCTTTCCCTCTGCCTCAGATGCACAATTAGGTCCTCATCTCTTTCAATAGACAACTGTGGGGAACCTTAGGTATTTCTTCTTTGTAGTTCAGTAAATTCTAGTTTCCTAGAATGGCTGGTGGATAAATTATTACAAATAATAAAATACTCTGGTACACTGAGAGTTGCCATGCATATGTGCATAAATTACCAAATTTCAAAGAATCAAAATGTATAAAATTACCATCTATTTTTAAATATAAAGCATAAAGGCCCTCTCTAATAAGTCACAAAGTATGTAGAATATCTTTGGTTTTATAATCATGTGAATAAGATATTGGCTTAAATCTGTATGGTCTCTTTGACATAGGGTGAAGGTTGCTTTTTAAACACAACCCAGTATTAATTGTAGTTTTTCTTAAAAAGATGTGTTTGAGAAAAGCTTTTAGATTTCCCTTTATATTTTGTCTCCCTAATACATACCTTTTAAAAACAAAGGCTGCTACTTCTGTTATTCTATCTATGGTTCTATAATCTATAATCTCTGTAGCACAGTTTCTCAGTTAATTTGTGCTGATTTTTATTCTCAATAAACTTCTTTTTTTGGAGGGGTGGTTTTTTTTTTTTTAAAGGAAAATGAATGTTTATTTCCTTAAAAAGAAAATGCTTTTCTCAAGTTTTAAAGTTTTAAAAATGACCAAATTTTCTCAGTGAATTTGGGGTATATTGGCATACTTAATATTGTACTTTAGTAGAAACACTTGTGATTTTGTGAGCATTCAGCTGTATTTCCAGAAACATGTTTAAATGTGTGATGGGAGTCAGGTACTTTTGAAGCAGCAGATTCTTAAATTTCTGGAGATGAGATAGTGTCTCAAAAGTGTGTTTACTTTTAGCAGAACCATAGTTTTAATGTAACATCAGCAAATGAAATTACTCGAGACTATGTTTAAGGCAATTCAGTGAATGAAAAAAATTCTTTTCTCTCTCCCTCTGTTCCCTCTCTCCCTCAGAGATCTTGTGTGTCATCTTGACTCTTGATGGAATTAATGAGGTCATCAAGTGTTCTTGTCCATGTTTTTAAATGCTGTGACATCATCCTCAGTGAGACATTTTAGGGTCCTGTCAGAAAATGGAGGAAAAAAGTGATTTTTGTGTACAAGAGTGCGCATCTCAGATCGTCTTATAGGTGTAAGGAAGGAATACTAGTAGTGGATGGCAGTCTGTTGGTTATAATCACCCCATGTCAAGTCTCTCACAGCCTGTTTTATCAAATTACGGCTTTAGGGAAAGTGTACAAAGCCACAGAATTGTTGTAATTGACAATCACATGTCTAAAAGGGATGCTCTTCAAGTGAGAGAACTTTTGTCTGTAACACACCTATAATTGAGCTTTTCCTCGTTTCTCTCTGCAGTCTTTCTCATTATAACCTTCCCCTCCCATTTCCCATTATCCTCATTTTCTGCCCTTGGGGCTTTCTTGCTCTACAATTGAAACCATTCTTTTCATTCTGTTTGCTGCTTTTTTGCCTTGTACTTAAGGCTGCTATTTGGCTGGCAGTCCTTCCCCCAAATCCTAGAAATAAATATGAAATGAGAGAATTGGTAGGTATGGGTGAACAGAAAGTGTGGAAAACTAAAATGTCTTGTTGTAATCCGCAGAATATCTTGTTGTAATCTAAATAGTGGCAGAAAATTACTTTCAGAGCAATCCTATATCCTTTTCTGCTCCACACTTAACCTTCTTGTCTGTTTTCAGCATACAGAATACTTGATGAACCTTCTAATTTTTAAATCTTTTAATCCTATAAATGAGCTTCACTTAGTGTGAAGATGAAGAGCAGAAGTTAAAATTGCCCATCTCATGCGTGGTAGGATATTTCTACTTAAATTCTCAGTCTAAAAATGAGCAGGAGTTTAGGTGAGTGGTGTTTATATCAGTGCTGGTGATAGACAGTAGTTTTAATATTAAAGCATCTGTTATTTTCCTTCTTTCTACATCCCTTTCTATGTGCCTTAAATAGACTTGTTATGAAGAAAGATTTATATGGTACTTAGAGCAAGTTAGTCACCCCCACACACACACACAGAATTTTCTTCTGATTTAGCTTAATAGCATTTGTTTTTGTGTAGCAGGCTTATAGGTATTGTAAATCCAGTGTCGTGTGTTTTGTTAAGGAAAAAAAGAAAGAGCAGAGAAAACAGGGTGGAGATATTTTCATCCTAACTTTAGTTCTTGTCTCCAGAGTTGAACATGTAAAATGTGACCTCCTATGTCTTAGTTCTGTTTGATCTGAATTTGAAGGCATTGCAAAGCCATTTTCATTCCCACTGATGACTTTTATAGAAAGATTTTATTAGGCTCAAATTCTGCCAGGGCTGACTGGCATATTGCGCATATCTCAGAATTATTATGACAATTTACACTATTTGACCGTATTCTGGGGGAGGTGGTTTATTCTTTTAAAAAGAAATAAAAAACATGCAAGGCAAATGTTTCTTTATCAGCACATTCTAGAAATTCACAATAGTGAGATTAGGGTAAATTCACAACACTCATCTCTCCTTATATGTACCTTTCCTGCTTATGATAGTTGAGAAACTTGAGAACAAGACCAACATTACTGATACTGTATTTGAGTTCTTGAAAATTTTCTGTGCGTATATATTTTTTGTGATTAGGCATGGCTGCATATAACAGGAAATCTTGAACAGTGATGTACACAAATACATACATATTTCTCTCTCATGTGAAAATAGAAATAAAGAAATGCACTCCAGAGGTGGTAAGGCCCATCTGAAATCAGCCAGGGATGTATTCCTTCCAACTCTTAATGTCCCTATATATTTCTGTCCTTTCAAAGTAATATAAACATATTGTAATTTAAAGTGCCATGTAACCACTTTTTTAAAGGCTATAAAGAATAAGTCTTATATTTTTCTCTATAGATGAGTATTTACACTAGTCTCATGTATTCTTTTTTTTTAATTGAAGTATAATTGATTTACAATGTTGTGCCAATTTTTGCTGTACAACAAAGTGATTCAGTTATGCACATAAAGACATTCTTTTTTTTACATTCTTTTCCATTGTAGTTTATCACGTGTATTGAATATAGTTCCCTGTGCTATGCATTAATCATAATCTCATGCATTCTTAGTTCTCAAGGCTTATTTAATTGTAAGTACCTTTCTCCTGTGTAATTTGAACCACTGAATTCATGATTGAGAATTCTTCATCTTTTACTCCAAAATTCTCCCTACTAGTTGTGAGAAATATTTTTCATAAATAAATTTAGCATATACAAAGAAGTAGTTAATGTCATAAGGCTTTGAAAAAGTTTTTTAAACAATAGCACAAATTAAAATTATTCTCCTCAGAGCAGGCTATAGTATACCATTTTATATATTATTGTGTTCTTGGTGATATTTCAGAACTCATATGTGCCCATTACATGTCTATGTGGATCAAATGACTGTGAATCATGCTAAGAGAAAAGCTTAAGAATGTTCTTAGGCTTATGAGTAGTAGATTTACTTTAAAACAAAACAAAACTGACTTATTATTAGAACCATATGAGACAAGGAATATGTATAAGTTAGTTTAGCCAAAAGGCAAAAATACCTTGCCCAGTGGCAGCTGATACATGTTTAATAGCCTGTTTATCCAGACATTGGACCGATAGGTGATAACTGAGGTGAGGGACAGCCAAGACATTGACATTCAAGTCAGTTCTTTTGCTTTAGGAAAGAGTGAACATGATTTAACATGACTAATGATTTCCAGTATCTATAATGTCTAGTACAGAGAAGTTTATGTAGAAGAAAAGGAGTTTTATGATTTGATCTTTTAAAACAATCATTTTCCTTTCTGTCTTTACATTTCAATTTTTAAAATATAAGTATGTGTTCAATTCAGTTCAGTTTAGTCGCTCAATTGTGTCCAACTCTTTGCGACCCCATGAATTATAGCATGCTAGGCCTCCCTGTCCATCACCAACTCCCAGAGTCTACCCAAACTCATGTCCATCGAGTTGGTGATGCCATCCAGCCATCTCATCCTCTGTCATCCCCTTCTCCTACCCCCAATCCTTCCCAGCATCAGGGTCTTTTCCAATGAGTCAACTCTTCACATGAGGTGGCCAAAGTATTGGAGTTTCAGCTTCAACATCAGTCCTTCCAATGAACACCCAGGACTGATCTCCTTTAGGATGGACTGGTTGGATCTTCTTGCAGTCCAAGGGACTCTCAAGAGTCTTCACCAACACCACAGTTCAAAAGCATCAATTCTTCGGTGCTCAGCTTTCTTCACCATCCAACTCTCACATCCATACATGACTACTGGAAAAACCATAGCCTTGAGTAGATGGACCTTTGTTGGCAAAGTAATGTCTCTGCTTTTTAATGTGCTATCTCGGTTGGTCATAACTTTCCTTCCAAGAACTAAGCGTCTTTTGATTTCATGGCTGCAGTCACCATCTGCAGTCCATGGGGTTGCAAAGAGTCGGACATGACTGAGTGACTGAACTGAACTGAGGCTAAAATACGTGTGCTGGGTAGTGGTGGTAGGTGGGAGCGGGGTGTGGAGGTTTGCTTAGATATTCACATGGACGGAATAGTCATCGTGCTGGAGCTTGTAGACTGCCCTTTGTAGTTCTTTAATGACCTCACCAGTCAAGTTCCATATCTTTACAAAGGTTGACACTTTATCCTGCAAGTTTGTCTTCAACCTGATGTAATAGGAGTTTGGTCGTCAGTTGTGACCAAACCTTTTTTGTGACCCTAAACCACAAGTCTTCCCTTTACCTGTGTGAGAAAGAAAGCAGTCATGTGATATAGGAAAGAACTCTAGTGACTCTTCTGGAGACCAGACACAAAGGCATGTCTGCTGTCAGTCACTGGTTGAGATACTTATCCTGGAAATGTTTTCAAACAGAGGCAATATGTTAAAGTAAGCTTTCTTGTATTGGAAGCCTTCAGTTTGTATAAGATCTTGTGCCAAATTGGTTAGAAAGACCCGTAGTTGTGTTTACTTTAAAGGAGTAAGTTTGTAGAATGTCTTTTTGTTTTTAATATATCTAGCTATCATGCCAATTCTTAGCTTTAAAATAGGCAGTAGATTATCCATTGATAAACTTTGTTTAAAGTAGCTTTTCTAGTGTCCCTAAAAAAATTTTTTAACCAGAAACAAAAGTTAGTAAATAAAGTTTTACTTGTCTGAAATTCAGCACTAATGATTGACAGTGACCCAAAAAATTAATACTCAAAATGGTGATATATTTCAAGTTTTGAAAGAAAGCTGATAATAGATTCTGCTTAGTGCTTAGGAGGTAAAAATGTCATACCTTGTTTTAAGTTTATTCCAGGATTAGAGTTATTGCTTGAAATAACTAGGCCTGCAATCCATGTGGTTGCAAAGAGTCAGATATGACCTAGTGACTGAACCACAACAATCAGACCTGAGACTTCTGATTTAAGACTTAATGTACAAATTAATTTTCTTCTGTTTCATGAAATTTTAGAACATTTGCCAGGCACTTAGGAACACAGTTTGTATCTTAAGAAATCATTGTGTGGTGTTGATTGTACAAGATTCAACAACTCAGTTCAGTTATGTTAGACTGAGCAAATCTTTGACATTAATTTTTGTTGATAAGGTGCTGGCAGATTGGTATTTTAAGCATCATACTCATGATAATTCCCATATTCTCATATATACCGTTAAGTAAAACAATACTTGCATTGATCATGAAGAAATTTGACCTCCTGACTCATTCGTGAGAGCATCTGCTGTTACTGATCAATGAGCTACACAATTGCAAGGAGAGTCTGTGGGGAGAAACAGTATGCTAGATGGTGTGAGAGCTGGTTGTCAGAATATCCGTAGTCTCTTTCAGTCTAACTAGAGTATGCCCCTGACACTTAACAAGGGGCGTATCTCTAAAGCAAGCAGACCGGAGACCATCACACACCAAATCCAGTGGCCTTTGAATGCTCAGTCTCATGGACCTCCCTCCAGCAACTTTTGGTGCTTTTGGTTTGCTCTCTTTTCCAGTCCTTTCTTGTTGGTTTCTATTACATTTCTGTCTCCCAATTCTCCAGTTTCTTCTCTCTCTCTTTTTTTTTTAATTCATCTTTCTCCTGCCACCATCCAAATGTGAACATCCGCCCCAGCTTAACCCTCCGCCCTCTGCTTACGTCTTCTTAGGACTGTTGCTGAAAATTCATGTTGTTCCCAACCGCTCTCATTATACAGTAGCTTCCATCTTCATTTAGCCTTCGTTAGCAAACTCTAGTCTTTGATATATTGCTCAGAAGTTTCACTTAAAGTAACCTAGGGAATCCAGGGTCAGTGCATTTAAAAATAAACCCATCCTCCCTCCCCTTAGTCCTCCTTTATCCCCACTGACTTCTGGGTTGCAGCAACTGTAATCTGTATCTTTCGTCACTTCTGACCTCAGAAGTCTCCACTCACTTTCATTTTCCTATAGAATGAGCCCCAGACTCCTTAGTCTAGAGCTCAAAGACCCTCTGGGAGTTGGCTCCAACGTACTTTTTAGGTTTTCTGTTACATCGTGTGACCCTTCCATTACTGTTTCACAACTATGTCATAGACTAAGACTTGCAAACTTGCATGTCCACAGATAGTTCATGTGAAGAAAAGAAGCCAACCAGAGTGGAACTGTGCTAAACTGGGGCGGACTCTCTGCATAAATAGTGCAGCTCAGCTCTAAACTATGGTTGCCAACTGACCTGGACCTGGCGTTGCCAGATTTCTGCTTTTTAAATATTGTCATCTAGCACAAAACAGGAGAAGGCAATGGCACCCCACTCCAGTACTCTTGCCTGGAAAATCCCATGGATGGAGGAGCCTGGTAGGCTGCAGTCCATGGGGTCACTGAGCATCTTCACTTTCCCTTTTCACCTTCATGCCTTGGAGAAGGAAATGGCAACCCACTCCAGTGCTCTTGCCTGGAGAATCCCAGGGACCGGGGAGCCTGGTGGGCTGCCGTCTATGGGGTCGCACAGAGTCGGACATGACTGAAGCGACTTAGCAGCAGCACACAACATCTTTAGGAAAAATCAAGTCTCAAAGACCACTGATCTGCACCTCAACCGCAGACACACACCCATACCCACTCCTTTGCTTACACACTTAATTTCTCTCTCCTCCAATTCTTCTCAGAAGTTCAGGGGTCCTCTCACACGCCACCTGTTTGGTGAAACCTTCCCTGGCATACGGGGGTCTCTCCTTCATCCCTATGACATCTATGGTTGGTACTGCTTGGTTGTAGTGTTACCTCACTTAGATCATGCGTGGACCAGCCACTGTACTTCCTTGTATCAACTCCTAGTGCCTCAACAAATGCTTTATGTATACTTCAGCCCTCAATATACAGTTTTGATTGGTTGACTGGTAGCACTGGGAGAAATGGGTAAGAACAGACATAAGTAATTTTATTTTAGGAAACTAAAGAACAGATGGGCTTCCCCGGTGGCTCAGCGGTAAAGAATCTGCCTGTAATGTAGGAGATGTGGATTTGATCCCTGGGTCAGGAAGGTCCCCCTGAAGGAGGGCATGGCACCTCACTCCAGTATTCTTGCCTGGAGAGTGCCATGGACAAAAGAGCCTGCCTGGCTACAGGTCACGGGGTCACAGAGAGGTGAACACGACTAAAGCGACTTAGCATGCATGCAAAGGGCAGAAACAGTTTATTGTGTGCTTGATGTGTACCAGATTCTTTGCCAGATACCTTAGCTACCCTGTTCTATCTGACTGAACTACAGCTCTGCTAGGTGTGGATTTAGGTGATTGTGCTAAGGCCCAGGGGGATGAGATACTCTGCTCAGGGCTCCCCAGGTGGGAATCAGGCTCTCTGACTCCCTCTGCACACTCTGCACTGTCTTCTGAGCTTCCCAGCAGACATGGCAGATCCGTGAATTGTGCCTGAACACAGCAGCTGCTGGGGGCTGGGACAGCAGGAGCTCATGGGGCCCGTTCCCTCTGTAACGACAGAGCGACCTGCAAACGTGACCCTTTCTCTGCGCGGAGAAGATAAAAGTGCCGCTGTTAATATTCCATGCTCCTTCTTGTGACATTTTTAAAAGGCAGCATGTGGAATTAAATGTAGCCAAGAACATAAAACCTGCTGCACTCAAGTCATTCTGTCCTAAAGAAATGCGGTGGGATTCTAAAACCAAATTTTCCAAGTTAAAATGAAAACTGATTTTTATCATTGGAAGAGTGCCACGCCATCCCTATCTGTAGTCATTAAAGGGATGACTTTTCAAGCTTGATGTAGAAACAGCATTAAATGAATAAGCATTTCTTGTGTAATCGATATCTAAAAATAAAGCTAGACCTCAAGATTTGGCAGTTTTAGAATGGCTAAGCACTACTATGGTGATATTGTAAAATTCTGCAGCAGTCAACTGAATTTAGAAGCTGTGGTCAACAGCTGCATTTGACTTCACGAATACTGCTTCTTGAAATGTGAAATACACTGAGCAAGAGGCACAACCCCTATCAGTGGCCTAGCACTTGAGCCTATGATTCAAGCATGAACGTGAAATTATTTTGTTTGTGCTTAATCAGATTACATGGTACATTTTGGCACTGCTTCTCAAAAAATAATTGTAAGTTGTAACATTCCAGGGCCAGATATAGGCCCTTTCAAGAACAAAGCTTTTCTTGACTCCTTGGACTAAAGGTTAAGTCGAGCATATTTTAGAGCACCTTAAATTTCATTGCATCTGAAGTAGAAATACAGGTGAAACAAAACTACCAACAGTACTTTAGGGAATGTGATTTACTACAGAAATGTTGAGTATTCACATTACCTTATATAGATCAAATGGCTCCAATAGGCTGTTGTCTGTCAAAATTCTTTTCATTTGCTTCCTTGGTAATTTACTTTAATGGGTGAGTGGTTTTATTATTGCAGTGCATTTTGTTGGCCTGTGTTGGAAAATAAAACTGAAGTAGATTTTTCTAATTGTTCCTAAGTCACCCTATACTCATTATGATTTCTAGACTTCAGAGTTTTGTTTTGTTTTGTTTTTAATAACTGAAAAAAGAAAAAGGCATTAAGCTTAGAATTTTTGGAAGCATTTACACCATTTCCTTTCATTTGATTAAATTTACATAACAGAACTCTATAAAAAGGATCTGTACCAAGCCAATTACCATTCCACCTTGACATAACTTGGGGATGTTCTAGACACCTTTGTGCTTTGTAGAAATAAAATGGAAATTTTTAGTGCTTTATATACTTAAAGTGATAGAAAAAATTTTAATTTATGCATAAAAGAAAAATACATTCAAGTAAAATCAAATAAAAATAGTTCTTATGCCTTTAAGTTTAAAAAGTAGCAGATGATCGGGAAAAGTTCTGTATTAATTAACACCATGGCTAATTATAGACATAAATTTTAGAGCCATTCTTTAGATTTTTAAGCATATTAATATATTTTTATTTCCAGTGACACAGTTCTTAAAACTGTAATAGTATTTGCCTTCCAGTTTTGGTTGTTATTAGCATTTTACTTTTATACTGCAAAAAGTAATTCTTGTCATTAAAAATTCACTACAAAATTTTATATTATTTGTGGGAAGAGAGGGTATGCCCAAAAGGATAGCTGAGTATTTTTGTCCTTGATGAGCTAAGAACTTGGGATTAGATTTAGTGATTTGATTTAATGGATAGAATTTCAAAGACAAGTTTTTTTGTATATTAATACCTAGGTATTCATTAAGCTAGAAATAAATGAGTGCATCTTTTTATTCAGAATGTGAGTCTGTATGGCCACTATGAATGTGTTTAAGTGAAAGATGTTTTTATATACAAAAGTGCTTTTCTACCTAGAGTCTTAAATTACCATTAATTAAGCAGTATATAATAATATAATATATAATTATAGTGTTTTAATATGGTTGCTGGTGGATTTGCTAGTCTTTCTAAATGGCCATTGTTGGCTAATAGTCTTCAGGGGATCATTTATATAGCCATTGTGGTTCTAAAAATATGTCTAAATACCAATGGGACAACCTTTTTTTTGAAGTGTGGCTATTAAAATGCACTTGTATTTGAAGTGTGTCCTTTTGATTAAATCACTCAATTACTTTCATATGCGGCAAAAAAAAAAAAAAATACCAGTACTGAAAAGAATAAAGGAAAGCTGGAAAGCTCTTTTTATGTAGAAAATTTTCAGAACAAAATGGTAGTTATATAAAGATTTGAATTAGGAGTGTTGGGAATCTGTTCTACTCATAAGGAATTTTAGTTGTTCTTTTCATTAGATTTTTAACTGGATATGTTTTTATATAGCCTCATTGTTTTTACTTTAATTATTATTTCTATGGCAGGGAGATAATTAGGTAAATGCTGTTGAATATTAAATATGGTAGTAGCTTCAGGGAAAATAAGCATTTCTGGGTCAAAGCCCTCAACAAAGTATTATGTTCTATGAGCTGGCTAATGGACTTGAATGCCAAATGGTTTTGCCACCACCCAACCAAACTCTCTGAGTCACTCAGTTCATCATCTAAGACTGTTTTGGAGTGGAATGGCTGCTTATGTCAGTTTATGGTGTTCTTTTTATTTTTTATTTTATTAATACAGTTCTTTATTGCATAAAATACTGTATATATTACTTACAGGTATTTCCAGTATGGTGTTCTTTTTAATGTGAATTTTTCATGGAGTAAAACTTGATTAGAGAATACTTCCAACCTCATTAAATTAGCTAAGTGTAAGAACATTCCAAGGGGCTTCCCAGGTGGCTCCGTGTTAAAGAACCCCTCTGCCAATGCAGAAGACGCAAGAGATGCAGGTTTGATCCCTTGATCGGGAGGATACCCTGGAGGAGGAAGTGGCAGCTCATTCTAATATTCTTGTCTAGAAAATTCCATGGACAGAGGAGCCTGGTGGGCTACAGTCCTTGGGATCACGAGGACACAGTTGAGCAACTGAGCACACACATAAGAACATTTCAAAGAATCAGAACCTGAGTGTCACACCGAGAACTTTATGTGCTGACTTGTGGGAGTACTCAGTGACATCACCTGTTGATTTCTGTGTCTTATTTGCTCCAATCTGTAAGGGACCATTGGAAAGCCTAAAGTAATTCTAGGCTTCTCTGAGGTCCTTACTTCCTGTATCTAATACTGAATGCAAAAAAGCTTTAACTTCTAATCAGACCAGAGAAGCTGAGGATTGTCATCAACCATATTTAGTACAGAGAAATGTCCTTATCCGTGAACGTTATTGTTCAGCAGCATCCCAGAGTGATAGTTTGCAAGTTAGTTTCCCAGATATCCTAGGGGTTCAGATGTCACACCATTGTTGGATCTTAACTTCAGCTATTTAAAACCCTGTAATGAAAGAGACACAAAAATTTCAAATGTACATTCCAAAGTTTTCACTAGGATGCCAGTGACTAACTTGTGCTGCTGAGTTAACTAACTTCGGGATAGATCTTAGAATAAAATTTCTTCTGCCTTTTTGTGCATAGATCGGAACTTTTGTGAACAAGGACCTAAGTAGAGAACCCCTAGCTCTGCTGTGAATGTAGGCTGCCGGAGTCCACTTGAATTCAGTTGTGCAGCAGCCGCATTCCCCCAGCTTGCCCGTGCCGGCCTTCTCTATGCCCTGCAAGGCCTCGGCACATCTGTTTGAGAGCTTGCTTTTCCATAGACTAGCAGTAACAGTGACTCTTCACATACGTGATGCAATATGTGTAAGCTTAGGCTCATTTTACATTTTAGGTGTGGTTTTTTAAATTTTATTTTATTTTTTTAGTGAGGAATACTGTTTGCTTGGGCTTCCCTGCTGGCTCAGAAAATAAAGAATCTGCCTGCAGCGCAGGAGACTGGGTTCGATCCCTGGGTTGGGAAGATCCCCTGGAGAAGGGAATGGCAACCCACTCCAGTATTCTTACCTAGAGAATCCCATGGACAGAGGAGCCTGGTGGGCTATATATAGTCCATGGGGTTGCCAAGCATCAGACACCACTGAGTGACTAACATTTTGACTTTTTCACTGTTACTTATCTGAAAAAAATAAATACCTTTGAAAAGACAATCCCTAATACTCTTCATGAACACCTCTGATTCATTTTAATAAAAAGCTTCTAGAAAGCAAGAAGTTTTGGTAACCCATTACCATTTGCAACCACTTTACCTGTGTAGATCAAGAGTATCTTGCTATTTTGCAGCATAAATAAACCATGGAAATAAGTTAACCCCTGCAGCTGATATAGGGCTGTAGGTGTCGTTCACAGCCTCTTTTTATCAGAATTTTGTGTTCTTCAAAGTAGTCTGTTTTGCACTGATAACTTTTAAAGAAGTGTTGCTGGTTATTTCTAAAAATATGGAATTTTTCCAGTCTTCAAAATGGAGCTATACAGTTCTGTTCTGGACAGTTCTTCCTACTTTCACATTTGTAGTATGAAAGAGTATCAATGCTATTAAGTACACAGGCTCACTATTGATAGAATTTTATAGCTAAAATGTTGGTATCCAGAATGTAAACAACATGAAAACTAAATAATAGAGTAAAATGAATTTTAAGATATGGAGAGTACATAAAGACTACTATGGCAAAAGGTCTACTTTGCATTCTGAATATAAATCTTTGTAACATTTTTGAAGTTTTTTAGAGGTCAGTAAGTTTGCCTGTTTAGCAGTTCCGTATTATATGTAAGCTGAACTTTTTAAAGAGCACTCAGCCAAAGAGGCAATAAAAATGGGACCTGTTTGTGTTGAAGAGGTAGAAAAGGAATTAAGAAGGAGTATGTCATGATCCTTTTTATCTGCTCTCCATTTTTAACTGGACTCAGGCTTGTCTCTCTTCACAGCAATAAGAAAGTCACTTTTCACTTTCCCAACTTCTTATAGATGCTTTCAAGAGATAAAGGTGAATGGCCTTGGAAATTGCCGTGTATCCTCTGGCTTTTATTATCCATTGTTCTTATCCTAGACTTAGGTAAATGGCTCTTGTGCTGTGCTTACTCGTTCTTGTGTCCGACTCTGCGACCCCATGAACTGTAGCCCACCAGGCTCCTCTCTCCATGAGGATTCTCCAGGCAAGAATACTGGAGTGGGGTGCCATGCCCTCTCCAAAGGATCTTCCCAATCCAGGGGTCGAACCTAGGTCTCCTGCATTACAGACTGATTCTTTACCATCTGAGCCTCCAGGGATTAGAACTTACAGGTGTCATTTCCTGTAGGTCTGCAGTGCATACTTCAGAAATCATATAAAATTTATTTTTAAAAGCACATTTTTTAATACATTGGTTTTCCATAACATCTCTACCCACAAATATAGATGAGGTTTTAAGGAAGGAAAAAAACAGATGACAAAATTATATGTTTAGAGAGCCTTGTAATTAAAAACAAAGAAAAACCTGATTGCTTGAGGCATTCTGTATGAAGAGTTTTTAAAAGTAACTTTAATAAATGTATTTTGCGCTAAAATTCTGCTGACCTCACCCCTCGCGCCGCCACCACCGCGTATCCTATTTCCCAGAGCCTGGCCAAGCAGCTCACCCCCCTTATCTCCGATCGGCTCACCTTGTGTGTGTTTTCCTTTCTCTGCAGAGACGCTCCTTGATGACTTCCTTCTCACGTACACAGTCTTCATGACAACTGACGACTTGTGCCAGGCGCTGTTGAGGCAATATCCTTCATCAGCTTCAGGATGCCGTGTCAGCTTCCTCTCAGACAGATGTCTCACATTAGGAGTTAACTGCCTTTCTTCATTGACTCAAGCCTTCAGTAGAGTGTGGCCGTGTTAAATATTAATGTCATGATAGCCAAGGTGAAAGATGGAATGAGACAGAGGATGCAGGGGGGGCCAGAGATGCAGAGCTGCTGTTTTCACATTCTGTGTCGTGGGTACACTGTGTGTCGATACTGTGTTTTCTTCAAACCTGTGTCAAAAGGCTTTAGAATCTAGAGATGAATTTGGCCTACTGGGTAAACCCCAGAGTCAAGAGGTTGAGTGGATCGGCAGTAACTGAACGTACAAGACAATCATCAGTTAGTGCCAGACCACATGGGTGGGGAAGCATGCATGTGTGATAGCATGTTTCTGGGCAAGTATCCTGGGGAAGACAAGGATTTCCCACTTGGGAGGTCTGACCCCCAACTCCCTCCCCCAATCAGCTGTCATCATTTCAGAGCTTTGTCAGGGCACGCTGTCTTAGGATGATGGATGTGATTAGAGGGTTAATGACCAGTTAAGGAGGCTTTAGGATTGCATACACTGGCTAGAAGAGATGCAACAGATCAGAGGCCAGGAAGCCATGCCATGGAAACGCACTCAGTTTCCAAATGAGTGTCTTGCCTTACAAGGTTTAAGGAAGAGTTTTTTCTTTATCAGAAGTCAGGCCATGAAGGCCACAGGAAAAGACAGAGGAGCATTTGCATAAGTGGAAATAATGCAAGATAAGTCCTTATATTATGCCTTTCAAGAGAAAAACTAGAAGAAATGCATACTTTAACAAATTCTTTGTGTTTGCCTGAGTTTGTTTCACAGGTAGACATCAAAGAAATCAGATGTCCTTGATGTACTTTTTTTTTTATTCTGAGTTAGTTTTCTGAATTAGTTGCTTTAATTTCATGTGAAATAACAATGATTTTAAGTATTGCCCACCCCGCCCCAGATGTAGCCATTCTAAAATATTCAGTGTTATCTATAATTTTTCTCCTCTATTTATTTTTAATTTTTTTATTGAAGTATATTTGATTTATAATGTGTTAATTTCTGCTGTACAGTAAAGTGATACCATTTTTATACATATAAATACTATTCTATATATTTATAGTATAAATACTATTCTATATATTTTTATATATATATATATAAATACTATTCAGTTCAGTTCAGTTGCTCAGTCATGTCCAGCTCTTTGCAACCCCATGGACTGCAGCACGCCAGGCTTCCCTGTCCATCACCACCTCCCAGAGCCTACTCAAACTCATGTCCATCGCGTCGGTGATGCCATCCAACCTTCTCATCCTCTGTCGTCCCCTTCTCCTCTCGCCTTCAATCTTTCCCAGCATCAGAGTCTTTTCCAATGAGTCAGTTCTCTGCATCAGATGGCCGAAGTATTGGAGTCTCAGCTTCAACATCATTCCTTCCAATGAATATTCAGGACTGATTTCCTTTAGGATAGGCTGGTTGGATCTCTTTACAGTCCAAGGGACTCTCAAGAATCTTCTCCAACACACAGTTCAAAAGTATCAATTCTTTGGCACTTACCTTTCTTTATAGTCCAACTCTCACATCCATACATGACAAATGGGAAAAACCGTAGCTTTGACTAGGCAGACCTTTGTTGGCAAAGTTAATAGCTGCTTTTTAATAAGCTGTCTGCTGCTGCTGCTGCTAAGTCGCTTCAGTTGTGTCCGACTCCGTGCGACCCCATAAATGGCAGCCCACCAGGCTCCCCCATCCCTGGGATTCTCCAGGCAAGAACACTGGAGTGGGTTGCCATTGCCTTCTCCAATGCATGCAAGTGAAAAGTGAAAGTGAAGTCCCTTAGTCGTGTCTGACTCTTAGCGACCCCATGGACTGCAGCCCACCAGGCTCCTCCATCCATGGGATTCTCCAGGCAAGAGTGCCATTGCCTTCTCCAAATAAGTTGTCTAGGTTGGTCATAACTTTTCTTCCAAGGAGCAAGTGTCTTTTAATTTCATGGTTGCAGTCATCATCTGCAGTGATTTTGAAACTCAAAAAAATAAAGTCTGTCACCATTTCCATGGTTTCCCCATCTATTTGCCATGAAGTGATGGGGCTAGATGCTATGATCTTATATATAGTATTCTACTGTGTATACGTGCCACATCTTTTTATCCATTCAGTCCTTGATATATACTTTTGTAGGTTGGGGAGATCGTGACTGAATTATGTTTTAAAATAGCTACAAAGGGGACCTCTCTGGTGATCCAGTGGCTAAGACTTTATCCTCCCAGTGCAGGGGGCCAGGTTCAATCCCTGGTCAGGGAACTAGTGCTACATGCTGCAATTAAGACCCAAATAAATACTTCTTTTAAATGAACAGATTATAAAAAATGTTACTGTCTGATACAGAATTTATCCCTGTTTTGCTATTATATATCAGCATTAAAGAATATAGAATCCTGTCCAGTAACCCTAAAGCCTACCTGTATTTGGTGTCATAGCATTTTCTATTTCTAGTTAATTTTTTTAATGTGTCCAAGATACTCAGAAATGATCATTTGGGAGGCAAAAACACTAGGATGTTTTGGAAAGTGCCAAGCTTCTGTCTTATTCCTAAGGTTTTAAGCATGTTGCCTTTGAGTTTATTTTTGTCTAACAGCATAGTTAACACATTGTCATTGTATACAAATTGAGGAATGCTTGTAAATATAATAAAAATAATTCATGTTCTCTGAAATCTCACTACTTTAAGAAGCCACTGTTAACTATCAGTATATATCTTTCCAGGCAATGACCATGTAAATAAACATAGTTAATAGAAATGGATGATCCTGACATATTCTTTTCTTACTTGCTTTCCTAATTAACGGAATATTAACAGAATATTTGTGTCAGCAAATAGAGTGCTGGACCATCAGCCTTATGGCTAAAAAAGAGCCCTTTAAATGGATATGCAGTAATTTATTTAACTGTCTTCAGTGGTTGAAGCCTTTAAATTACTCCTATTTAATATTTTTTATTCTAGAGAGAATGTAAATTAGCAGCCCTTTTTACTTGTACACTTATCCATTTCTTTTTTTTCTTCATGTAAATTCTTATGGGTGGACAGTTGAATCACACCACAAATTATGCTCCAGAAATCCATGCTCATTTGGCACTACTTTAGAATGTAAATTTCTGAGGATCCAAGTGTATGTGGCCTACTTCTGATGTCATCTTGATGGCATAGTGTCCACCTATGTAGTGAGGCCAGATCTCTTGAAGCCACTCTTGTGATCAATGGCCCACCTGCTATCTCTTCAAGGTGGCATTAACCCTCACTGCTTGTGGAACTGTGTGATACATTTGTCATTTTGATCATCTAGTCCTTATCCTCGTAGCCTGCCACCAAGTATGTAAATCACTTTCCTGGGTTTCCTTTTGCGTTTCTAAGTGCACACCTGTTACTTTCCCTACACATGTTCTTTTCTTACTGCATATACAGATACTCGTAGATTTTTTTCAAAAATGTACTTTAACATATTTTGTGAAAACAAAAATAAATGGATCTCTTCATATTTTTACTTGCAACAATGCAGTATTCTTTCTTAACTATTTGCACCTATTCTGCTAAGAAGTATCAAGGCAAAGAAGAAAATTCAGATGTTCCTTGTCGGAAACGGAAGGTCTTGCATCTTGTTTCCCAGTGGATTGCTCTGTACAAAGACTGGTTACATGAAGATGAACATTCAAAAATGTTTTTAAAGGTAATGTAAAACTTCCAGTTACTCAGTTACTCTTTGATGCTGAATCACTGATTTTATTTTCAGTTGTGCATTTCAGTAATATCATTTGTATGTTACAGTCCTCTAACTTGTTTGTAATGTTGAAAAGTACTTTTATTTGTTTTGACTTCTGAAACCAAACATTATTTACGTAGTTAGAAATTTTAAACTTTAAATAATTCTATGTGAATAAATGTAGAAGGCAAGTTTCAAAGTCACTCATTTAAGTTATTTATTTTACGTGTCATGAGAATTTTGATTGCAAGCGAAATAATTAAGGAAGGTTAAATAAAACATACTTTAAAATTTGATACTACCTAATATGTTGAGATGTATTATGGGTTTAAACCAACCAGTCCCATATATACAATAGTGGGATAAAACATTATTTTTATCATATAAGAACTATATTGACAATGTATACATTATGAAACTTTTTCAGGACCTGCTGTATTTTGAGACATTAAAACAATCATAACTTATAAAATTGATGTTAAACCTAGATTTACATTTTAAATTAGGTAAGCTGATAATGTGTTTCTAATCACGAGTAGGCTGCAGTGTCTTTTAAACACAGATGATTCTCTGGAGACAGTTTGTAGACAGCTGGACTCTTTTAGCCACCAAAAGCATGTTAGCTGTGCAGGTTAACACAGAGAAGGGATACAGTGGGATCCATGCGGGGAAGAGTTCTATTTCAGAATAGGGAAGTGTCTAAGCTGACTTTGTCTTCATGAAAGAAACCACTTTGATTTAAAAATTCAAATATCTTTTAGACATCCAGTTAAAAACTGGTTTAAACCAAGTCTTTGACTAAACTACTGTTATTTTCAAAACAACTGGTTAGTTTAATTCAATAGATTTCTTTTTCCCTCCCAAATGATTATGTGGCTGTTATTTCTAAAAATATATTGTAGAACAGGCCTGGGAATTTTGAGTAGCTCCTACCAATAGCTGCTAAGGGTGGCCAGAGAACCACACAGTTGAGCAGGGGGCTCTGAGGTGGAACCCCGACTCAGAAGCGCTTCGGTGCCTGGTTTAACCCCTTGCATTTTTCTGGATTCTACTTATCTCTCTGATCAGGTTACCCACTGTATGAGTCTTAATCCTTACAAAATAGACACCAGACCAATTCAGCTGCCATTTTCTGCCCCCCACCCCCACCCCAGACCATATACAGGAATGTGCTGGATGACGTCTATGAATACCCAATACTTGAAAAAGAACTGAAAGAATTTCAAAAGATACTTGGAATGCACCGTCGTCAGTAAGTATTTCATTTTCCTCATCACAGATAGTAAGAGAAAGCAGCACCACGTCTGACAGAATTAGAGGTGTCTCAGAAAGATCATTTTGAACATTTCAGATCTGGGATTTATCTTGATTCGTTAGGTTTTCTAGTAGTAAATATGTATTTTTTTTTAAATATCTCAAGATGAGTGAACAGTAAATCAAGCTTATTGGCCATTTTTTTAAAAACCCTGTTCAATATGATAGGAACCAACTGAGCCCCAACAGTCTGGGTGCATAAGAACAATTATTTAATAAATTATTATTTATTTTTATAAGCGTAAATATTTAACTTGTCATTTCAAGGGTTCATAGCTATCTCTAATGGGATAGCAAAATAAGTTTTATAAACAAGTCCCAGAAAACCATGGCACATGTTTAAAGTTCATTTTATGGATTCCCTGAGGTTTCTTTATCAATTTAAAAAAACTGAAGGGAAGCACTTACTCTGTGACTTTTGTCATGTCCAGGTATCACTGAGATATCTATCATTAGTCTTTCAAATTGCTAATACCTGATTTTACTCTGATTTACCACTAACTCGTCTTCATAATTTTGGTAAATGAAAACATCAAGTCATTATTCAGTTTTCAGATATACCTGCAAAGTTAATCTGAAGGGAAATATTGTTCTCTGATTTGCAATGTAGTTTCTACTTTTTAAACATAAAACATCTGTTGTCAAGTTGTGACAAACTTACATTAAGATTTCAGCAGTCACAAATGGCGCTTCTCATAGAAAATGTTAATTCAAGCCTTTCACATTGTCAGTTAGAGACTTAAAGCCTGACTTGCATTTAGTAAAGGAAGATCCTGTGCAGTGAAGGCTATATAAATAATTTTAGGGTGTAAACAAATCGTGTGTAAACCTTTGTCCCAGTCATGAAAATCACACATTTAGAAGTTCAGAAATGAGCAACAGTGTTAATAATGAATGTTATGAATTTTGGTGGTCTTTTTTTATCATCACAGTCTACACTGTAAAACATTTCTATCACCTAAGACTAATATAAAAATATGAACAAGCAAATGAAGCAAAAATGAAAAAGAAAGAAACATTTACATTAAAATAATACCCTACTTGGAAACTGATCTGTGCTATACGGCAGGTCTTACAATTGGGAAAATTTAATTCTGGTTTAATACAAATTTAAATACATTAAATGCATTAATGTAATTTAATACATTCCACTTGAAAGCTTACATAAAAATGAGAAATAATAGATTTAAGTAAGAACATGATCTAAGTCATGATTCTTGCCTCTTTGGTATGATATAATGAAATATCTTTTAGATGCTGGAATATAATTTGAGCTGGGGACCTGCTGAAGGCCCCCCAAATCCTTCCACACATCGAAATATCCTGGAGAAGTGGGTGGCTTATTTAGCTCTCTGGACAACAGTTATTTCACCTAAGATCTAGTGAAATGTGAATAAACTTAGAATTTCTGTAGACTGAGTAAATCCAGTTATTTCCTCAATGCTCACTTTCTGTGAGTAGAAAGCAAAGTATACCTATTGAATAAATAGCTTCTTTTCTTCCTGGTTCACTTGAAATCCTAATGTCAAGTGTGTTTTACATAGTAAATGAGTGGATACTGTGCATTTTACCTTTTTGAAAAGTGAAAATCTCCCAACGGTGCCTGAAAAGTAGTATCTGTTGACAGTGGCTACATTTTTCTGGGTTTGAGACAAAGACTGACCTCTTGTTGTTTCCCTTTCAGCACTGTAGATGAATACTCACCACAAAGGAAGGTGAGGCAGACCCTTCTCTCTGAAACTGGGTGATCTGAGTCAGGGACCTTGCCTTGCCCCACTCGGCATTTCTTCATAATTAACATGAATGCTGCCCCCACGCAAGTGGGATCAGGCAAGGAGCTGGGGGCTGCAGCTTGCCTCCCTGCTCCTGCCTCATTTAGCTTTCCCTGTGCTGGTGTGGATCCAGTTTCAGCCAGATGCCCTTGACTTTATGACATTTCTGCATTTATTGTGGTGCATTTTGGAATCCTGGCGCTTTCTCAGTGTCCCCTGAATGACATAAACTTGATTGTTAATCATTGATGTAAAAATAAAAAGTCATCTGTGCAAGACTTTTTTGCCTGCAAGAGTAAGAAAGTCTTTTAAGAAAAAGGTTTGCACTCTTTAACCCAACCAAGAGAGAGAGATTGTAGCCGGGATAAATGTGTTTCCTGTTCGGCTTCAGGGGGGAAATGCAAAATGACACGTCAGGCACAGGTTTTGTAGGAGCTGATATGTCAGGTGACGGATAACCATAACGAATTATGTACCTGTTTCCCCTAAGTAAGTCAGTGCTCTACAGCACAAGTATGAAACTATCTTGAAGTGGCCTTATCCCAAAGTCAGGTTGATGTTGGGGTGGGGAAACTGTATCTTTCACAGGAGAAGCAGCTGTGGACCTTTGTAGTGGCCAGAGGTTAAAAATCACACCTGTATTGTCCAGCATGTCGTGAAGAATCAATCTGGGGGCTTTGTTCCTGTCACTGACCTTGGCCAAGGTCTATCCTGTTGCTCAGACTCTCTACCTCCACTTGTATTAATTGAGGCAACTCCCAGTTTATTCCTCTTAAGATTAGACAGATGGATTTCATATTCAAAAAAAATTGGCAGTCTCTTTTGGAACATGTTACAAACAGCTGTGGTTTTCCAAAGGGCAGCAATACATTCGTTCATTGTTCTTGTTCTCCCTTCTTGCAGAATAAAGCCCTTTTCCACCAATTCAGTCTTAAGGAGAACTGGCTCCAGCACAGAGGAACTGTCACAGAAACTGAGGAAAGTGAGTATGATTTGAGCAAGGGCTGGGGCAGGTGGAGGGTTTTAACACAACAGCGCAGCTGGAACACCTCCGCCTGCCGGGAACTGTCTCCAGATGCCAAGCACGTTAGCGTCCACAATGCAAGTTTTTTTTCTCTTGCCGTGGTATAGTTTTCTTCATCATTGAGTACTGTCCCCGAAGCCAGGACATCTTTACTTTGGGAATTAAGGGAAGGAGACTATGCAGAGTCCACTGCGTTCCTGGGGAGAGGTGCAGAGGACTGGAAAGGCACCCTCAGCTGCCTCCTCCCTGTTGTCGGTCCGTTGCCTGTGACTCACTGGAAAGTCCCCTGAAAGCGCTGTTCAGGGCTTGGGCTGAGTCATTCCTTGAGATTTAGAGGAGAAAATCTTGGAGGGAATAATGAAAGGAAGGATGTTAGAAACCCCTCCCAGCAAGGCCATGCCAGGCAGTTGCCACACACGCAGGGGGTCCTCAGTCAGTGATCGTGCCGCAAGGGCTCGTGACATCCCACCCCCGCCATCCGAGGAGGGCTCCTAGGTCAGGGCGGGGGAAGCACCTCTGCAGCCCACTGACGGTGCTGACGTGCTTTTCTGCTTTGCTGTTTTATAGCAGAACAGGAAATGGTTTCCTCCTGTTAGGGTAAAGGTTGAGTCAAGTGCAGAGCTGGGAAGTAGCCATTCAGATGTTCCTGCTATTATGACTGGAGACTTGCTCTTTAAACTCGCCGGCCCCAACAGTGCCAAAATTCTAAGTATAGATGGACATTGAATATTTGCTTAACTTCTTGAACACTTGAGCACCCAAATGTCACAGATTCCTCTTCCGTTCCATCCTTTGTGTATAACGAGCTGCTCATGAGGGTGCTTGTTGGGCCACATCATCTGTACCAAGTGGAGGAACAGAAAACCTCACCTCCTCCTCTCTCAGTTGCTAACCTTCCTTTCCCATTTGCCTTACAATTAGCTGTTTAATTTTCCATGCTGAGTTTCAAAGGGTTATTTCAAGATGCCTCAGACTGCCTTTGTTCACCATTTTACTAAGCACAATGCAAACTTTCCTCACATTTAGCATTTTGTCGACTGCATCTTTGCCTTGCTCCAAAACTCCATCTTTCTATGGAAGGAAAAAAGCCTTTTGTCTCTCACAAGTCTGTTGCAACACATAAAACAGCTGTTTGTTGGATGCTAGAGTGTTAATAGACACACCCTATCAAACCTAAAACAAAATACTGTCAGTGCCTCTGTCAAAGTGTGTTTGCTTTGAGGTTTATACTAGTAAACCCATAGTTTGTCTTTTGTTTCATTTGCATGTCTGTGAAAACATTCCTGGGTTTATTTTTGTGGTTCCATTTAAATTGCATATGGAATTTCTCTGGAAGCTACATTCTACTTCTTTTCTTCAACCTAGAAAAGAATACTTAAGTGTATTATTTTCCTGTTTTTTCTAAATAAGTTAGTGTTTTATACATTCACAATGGCTCGCATAAGAGGCAAATAAGATGTCAGTTATTTCCATCGCTATTAAGGCAGCTTCCGCTGTCAAATCATAAAGGAATATTTTTCCTGGGCCTGTTCACCATGATAGTGATAATGCCCTTGTAATAATGAGTAGTACCACAGACAAGGAAAAGGAAATTAAAAAGGCTGGAAATGTGACCTCCGTTTGAAAATTAAGCTCACTACCACCTTGATACAGGCAGGGGGTAGAGATTCTTTCTTAAAAGATCAAGAAGGCTTGAAGCCAAAAATCATAGCAAGCGACAGATTTTTAGATAAACTTCAATTCAGTCCAGTCGCTCAGTCATGTCCCTCTCTACGACCCCATGGACTGCAGCACGCCAGCTTATGCGAATTCAAATAATAAAACGTGGTGGTCTTTACTGAGCCACTGGGACTGTCAAGAGGAGAAGTGTAAAGTGAAAATGTATGAGTTAGACATTTTCGTAGGCTGCTTTGGGAGATCTCGGTAACCCTCATGGAAGGGTCTGTGAAGTCCAGTCCACGTTGCACAGACAGCTCCGTGTTGTGGTTGGGCTGGCTCGTACCTGGAGCGCACAGCGAGCTGTGGTGTGGCGTAGCACTGGGAGGCCCGAGGACTACTGCAGCCTGCTCACCTGCTTTATAATGGCTTCATCTCGTGTGTGCGTAAGCACAGGGCTCCATTCTCATACCCTCGGGCGCCCGCGTGCACATGTAAATCTAGCTGTGTCTGCCCTGTATTAAAGCGCATAGCGTGGTGGGTGCCTTGATGTGGAAAGGTCTGTACCTTGAGGCCACAGTTCTCTGTTTACTCACGATTCTTTCACCTCATGTAGTTTTTTGCCACGTGTACATAACGGAGCACTCCTACGTCAGCGTGAAGGCCACTGTTTCCAGTACAGCCCAAGAGATCCTGAGGGTTGTGGCAGAAAAGATCCAACATGCAGAAGAGGATCTGGCTCTGGTAGCCGTCACCTTCACTGGGGGTAAGTTATATTCTGTCTTTGAATATTTAATCGTTCACTGGCTTGCCTCCAAAGGGAGAGAGTTGACGTTTTTATGGAGTAAACGTGCAGTGCGTCCCTTCTGGGTCCACAGCTGGGTGATCACCCTAACAATGAGTAAGCCTCTTACCAGAGGTGTTTCCATGACAACAGTTGGGTACCATTGGATACTGAATTTCCTCCCCAAAAGCCAAACAGAGAGGCATGCCAGAAATGTATTATAAAGCTTTGAAATGTATTATAAAGCTTTCCATAGTTTGTACTCTAGATAAGCCTTCTGTTTTCATGTTTAAATTAACTTGGGAAATTGCTAAAGGATGAAATTACTTTCAGAAGCAAAAAGAAAGACGGCCTTGAACTAGTCATTTTACAAGCTGACAAGTTAATACTTAAAGACTCCCTATTGAAGGAAGCAAACACTGTACAATAAGCCTAAAACTCACGGGCAATGTTCTTTCAGGTAGACATGGGGAGTGAACTCTGGTTATAGTCTTCTGTTGGGCCTTACTTATCCTCTGAGAATGGTTTGTTGTGTGTTTTGAATAAGATCACACAGATTACAAGCTGACACTATTGATCTTGTGACCTGAACATAACCCTACGCTTCCACTGGAGCCTGTCAGATCTCTGTGTCACTGGCCTCCATTTTTGCCTTACAGTCTTTATTTAATATCTCATTAACCCTGAGAAAAAGAAAGTGACTGAGCCTCAGTAGTTGAAAAATGGGAGGACAGTGTAAACTAATCAACCAAAGATGCTGTGGGAGGGGGAGGGGGAGTATATAAAAGGCATTTCTGTTTACCTTTTGTTCTCACTAGAGTCAGGAGAGGATCAGAATGTACTTGATGTTAAAGCATTATGTGAGGGAACGTTGTCTCTTCCACTTTGTTACTCAGAGGCAGATAAAACGGCCCTACAAGCTAATCGCTTACATAGTCAAACAAATACAGCCCGCATCTCCCCAGTCCCAGTGCTTCTTTCCTTCCTCTCCCTAGGCGTCATGCCTCCTAGCAAAACATTCTCTAAAGGAAAAGAGCAAGTGTTTCAGAAACATATGGACTTACATGAATTTTAAGGGAGTTCAGAGAGTAGTTGAATGTCTAATAAAATATATTAGGAAATACTCCAGATACCACAATATTTGTATATTAAGTGACCAAAGATACTAACTGATTCTAGACAATAGTAACCTTCATCAAAATGAGCATTTGCCTCTCAAGGCAGTACTGTTACAACAAGATCATTGGGTCCCCATGCAGACAAAAGGTGCTGGAGAAAGAAAGACCCTGAGAGGGCCTGGTGGTGCAGTGGAGACCCACCCCCTTTGGAAGCTGACCCAGTGTCGGCCCAGGGCCACACACGCATCTGGGAATTAATGAATGGCTCTTTTACTACCCGCTACCTATTTGATGGCTGTGAAATACCATTTTTACACTTTATTAAATTAGATTCATCTGGCGTTCTGATGTGCATATACTCATAGCTAATCATCACTAGCAATACGAGCTTATCTCTTGAATTACCTCACAGCTTTGGAAACATGCCATCGTTTTTCATCAGTTAGTAGTTTTGTCTGTTAAGAACCTTTCTGCCTGCAGTTTCATATTCCCCAAACAATAATGTTCTTATGAAGGAAAAAAAAAAAAAAGCCCAAGGAACCTAATGTATTCCTTGCTCTAGTTACATAATTTTTAATAAATAATGTTTTCAATGCTGTGTCAAAATGAAATGACAATGAGATCTACTGTTATTTTCTCTTTCTCAAAAGAAAATACATGTTGGCCATGTTTTCAGTTTCTCTGAAAGGACTAATACTGTTGTTCTCACAGCTTTTAGTAGGTTTCTAGCTGTTTTGTGCCCAGGGGAAGTATATGCTTGTAGTAACAGAAACCTACCCAGTTACTCAGAGCTTGAGATTCTGTCACTTTTCTTTGTTTATGGCATAGTGACAAACCTGACAGTAAGAAAAATAGTTCTTAGCAAATGGAAAAATGGCTGTCAGAAAACCACGCCATTTTATTTCATAGCAAATGCAGAATGGCTCTTATAAATTCGTATCTAAGGTATTTGTGGATATACAGAGGGTTGCAGGGAGCTGTAGCTTAAACAAGGAGGGAGGATATAGAAGAATGTCAGAGCCCAGCCACGTGGGACCATTTACAGCAGGTGTCAACAGCCTGACATGACAATACATGATCTCTGCAGTGCTGGGCGGTAAAGAATGTATTTGAGTATCATTTTTGTCCTCTGTATCAAGCGGAAATGTTCAAAACAAAATCTGGCATTTGAACTGATTATGTTATCTAGAAAAAGAGATGTGATGTATTGATTTTTCCAACCATGCTAGATAAATAAAGGGCTACCTTAGGGGACACTGATGGTGTTACAGTGGAATAAACTTGAATATCACTTTGGTCAGTTCCCCTCTGTGTTTTGCAGGTAAGAGGAGGACATTTTTCTTTGAGAAGCATATTGTGTTACGAGTCCAGCTATGGTAGAAAAATGGCCAAAGGATAGGAACAATAGGTAAATAAAATAGAAGAAGAGATGAAAAATATTTACTAGTTGTCAAGAAATATAAAATATACCAATAATCTATTTTTTATTTTAGCAAATCAGTTAACTTATTCAAAGTAATGATGAGTATTGGTAGACATAAGAATTGGAAAGCAGTTTGGCAGCTTGTATCAAAACTTTTACAGATATTCATTCCCTTTGACCTAGTAATTCTACTGCTGAGAATCTGTCTTAAGAAAATCTTCTATAAGGAGCCAAAGATTTATCTTGAAGGATGTTGACTTCAGCAATAGATATTATGGCTTCTGTAATAATAGATCCCATTTATCAAATCCCTGTTATATGTCAGGCCCCTTGCTGGTATTTAGCACATATCTCGCTGTCTAATTTATATGACAAAAAAAATTGGAAACCATTAAATGTTCAACAATAGAGGAAAGATTAAATGATGGTGTAATAGACTGTTATATAACCAATTATGCATGGCATATATAAATAATTTTGACAAGTGGGTAGGTACTTACAATAAAATCACAATATAAAACCACATAAGGAATGATTACAAATGTATATGTATCTATGATTATTACTGTGTACATATGAATAGCTGTGACTATATATACATGTGTGCACATGTGTTTTTGCATAAATATGAGGACAGAGATATACCCAACTGTTACCAGTATTATTGTTGTACGGTTGCTTTCTTCTCTTTCTGTTTCTTTTTGGCCCTGTCTAATGGCAAGTGTGATCTTAGTTCCCCAACCAGGGGCCGAATCCCTGTAGTACACCCTTCAGTGGAAGCACAGAGTCATAACCACTAGGATGTCAGGGAAGTCTTCATATGGTTCCTTCAGAGATATGAAATGAAGAGTGAGTTTTACCTTCTCCCCCAAGCTGTTCTGTGTAAAAAATGACTAAATATTATAAGAATGAATCGTAAGAGGGTACCTCGTTGTGGCTAATGAGCTGTGATTATCTGGTGTCATTTGTATAGCATATGCAGAACTGAATGACATCTACTTCACATCCCGTTTACTTTTAAGTATTTTTCTCTGCCAGATTTCACTCTTTAGCAGTACTGTGAATGCATACTAGCTCTTCTTGTGTTTTTAATTATTCTTTTCTGTAAATAAAGAAAAACATGAGCTTCAGCCAAACAACGTGGCCATCTCCAAATCCCTTGATGCCTCTGGGCGGATATATGTCTACCACAAAGACCTGGCCGACACTTTGGTGAGTTCCTTTTAGCCTTGTGCTTGAAGCACACGGGCACACATGTCAGACTGAGAACGTGTATTTGTGTGTTTTTAAATGAATGTCAGAAAAATACACCAAGCTGTTTCCTCCTGTAGCCAACAGTACACTTGTCAAATAACACTGTGCTTGCTAATCAAAGGCAGGCCTGTCTTTAGGAACTGTAAGCCCTTCGCAGTTTCTAAGCCTCTCTGAAACAAGGGATTTGAGAGACGGGACACTTTCTCCAGCGGAATCTTAATTCCATTTCTTCTTTCCTGGTGGATGTATGGAGATCAGGCTGAGGAATCCATCCTGTGTTCATTTAAAGGGAAAGAGATTCTGTTCTTCTGTCCCCTGGGTGCCCTTAGAGCGTGCCATTCTCTTGAAGAGAAGGTACATGATCAGCATTCCCTGTGTAAATGGGCAACATCAGATGCCACTAAAGAGTAAGCATATGAAGAAATGGAGAAACCCCCAGTGTATGTTATTTTCAATCTTAAGTTTAAGAACCTTTATACTTAACTAGATGATTTGTTGTTGCTATTCCTAAAAACCTCAGTCTTGTGGTTGCTTTCTGGATGGTAGAGTCAGACCTCAGAGCCATCACCCATTAAAAAGTGGGCTCTAATGGATCTTGATCATATCATCGTGCGTCAGGGTCCTGGTCTTGCCGTGTGGTCATCACAGGAATGGGTCTTTCCAGCTGGGCTCCTTGTATGTATATAAGGGACGAGTCTGTATACCATGTAGGTCAACCAACACTGCTTATAATAAAAATATCTCATGTAAAATTCTCTACAAGGTCTCAAGTTGCCATAATAACATTAGTCACCCCGCCTCTGAAAGGAGGAGGATCTAGCCTGCAGGTCACTGTGGGCTTGTGGTGAGGGGGGCACTCCAGCTGTCTCCCGCTGTCCCACCCTCCCACCCCCAGCCACACACAGACGTGTCACGTGGTGCCCTCACATGTGAGTCCCCAGAGCTCTTCAGCTGCAGTCCAGGGCCTCAGAATAGCAGAGGGCAGGCTTGGGGCAGGCCTTGTGGGGTAAATAGGTGCTGTGAGTTGAGCCAGATGCCACCCTGCGTGTGAATGCTTCCCCCACCTAAAATGTCCCCATTGGAATCATAGTTCTGGTAATTTCGGCTCCAAGAGATCTCCACTGAAATGGAGCATTGTAAGGGAAGGCTGGCAGGGGAGACCACTCATATGCCCTGTGCTTGGGCATGGGTCAGTCTTCTCGGAAAGCAGGAGTCGTAGCCCTGAATGAATGGAATAGAGAAATAGAAAGTGTTTCTTGGAGAGGGCGGTGGACTACCTTGAATAACGAGAGGGCAGGGCCAGGGTAAGGGCATATTTAGGGAGAAAGTAGGAGGGATAAAAAGCCACGTGAAAATGTCCTTACAGCTCCAAATTCATAAGCAGAGATCTGTGTTTCTTCCCACCTCGTGACTCTGTGAATGTCTGCAGTGCAGCCTGGCATCTGTGTGGTCCCGGTCTAGCCAGACAGGGCCCCGAGAGACCGGGGCTTTCCCCACCTCAGCGTCTGCACATACATCATCCGTTCCACCCTTACTGAGCTCCACCCTGTACTCATGCTGGAGGTGCGGGACAGTTTGTACCTAGACCTACTCTGAAGGGAATCCAGTCTGTGGAATAGCTTGTGGAGGTCTTTGATCATGTTTTCAATTAGGAAACCTTTTCATAAATATCAGAGTTCAAAAATGCTAATAATTTATTTTGTAATTCAAAATTTAAAGACTAATATTTGGATTCTGAAATATTCCCTTTACTTTTCTATGGCATTTATTTTTGAAAAGTCCTCTTCTTCTTTTTTCCCCAAGACATTAACTGTTTTAACCTCATTAACCGTTCAAGTCAAATGAGAGAATTTATTACCTTAATTTAAAAAATCAGATGTTTTGAAAAGATGCCAAATAATTTTTAATAAATTTAACAGTGATGGCAGATTTAAAATTGTGGTGGCATTTAATAATTTTCTGTCAGATTTTAAAGAAATATTACTATTACCAAACTCTTCATACCCATTTGTCTAGGAAAAGCAATTGATAATTTAAAGTAATCATACACCATGGGGTATAAATGAATTAACTTTTATTTTTTATTCTCTTTAAAAAATTTTTTTTTTTTTTTTTTGCTTTCCACGGGCATGTTAGTAAAATTTGTAAATGCGTGTCTGGGATGAGACTCGTTAAACATATTTCCTGTAAAAGCCATGTCTGTCTTTATTGAAGTGCACTGTGACATTTCTTTTGTTTGTTTTTATCCTAACCCTGCTGGCAGATTAATTCTTACCAGAAACCAAAGTGACTTCAGGGCTTTTGCTTTCATTATGCTGTCTGCTGGGGCTGTGTTTTATAATCAGATTTGTGCGTACAAGTGTGTGTGTGTGTGTGTGTGTGTGTGTGTGCACGTGTGCATGCCTGCTTGTGGGGAGGGAGGGACAACTCAGTGAAGTATCATTGATCACATTCTACAGCTTCTGAGGCTGTTTCCTGAATTGGCTGTAACTCACTGAAGGCGAACAGACCAGGGAAGCTATTAAGTGCCGTCAGACAAGATTATTTTTCTAATGTGGGCTTCTAGTGCCTTTCTGTGGCCAGCCAATTCAGTGCCAACCATCTGGGAATTTACTGAGGATTCTTTTGCTTCTGTCGGTCGCTTTAGAATCCATTTGCAGAAAATGAGGAATCACAGCAAAGGTCGATCAGGATTTTGGGAATGAACACTTGGGATCTTGCTCTGGAATTAATGAATTTTGATTGGAGCCTTTTCAATTCAATTCACGAGGTAAGTAAAGGGGGAAGTGATCAAATAAATGCTAGTGCCACTTTAACTAGGAATTCTTCTTGAAGAATATTCGTGTGTGATTAGGTTTTAAGAAGATCCATTTTCTGGTTGATATAGTTATGCTTTGGGATACCATGGCCCACAAAGATACTTGGAGACTTGAAATATATTGAAAGACTGATCCAAACCTAGGAAAATTAGAATACATGATCATGCTTTATTTGCACCTAATACAATCAGATATTTGTGTAATGTATTAATATGCTATATTTTTATGTTTGAAAATGTGAAGGTTGAATGGGGTTGAAGAGGTGTTTTACATTTGAAACCTTTGATACTGACATTTTAATTTTTCCATGGCTTTAGAGTACTTATATAAAAATCACATTTATGTTTGTTCCTACATGCACACACACACTTTCCTAAGAATATTCTATACATTTAGATTATGCTGCAGGACTTCAAGCACTTTCTTGGACATTTTGAGGTATATTTCAAATTTTTATGTCCATCAACCTCTCCCTTGAGGACAGCTTAAACATTTATAAAACATGAGATGAGGAGCAGAATGCTACTGACAATTGATGAATAAATGTAGTCAGTGGAAAGGCTCACAGAAATCAGTAGATGAAAAATGAGGTAGACTGAGTTGCATTTGCTTTGCCGGGTAGTGAAATGTTTCATCACAAAAAGGCCTTTCCTGCTGAAGAAGGAATTCATGCCTAATTAAGGGACCCCCAAGGTTCTTTTTCATTTTGAAGCATCTTTTAAATGTCCTCATATTTTCTCACGGAAAACATTCCAACATAACAATCTAAATTTGAGCAAGCAGTAAACTCATTCAAGCTAAATAACTTGTGACTTTGGAAGTGTTGGTAGAGTGGGATGTGTCCCTGCTTATGCAGTGGGAGGATGTGAGTTTCCAGTGTAAAACACACACACACACACACACACACACACACACACAGCTTTCCGGTTAGAAAAAAGTCTCTTCCATGGCTTGCATGGAATAGTCACTAGTTACTGTCAGTTTTGTACCTTATTCTAATCTTACTATGATTTGACAGTGTCTCATTTCAGTGGTTTTCAAAGAGTAGATACCCACACCAGCATCATCAGTATACCCAGGAATTTAGTAGAAATGCAAATTTTTGGCCAGACCACAGACCTGCTGACTCAGAAAATTTGGGGGTGGCGGGGCAGGGGGCATAGCAGTCTGTGCTTTAACAGACCTCCAGGTGATTCAGATTGACACTGAAATGTGAAAGCCTTGTCTAGAGAATCTAACTATGAGGGTCTAATGTACATCTGAACAAATGATGTCATTTGTGCTTGAAGTTGCCTGTAGAACAAGTTTGAGAAGTTTGGATTTGATTCAGCCTGTGATGTAAGTGTCTTAGGTTTTCATGAAAAGCATCATCTTTGCATTCTAAAAAAGTACATTTATGTAAGTCTTTTATGTGAACATCATTTCATGAGGCATTTCTGAAAGTCAACATGAATTGTCTTGAATTTAATATATTGTTATTTGTTATATCTAACATATTATGACAGTGGCTATCTGAAATAGTTCTTAAAAACCTATTTGCAGGGCAGGAGTAGAGACACATATAGGGAACAGACTTGTGGACACAGTGAGGGAAGGAGAGGGTGGTACAAATTAAGAGAGTGGCATTGATATACATTACCATGTGTTAAATAGATAGCTAATGGGAAGTTGCTATGTAACAGAGGAAGCTCAGCTCAGTGCTCTGTGACAACCTAGAGGGATGGGATGGGGTGGGGGATGGGAGGGAGGCTCAAGAGAGAGGGGCATATGTATGCTTATGGCTGATTGACACTGTTGGATGGCAGAAACACAATACAACATCGTAAAGCAATTATCCTCCAATTAAAAATGAACTCTAAAAAATGGATTGTGTTTTGTATCAACTTGACCCTGTGCTGTAACAGTAAATGCTGGCATGAATACACTGTCTTTCAGCAAGAGCTGATCTACTTCACATTCAGCAGACAAGGAAGTGGGGAGCACACAGTGAACCTGAGCCTGCTTCTCCAGAGATGCAATGAGGTCCAGCTCTGGGTGGCCACAGAGATTCTGCTCTGCAGCCCACTGGGCAAGCGAGTGCAGCTGGTGAAAAAATTCATCAAAATTGCCGCTCAGTGAGTGTCTAGTGATAAAAAATGAATTCTGCTCCTCTCCTTGAGAGGGACTCTGTCTTTTCCCTGTGATGGGATGGGATGGGATATGAAGAGATGGAATACAAAAGGGTAACAGTGAGTTAAGTGACCAAATGATTGGAAAGGTCTGTTCTGAATATTTCTGTCTTCACCTTTGAAATATTTTTATCTTAAAGTCAATGTCAGAATACCAGATCATAGCACCCTGTACTGAAGGAAAAAGCAGGCAGTGCACACGTGCCCCATTGTGCAGCTAAATTACATGGTGGCCAGGTGAGCTACAGTAGGTTAGGAAAATGGGGGGAGATGATGAGAGACGGTGAGAACTGTTGAAAGTCAGATGTGTTTCAGCGTTCTGCTCCTGGCTCCTTGATGCCCAGAGTACGAACTTTCATTGATTAAATTTACTTTTGTATATAGAATTCCTTCACTGGACTGTGTTAGCTTCCAGAGGACAGGGACCATTTCTAATCAAACATTGGACCTGGGGTACCTTATTCTAAAGTTGGTAAATAGCAGTGACTCAGTAGTCGGTTGGATGACATTTTAGTAACTTCCTGGGAGCGTCTCTTAAAATACCAGGATTAATGTCCTGAGACCACTCTTGGGACAGCTTTCTAACACAAACAGGCAACAGGAGTCCAGATCTTTCCCAGTTCCTCCTACCTTCCAGTCTTTCCGTTTTGTTTTTTTTTTTCTCCTTTGTTTTTCAAAGTAGTTTTTGTATCAGTTTTTGGGTACCTGTCAGTGTAATGCATTTAGGAAATCTGTACTGACCTCATTATGCTTGCATATCTGTGCAGGGTGTTATGGGGGAATCAGACTGCAGTTACACCCAATACCTGCCTTTGAGAACTTGGCGATCTGCGGGGCAGGGGAATACTTTCTATAACTCCAATGGCTCATTTGCGAAATAGAAGCCAAGGGTGCCCTACCATGAGATGAAGTTCTTTCAGGGACTTTAGAGGATGGGAAGCTTCTATGCCAAGGGTATGGGAAAGTAGGATTAGAAAAACACTGGGAAGAAAGTAGCATTTTGAATTCTAGGTAAAAATTCAGGAGTACACTCTCCATGGAGTTCAAACTCACAAGAGCGAAGCAGAGAAGTTGATGGGAGGCAGAGAGCATGTGGTCAGGAAAAGGAACCTCGTCCAGTTTGGCCTGAGTGGAAGGTATTTATGAGGAAGCTGTGGGAGACCAAGCTTAAAGGGACGATGAGGCCAAATTGTAAAAGATGTTGAATTTCAGGTTGAAGAGTTTGGACTGAATTGAAAGGCACTAGGATTCTTTATATGCCTAAATCTTGGACTGCTTTTATAATGAATGCTCCTTTTTTTTGTTTTTAATTCAGTCAGTACATTTTCTGTATTACCCTATGAACTTCCTAAAGATAAGGCTCTTTGTGGTCCAGAACATTCTTACAAAAGCCAACTACTTGGTGGAAGGGGGCACTAATATCCCAAGGAGTAAAATGACACCACATAACTTAGTTCCCAGTGTAAGATCATAGCTGTCCTCAGGGAAATGACGTACGCATATTCACATCTTTTCCATATGGCCCCATGCTCTTGAATTATTTGCTGTTCTGGCCTCTATTCCTAGCCCATAGAACAGAATTCCAACAGAAACGTAAAGTTGAGTTCTTCATAATCACACTGGTACAGATAGCCCAGGGAAAACAGTTAATTTCCATGATCATGCGGTGTCTTCCCTGCCTAAGGCATCCTATTTGCATATTCATGTTTCCTTCCTTCTTACCAATCCCATCCCCCACCTCTGTGGATTGAGTGGATTTTATTTCTTCAGACAAAGGAATGTTTGCTGAACTGAAATGTTTTAGTGTCAGCCTGTTCTTACCTTGCAATGAATTAACCTTGGCGAAAGAGGACTCCAGATGGCAATGGTGACCCATATTTGTGCTGTATCAATTTGTCTTATAGAGAAGTAAGTCATCCCTATATTCATTTTTTTTTCTTTTTACATTCAGATATTTATTGTTTGTGGATTTTTTTAATTGTAAGTATGACTGAAAAATCTGAGCCAGGAAAAATTTTTATGGGGAGGTAAAAGATAAAAAGATGAGAATTATTACATCCAAAGATTTTGTGTAGCTAAATGGTTTTTGAATATAAAAGAGGATAGTATACTTTTTATAGTAAATAATAATAAAATGATTTGCCCCCAGGGTCTTCACCTCCAACAAATGCTACCTGAAAGTTTTGTTGTATACTGTGCATTTGAGTGTTGGAGAGTGTATAAAAATGTCTAGTTGGAAATGGTAGAACCAGTGGGGCTCCCATCATGCACTACGGTGGGAGGAGGGGAAGAAAGGGAGAGCATCCAGTTGAGATGCTTCTGGCACAGGGATGGGGCTGTTCTCACTGACCACAGGGCCCTCGGCAAGGCTCCCAGCGTCATCACGTGAAGAGATGGAGCTGACTCGAGTCTGCCCTGGCTGGCATGAGCTTGCCAGGGTGAGATGAGACAGGAGGGGTGGAATGAGGGAAGAAAGGGCCAAAGAAAAGCAGAGTTGCGGTATGGATACCCTTAGGCTCCTTTATTTCTTAGAAACAGATGGACTTTTAAACCATAGGCCAGGAGGTGTCCTGTTTATTTATTCATGGATAGAACCAAGCAGGCTCCACCGGGAGAACATTGGGAGAAACCAGATGAAGGGCCAGTTAGACTGAATATCAAGTCCTCGTGCCTACCAGGAAACTATAGGCAGAGTCCAAAGTTGGACAGAAAGACTATGAAAGGGACAGACTGTGCCCACCACAGACCCAGCAGTGAAGGCCTTACAGGGCAGTTTTCATCCAGTTATTTTGCACAGTAGGTGTATAGGGAACAGTGCCTTCCCAGGTTCCCCCATTAAGGAGGCTGAAATTTCTGAAATGCTCCTAGTGCCCCCCACTGCCTCGATGCCCAGGCACAGCTGTCCTGGGCGGTGTCCAGAGCACAAAACTGGCTCCAAGAGCAGAGAGGTTTAGGTGGGACAGTCAGGGCATAGCCAGCTCTATATATTACCACTTCAGAGCCCAAAATAGTTTCCTGCTCCTGAACTCAGGAGCCCTGCTCCCATATACACACGGTGTGGCTGAAAATTGGTATAGTTTTGGGAAACAGAAGTTATTAATATGTTCAAGAATCTTAAAGTCATGATTGCTTTGATTAATCATATAATGACTTGAAGTATAGCTTAATTTAAAAAATCAAACAATAAAAAGTTTTATATGCAAAGGATATTTATTGTAGCATTTTGTATTGAATTGTGTTGAAAATGATTTAAATGTCAGCAGTAAGGGAATAAATTTAAAAATTTATTTAAATATGTTTTCAATGAAGTGTTCTGTAGCCGTTAATGATAACAGTCAAGAATCCATAATATATAATAGTGTATACCTGAAAAAGCAGGATACAGAGTTGCATAGACGCAGTTCCCAAATTCCATTTGAGCCATTGGTAGAGATGTCATGGAAGAAATGACATCTGAGAACAGCTCAGTCAATACACATTAGGTACTTTTTATTGCTGCTAAGCACTTTCATATTTTTTTCATAGTAGGATAATTTTTTAATTTTAAAAACTTGCCTCAGAGAAGTTATTTTCTAATTCATCCCAGACTAAGGAGTGTTTGGGATGGCTGACCTGGAAGCCCACCCTCCCTCTGCTGGATCAAACTCCCTCAGCTGGCTTTGAAAATTAGTGGAGTTTTGACCAATTAAGTTGAAGGGCAAGATTGACATTCTACAAAGCAGATAACTTTCCAGAGTGATTGGAGCTTGACATGGTCTTGTTTTGCATTATATTCCTGTTTTCCTCAAATGAGAAATATGGGACAGTGTCCTCATAATACATGCCATACTTTAAATATATAAGTATATGCATAACGTAGTAGCTATTTTGTTGAGAGTACAGGAAATAATGTCTAAATGTAATAGGAGGGGAGCTTAGACCTGTGAGATAAGAGGGACTTGTCAAAAACAGAAAGGCAACATACAGATTAAAGAGACAGGACCCAGGAGCTGTTATAATGAGAGTATGGGATCTGTAAAGAAACATGAGCGTAAGAACTTTCAGTTGAAATTGTAAATGCATCCAAAACAGGTTTTTAAAAAGAAGAATCTTGAAGTGTCCAGAGGGTATCAAGAGCACACATCTTTGGAGAAGTGTCTGTTTAGGTCTTATGTACACTTTATGATTGGGTTGTTTCGTTTTCTGGTATTGAGCTGCTTGTATATTTTGGAGATTAATTCTTTGTCAGTTGCTTTGTTTGCTGTTATTTTCTCCCATTCTGAAGGTTGTCTTTTCACCTTACAGTTTTCCTCATTGTACTAAAGCTTTGAAGTTTAATTAGGTCCCATTTGTTTATTTTTGTATTTATTTCCATTTCTCTAGGAGGTGAGTCATAGAGGATCTTGCTATAATTTATGTCAGAGAGTGTTTTGCCTGTTTTCCTCTAGGAGTTTTATAGTTTCTGCTCTGATATTTTAAGTCTTTAATCCACTTTCAGTTTGTTTTTGCATATGGCATTAGTAAGTGTTCTAATTTCATTTTTTTACACATAGCTAACCAGTTTTCTCAGCACCACTTGTTGAAGACACTGTCTTTTCTCCATTAAATGTATTTTGCCCCCTTTGTCAAAGATAAAGTGCCCATAGGTGTGTGGCTTTATCTCCAGGCTTTACATCTTGTTCCATTGGTCTAGATTTGTTTTTGTGCCAGTACCATACTTCTTGATCACTGTAGCTGTACAGTATAGTCTGAAATCAGGACGGTTGATTTCTCTAGTTCCATTTTTCTTTCTCAAGATTGCTTTGGCTAACCCTCTTACACTGTTGGTGGGAATGCAAAATGATACAACCACTATGGAGAACAGTATGGAGATTCCCTAAAAAACTAAGAATAAAACTACCATGCATGCTTAGTCACTCAGTCACGTCCGACTCTTGTGACCCCATAAACTGTAGCCCGCCAGGCTCCTCTGTCCATGGGATTCTTCAGGCAGGAATACTGGAGTGGGTTGTCATTTCCTTCTCCATGGGATCTTCCCGACCCAGAAATCAAACCTACATTTCCTGCACTGCAGGCAGACTCTTCACTAGCTGAGCTATGAGGGAAGCCCTAAATGATCAGCAATCCCACTACTGGACATATACTCTGAGGAAACCAGAATTGAAAAAGATGCATGTACCCTGATGTTCATTGCAGCACTAGTTACAATATCTAGGACATGGAAGCACCCTAGGTGTCCATCAGCAATTGAATGGATAAGGGAGTTGTGGTACATGTATACAGTGGAATATTATGCAGCTATACAAAGGACCGCATTTGCGTCAGTTTTGATGAGGTGGGTCAACCTGAACCCTGTTATACAGAGTGAAGTAAGTCAGAAAGAGAAAGATACATATTGTATCTTAACGCATATATAAGAAATCTAGAAAGATAATACTGATGATCCTACATGCAGGGCGTCACAGGAGACACAGACATAAAGAACAGACTTTTGGACACAGTGGAAGAAGGAGAGGGTGAGATGATTTGAGAGAGTAGCACTGAAACATATAATTTAGTATGTATAAAATAGATAGCCAGTAGGAGTTTGGTGTATGATGCAGGGCACCCAAAGCCAGTGCTCTGTGACAGCCGTGAGGGATGGGGTGCGGAGGGATGTGGCGGGGGGGAAGGGGTGCAGGAGAGTGGGGACACATGTACGCCTATGGCCGATTCATGTTGATGTATGGCAGAGGCCATTGCAGTGTTGTAGTTACCCTCCAACTAAATTGATTAATTAAAAAAAACCACACAGATCTTTTCCTAAAGGCAATGATGATTGGAAGGATTTAAATTTGTTTTTGTTCAGCAGATACCACTCCTCTCTCAGAGGCACATAGGTCATGGAGCAGAGTTCAGTCCCGCCCTAGAGGTTGAACCCTGTGGCCTAGGAGAGTCTTGGCAGCTTTATCTTTTGTGCCCGTCTGGCAAAAGGATGTTGCCTAACAGTGCCTTCTGTTTTCTTTAATCCATAGCTGCAAAGCCCAGAGAAATCTGAATTCCTTCTTTGCTATTGTGATGGGTCTCAACACTGCTTCTGTGAGCCGACTGTCTCAGACCTGGGAGGTGAGCCTTGGGGGTCCATGGGAAGGATGGAGTGGGTGGGAGAGGACAAATAACACTGAATGGGCAATGTTCCACCAAAGAGTCCTTATTTAAAGTAAATCGATTTAAATGGTTTAAATGAGAGAAATACCACTAGGAAAAAATGTTATAAATTAGTGTCTCAAGTCCTTAGGAACTGTTTTTTTTCTTAAACTTTTTATATTGCATTGGGGTATAGCTGATTAACAAACACTGTTGTGGTAGTTTCAGGTGAACAGTGAAGGGACTCAGTTATACATATACATGTATCCATTCTCCCCCAAACTCCCCTCCCATCCAGGCTGCTGCAAAACATTGAGCAGAGTTCTAGGTGCCATACGTTATTGGTTATCCATTTTAGCTTATGGTTGGTTGCTGGGGGGTGGAGCCAGGGGATAGTTTGGAAGTTTGAGATAGGCATGTACACACTGCTATATTTAAAAGGCATTAGGAACTATTTTGATCAAGTGGTCTTCAAAATGGTTCTGTAATATATATGAAACAAAAAGTGAAGAATGCTTCTTGAGTTAGTTTTCTGTTTTCCTCCTGTGATTGCATGGTTACGGTTCCATGTTGGTGCTTTCAAAAGCTCCCTGTTTGTCCAGAGGCAGATTTGCTGAGATGCCTATTGAGTTTAACTACCAGGCCTCTCACTTGCAGGACTCCTGGCAGTGTGCTCACGTGGATGGCGGATATCTTTGCAAAATTTACAAAAGGAGTTTTATATTCTTTTTTTTTTTTAATTAAAAAAGAGGACAAAATGTTATACGTTCCAGGTCTCTCAAATCCTAGTTCTGCCTGTCACTGTTGCATGATCAGGGCCATTGGGTTCTCAGGGAGAGGAGCCCCCTCACGCTGATGACTTCAGTGTTTCTAGGCCTGGGAAATGATCACACTGGCCTAAGTAGGCAATGGAGGAAAAGAAGTCGGTTTGAGGAACTAGAAGAGAGGTCAGCAGTCATCTGGAGTAAAGGGCCAGAGAGTGACTGTTTCGGCGTGCTGTCTCCATTGCCGTGACTCAGGTTTCCTGGTGGAGTGCAAAGGCAGCCATGGTTAGTCTGTAAATAATGAGCATGGCTATGCTCCAGTAAAACTTTATGTGCAAAAGCAAAGGGACAGGTGTGTTCTGAGCAATGGACTCTGAGGGTCTATGTGGGAAAAACGGAAACGGGGGTGTCCCTGATGTTGCCAGACACAGATGTAGGACCTTCTGCCTCTGCTGTGGCCGCTCCACCTCTTTCTTTGGGCCTTCCTGTTCTCTCTCTGCCCCCTGCTGACTGCCTGCCTCACTTCCTGTGCCGTCTCTCTTCCTCATCCCCACCAACTGCCCAGTCCTTGCCCTCACAGATCCGGCCTGCCTGTGGCTTCCTGTGGCCCCTCGGCCCCTCCCCACATACCCTCACTCCTCACGGTCCCTGGTTCACACTCCCACAGGAGAGAAGCTGATGGGCCAACTAAAGTTTCCTACGTTAGAGCTCAACAGCAGGCTGTGGGCAACTTTGGGGTTCACTTTCTCTGTATCAGGGGCCACATTCTGGTGGAATGCGCTGTGGTGGGCCAGGGGTTAGGGTCAGTGCTTCTTAAAGGAATTCAAAAGAAAAACTAGGGAAAGCCTGCACCTCTGGTGATGCACACAAGCAGACGCCTTCATGAGTCTTGAGGAGGTGCGCAAGGAATGCCGCAGGTGATCAGAGCAGGGGGAGGACAAATGGCTAGCAAGCGTCCCGGGAAGAGGGTGGAATTTTAAGCCACACCAGAAGAAAGCAAACACTGAGAAGAGAAGAAGTCAATTAAATTCAGAGGAAAAGAATTCAGCTTGAGGAACTAGAAGAGAGGTCAGCAATCATTTGGGGGAAAGGGCCAGATAGTGAATATTTTTTTTGGCATGTGGTTTCCATTGGCATGACTCAAGTCTCTATTAAAAATGCAAGCCATGGTTAGTCTGTAAATGATGAGCATGGCCATGCTCCAATAAAACTTTATTTACAAAAGCAAAGGGTCAGATTTGGCCCTTGGCTGACCCCTTGAGTAGATCAGTTTGGCCCTAGATGCATTGAGTTGGACATGCAACAGAGACATTTTTGTGGAATATCCAAAAGACTAAGGTATGCAGCTCAGAAGAATAGTTGCAGTTGCCTGCATTTTATCTTTTCGCATTTAATTTATCATCCATTTATTAATACATATGTGTTGGTATGTGTAACAGGTTGAATAACCTGTGTTGTTGAGTCCATATTCAGAATTATCAAATTGATATTTAAAAGTGTAGTTATTGTAGGGTTTTACCTCATTGTTTTGATTTGTTTTGGAAAATCCCACCATTTTCTAGAACACTCGTAAGTGTTAATTGCTGGAATTTGCCGAACACCAACTGTGGGCTGTACGTTTCCTATGAGTAGTCTCCATTTCAATCAAAGAATGTGGAGACTGGCTGCAATCACACAGCTAGAAAGAGGGCAGAGTCAGAATTCAAACTCTGACTACTGAGACATCTGGCTTTCTACTTCACCATATAAAAGACAGGCTGGAAAATCCCAGGCCCTACTTCCTTAGGTCCCAATTCTTATTTGAGAGGACGATGTATGTTTCCATCCCTTGTCAGTCTTCATGCCACCATTTGCATGGGTGATCTTTCCAGTTTGGTGATTCTACCCACTAAAGTACAGGCTTCATCATTGAGGGTTTTCATGGCCTTTCACTATTTAAACCTCTGCTGTGAAACATTGATTTATACAAAAAGTACCAGTCAACATTATTATTTCCTACTCAACAAGACTGTTTAAGAAGGTGAGAGTGTTTGTCAAGGGTAGGATACAGAACTGAAATCCAAGCTTTCATTAAAAGATCACCAGTGTGTGGAATGTTTTGAGTTGGATTCCTGAATCCTGTGGCTGCTATTCATATTAAATGCCTTTAACAACATTCCCAAGGAATGTCATATTAAGGAATGATGAAAGTTGTGTAATGAGAAGCAATCAGGGTAGAACCAGTTGATAGATTTATGTTCAGAAATGTGAAGTGTATAGTGCAACTTAATGAGCATTCCTCTCAAAATAACCGACTTCTTTTGACCTTTTCTTTTTCTGTTTGTTTGTTTTTAGAAAATCCCTGGGAAATTTAAGAAACTTTTCTCGGAACTTGAAAGTTTAACAGTAAGTAGTTGAGCATAGTGGACTTACTCTTCAAACTGATGGCTAGCCTCAGGTTTCTTCCTAGATTTCAGTGGTCAATATCCCCACCCTGCCGTGTCAGGCAGCTTAGACTCGCGCACCTGTATATGAACAGGTAGCTTTGCTTCTTCATGGAGGGAAGCAGGGTAACGGTTACTGCTTCTTCCCCTCCGTGGAAGAAGGTAGCGCGAATGGTCCTTTTGGTATGATATTCAGATGGCAGATTTTTCAGTACAGTCCATTTCAAAGCCTATGAAATTAGCTGGTATAAATGTACGGTGCAATTCGTATGCACTATTCTTTTTTTCTTTTTACCATTTCTCCTTTTTACCGTTTCTTATATCTTTGAGATAGAAAATGTGCAGTTTCTTTTTGGAACACAATAAAAAGGTTCTTTTGTTTTCTCTGCGTCATCTGAACATCATGAGGGCAGTTTTTCTTTGCAGTGTGCCTAGCAAAAGACTTTGGGGTTACCTCATGATAGAAATTATGGAGAGGAAACTGCACTTAAGGAACCTATTGGAGGGAAAATAATAGGGCAATCGAAAAGTGTCTCTCTTCTGCAGTCATTTCCCATTATTGTCGACCAGTACTTGACTCTCATTCATTGCCTAGATTTCCTGCCCTAATTTAGTGAGTTTATTCTCCTAAAAAACCTTTATCTACTTTGTTCGTAGGAAGAACCCCTGTATATCTAAATCATGTTCGAATTGTAACAGCAAAAGTAGATTCAGAACTGTTTCTATAACACGGTGATTTTTCTTTCTCGTTGTGATCTGCTTGTTTCGGCAGGATCCATCACTGAACCACAAAGCCTACCGAGACGCATTCAAGAAAATGAAGCCCCCCAAAATCCCCTTCATGCCCTTATTGCTTAAAGGTAACGATTATCTGTCTTTTATGCTATGTAATTCCATCTTCCAGAAATTTATCACTGGCTACGGAGGGCAAGGAAAGGAATCTCAGTTTATTTCTTTAAAGTATTTTTGTTCCGACCTGACTGTTGGCTTCTGGCTGCTTTTCACGTGTTTGCTTCTTTCTGAGACACCTAAAATGCTTAATTGTTCCTAAGCAGACATCAAAGTATTTTCACTTGACCCACGAAACTTGGCACTGGAACTGTTTGTGTTTTTGCTTTATTCTGCTGCTAAGCCTTGTCTTATTTGAGTCTACAGTCCACTTAACTCAACCAAGAATAAGGCTGGCATGAGGAATCCAAGTGGTGATCGGTTATCTTTGTTTGCAACCTATATTTCAGAGATTCAGCCCACGGCCTGCTGCTGTGTGAGAAAAACCTTCAGTCAACACAAGCAGGGTAAAAACTTTTGGTAGAGAATGTACTTTCTTCTTTCCAGGATTGAATCCAGTTGGGACAGTATGTGATATCTGCAAGTTAGTTGGCTAACTTGTCTTCTGTAGAGCAGCAGATCAGTCTTCATGAAACATGTTAGTTAAACTTATTAATGAGATCTTGACGGTCTCTTTCCCTCAAATAATGAAAGGGAAGTTTGTTTTCATCTGGCCCATGCTGCTGATATTTAGTGTACATCCCACTTGTGTGCCTCTCAGGGCAAGGGATTTGGTCGTTTCTCTTGGTCTTACTTTGATTCTTTTCAAGGGATCCTATGGGAGGGCTCTTTTATATTGCTTGCACCCTTCAGAGGCTTATACGTTCTGCTGGATCAGGCCCCAGCGCCTACACTCATAAGTGTGGTGGAATTGCCTGGAAAATGAAGTACTTGGGAACTGGTTGGCTGGGCCATGTCCTCTGCTGCCACCCCTCATCACCAGTCCCACTGGCAATAAAGCCGAAAATAAACCTTTTCGGCTTCTCCTGAGAACGTCAGAGCTTGGAGAGCTTTTGAGTCGCTATGCGTTCCTGCAGCTGTTTATATAGTCTTCATCTAGTATAAAGCAAGAATTTCTGTGAAACAGTAATGTATTAGAACAATAAAGCACATGGAATGCTTCACTCAAGCTCAAAAGATTCTGAGAACTGTAAATGGATGAAATGAGAAGAGATTGTAAAGCCAGAATAACAACTTTAAAAAGTTCGTTTGATTCTTCATTTTTATTTCTAAGATAAGTTTATTCAGGCTTGTGATTCTTATTTAAAATAAAACACCAGCTGGAGAGTGGGAGTGGTGGCATGTGGGAAGTAAAACTTAGAATCATGTAGACACAAATAGGAAAAATAGGAAAGGAAGACAGATCTGGGAAAGGAATTGATTTTAGAAAGACAAAATTTTGAAACAATAGATGTTTTTAAGGTGATGGGAAAATAGTCAACACTGTCCCTTTAATTTAAATGTGAGCTGAGCTTTCTGCTGTATAGTAGTGGGTTTTCCCCCCAAATATTTAATGCAGTCAGGTGCCTCACACTTATGTCTTAGCTTGGATGCAATTTTCTGCTCTACTGAGTTTATCTAGACCTCTTTGTCAGCAGCAAAACAAATTTCTCTTTTTTCTACTGAAAATGCATTGTCTCATTCATTCTAGCAAATTAAACTTTTGCCCCCCCTTTTTTTCACTAGAAGCTCTTGAGTTTTAAAAACAAGCTCACTTGTTTTTCCTTTATCTTAATTTTTGTCATTATAAAAATAAATAATATTGGTACTCTATTACATTTAAAGTTACTGTTTTTGCCTGAAGTATTTCAGAAGGGAAAATACAATGACACTTTTAAATATGTATGTATCACATCTGTGGTAAGACATTTTGGAAAACACACGCAACATTAATTCTTAGCTTTAGTAACTTCAAAATTATTTTAAAATTTGCGGTAAACTACTTTAGAACAAGCAACTTTTTCATGAAGATTTCCTAGCCCTCTTCTCTTGTGCCTCTTGCTTTGGATTGCTTTTGTTTAGAGAAAGAGACCAAATTAAACTCCTTGGGTATTAGGAAGGGTTCCGGCTCCCATGTTTCATTTTTTGAGATAGTCAGTTCCCAATAACAGGCAGCTTATCAAAGTAAGCACATAACCTAAAAATGCTTCCAGCTATCAGCTTTTCTATTTGCCTGTGAATTTCTCACTTTTGATTTACTTTGCCCCTACTGTGGAGTCCAGTTCAGAAAGTAGTGAACAGGAAACCCTGAGTAAGTGTTGAAGAAAGGTTCCAGCTAAGCTAAAGGTCAAAAGCAGTTGAATAATCTATGTCATGGTGTTTAATGGTAATCCTTCCAGTAGACTGAATAGTCAACCAGTGTCTGAAGTTAAACTGAGGTTGTATCTGTATCTTCAAGGACAGATTGATATTGCAGATTTGTGGGATTGTGTAAATAAAAGGAAGATTGAGGTGCTTCCATGTTTTTTTCTTCTTTTGCACTTACCATCTCTTCAAATGGAGTTATTTCATCCCAGGTCCTGTTATATAAAATGTTAGGAACATGTTTGGGTGTTTCCAGATAAAGGGGTCTGGCAGGTACTCACTTCTGGCCCTACACTTGGTGAGTACCCTCAACTGCTTCACAGCTCACCCAGTGAATTCAGCAAATTGACTGGAACAGATGATAAGAAATGTCTAAGTCCCTCTGAATACCAGAGAGGCACAGTGGTGAGGGGAAGCAGGCCGCCCGGGCTTGGGTCCTGGCTCCAAGATGGAGAGCTGTGGTCGTGAGCCAGCTGTGCTCCATCCATCTTTGGACTGTTGTTTCTTCACATTCTTTCTTGCTAAACTTTACCCTATAATCTTTTGTGAGTATTAAATGAGTTAGTGCCATGTCTGACACTGATGGTAAATATAAGCTGTGTTATGATCCTCATCTTTGGGAACATGGGGAGGGGAAGACAAGCCTTGGAACACTGGGGAAGTGGTCCAAGAACTCTGACAGGGCCTTTGTAACCTGAATTCTCTGGGAGTGAGGAGATACCAGGCTCCTAGGTGGTGTTTAAGGTAACCAGTGTGCGCACAGTGCTTTGCTTGCTATACAGAAAGAATACAAGTTAACTGTGTTGGCTGCCCATTCTCTGTTGTGTCAGAGATATAAAGCTTGCAATTCTATTCTGAAAGCAAAACAGTGAAAGATAATCAAATCTGACCAGAGAGCTCGTCAGATGACTGTGTAATGGTGAATTGTTTTCTTGCTCAGACACCAGTTTAAAAAAAAAAAAAAAAGAAAGAAACTTAAGAAAACCTTGCAGCCGGGTGGGGTGGAAGCTGTGTATAAAGGATGCCTTGAGAAAAGGGTTGTATCCATGTATTGTGTGGCTGGTGTCGCCCCCTGGTGGCCAGCTGAAGCCCAATGGCTAAGTGTGTTGCAGGCCGATTTCCCAAGCACCTGCCTCATAATTACCCTGTAGGGACCAGCAGAATCAAAGTCTTGACTAAATGCAAATACTTTCCGTTTCTATTTAGAGGAATTTTAATCTGCTCATTTCCCTGTTTTATATCATATTATTTTAAGAAGATCTTTGAAAATGGTTTTCATTTGGTTTGCCCTTCATGTCTGTGATATAACATGATTATTTTCACATTCTTTCAATTGTAGTATATTTTTTACTTTGATTCTTGTCTGTGAGGATTCCCTAATGTTCAGTCCCTCACCCTCTGGTGTGAGTTTTTCTAAGTCACCTTCCTCTTGGAGCTTTAGCTGCTGTCATTGTTGCTAGTCTCCATCTTTTGAAGAAGCGTTCCTGTAATTTTTGCAGCCAAAGGGAGATGTTTATTTGAATGTCTCCTGTCACTTCAAATGCAGTGAGGCGCAAATCAAATGTCACATTCCCTTCCTCTGACAGTGCACCTTCATCCTCCCTTCCTTACATTGTTTTCATCAGTGATACTTGCTTTCCAGTGGTTGAATAGGCCCAGAAACCTCGGCATGTCTAACCTGTCCCTTTCCTCACTCACTTTGGATAACTGCACCAGCCCTGGTTTTTAGAACCAGAAATCTAAGTTTAAACATCCACATCTAAACCTTGATGTTTTAAGTAACACAGACCCCATTCACTTTACCAAAGATTGTTAAAAAGCAAACACATAAATATTAAAATAATTTTTGTTTCTGGGTATTTGGTTCTTTTCTACTCACTGTTCTGGCCTAAAAACATAATGGACCAGTTAAGTTATAGAATAGTGTTAGCATATGTTAAGTGAATTGAAGTCAAAGCCTACAGTGTAAGAGCAAGACACCCACTTGTATGAATGCTATAATGTTTTCTCCCCACACACGTAAATTATGCCCTCTCACATTGCATCCTGTGCAGATTCAGTTCCAAGTTGCCTGGTCTAATGCATGAAATAATCCATAATGTTTAAGAAAAATTAATAAGCTGCACTGTATCTGTACCTCTCCAGTCCTGACTCATGACCTATTCCTAATGGTACATGCATCTTCTTGTTTTTAATTTTCAGATGTAACGTTTATTCATGAGGGAAATAAGACGTTTCTGGATAATCTTGTCAACTTTGAAAAACTGGTATGTAAAATTTCACTGTTTCTCTTTTTACCCACTGTAAGGGAAATGCATACTTGCCTAGCTCTGAGAGACAACATTCTCTACTGAACTGGTGGTGATTTATTTGCTGCATGCTATGCACTGTCAATAAAATGCATCCCAATTAAAAAGAAGTGAAGTGTGCTGCCAAGGTTTTGAGAGCCAAGTATGAACATCTGCTTTTTATTTCTGAAAATGGAACTTCATTAGATTAACATCAGTGGTTGAGTGTATGTATCTGAACTAGAACTAAAGGGGTAAGGTTCCTGTCAGCAGGAATTCACAAGGTTCAGCCTTGTGGCTTTAAAGGCGTCTCCCTGAGTCTTGGCTGTGCTGCTCCTCCCCCTGGGGAGGTATGTCCTTCATGTATATGAAGGTGGAATTTGTCTATCTGCCTGGGAGAGGAAGGACCACCCATTTGTCAGCCTGTGGGCAGGTGGTGCCACTGTGTGAGACCACCCCATGCAAAGTGAGAAAGTGAGCTCGTGAGAAGGGGGTCCCCAGCAAGCCCCTTCTTACACATTCCTGAAGTGCCTCTTCTTGACCTTCCTGAGTGCTCTGCATGCAGTAGGCTCCTCCTAGCCTTTCTCACCGGCTGAGGGCAGAGGCGGAGTGGCCTGTAAGGGCTGAGCAGCTGTGAAATAGGACTGCTCCAAGGAGACCCTGTTGACTACAAGAATGGATTGGTTTGTCGGATGCACTTCGTGTCAGAGATGAGCCTGCCACGTGTGATTAAAGATGATATCCGTGACCCCTGTCCATAGACCCTGACCTTTGAGTGACCTTTTTAGCAATGGTAATGGATTCATGTGAGCTCTTTCAGGAATGGGCCCCTGGTTCCCTGTGAGACCAGGTCAGGCATTTGAGAGAAGGTTGAGTGAGTTGGGGGGCCGTAGACCATAACCAAAGAACAGTACCAGCTGATGAGTCCAAACAAGGTTTAGCCTCTGACCTTTACGTCCTAGTTGCCCAGTTCTAATCGCGAGGTTAACACACTCACCCGGGAGGAGATGGCAGGCAGCTCTTGCACAACCTGAAAACCCAAGCAGCTGGGATCTGGAAGATTGACATCTTAGGGTATCTTGCCATAGCTCTCTTTTAATAATTTGAGGATGATCGCTTTCTGGGTAGTTAGTTTTTAAGTGGACACGTCCATAACTTTTCAAGTCTCTCCCGGCACTATGTGCTTTGGAATCGAGCTCAGTTATTTGAGACTTCAGTCAAACCAGCGCAGCCTGAAGTAGATTTTTAAAGTATTGCGTTTTCTTGTATTAAAAGTATTATTCTTGTGTTAAAAATGTTATTTTTTTGGAGATTTGTTCTGTGTCACCCGGTAGTGTCCTGAAGATCCCAGGGCCTATTTGTGGCCTTAGATGGCAGGCACCAGCATGCTAGCCTGTTGGAGGGTTATCCCCAGTGTTTGATATTAATGGAATGCCTGCGGGAGTATGAAGCTGCTGGGCAGTATGTATTTCAAATCTTGGCCAACACCTCTGCTTAAGAACGCCAAATAAGCTTTGGTGAACATGTGTGAAGATGAGGGGCAGGTGTGAAACACCAAGTGGAGTTTCCTCTGAAGGTCTCGTACCCGCCACCCTGAGCAGCCCCTAGGGACACGGGCAAGCAGGAGTACTCGGTATACGCAGAGTGTGGTCTGCTGCGAAAGGTAGGCTGGTGGTTGACCTTCTTCCCAGAGGGAACCAGAGACTCGAGTTCATTGTGTCATTTCGTCTCAGATGGAGCTATCCAAGTAGGAGAACAATTTGAAAAATGCACAGATTGGAAAGAACAGTGGAAAGCTTCCTGCATATTCACTATTTCATTCTGACCAGTGTCTCTGGTCTTCCCCGGCTTTTTCCAGTAGAAGCCTTTTAATACCAACCAACATAGTCTAAGGTCTTGCTTTCACAGAGACAAGACTTCAGACTGGCAATAGGAACTGAAATGAAGTCTGACTAATACTCCTTCTCTTAGGCTCAGTAATTGTATGTATCCTTAATATTTTAATAAAGCTTAATGAAATAACAAGGCATAAACAGGTAATCTTTCATTTTTAATTTTAAATTCTTGAAGAGAACTGTTACTAAAAAGATGGCTAGAAGATAAGCGCAGTTATACATGGGTGCAGCAGGCCCTTGGCACACAGCGCACCCATCATGTACTCCCTAACACGTTATTTCTAAAGGGAGCAGATTTTGTAGCGTCACTGAGTTCCTGGTCCTCAGAGCAGATGGCACTTAAGATACAGCATGCCCCATGCTGACCCCCTCCTTGCACAGAGAATTCAGGGTGAAGTCAGAACTTTTTTCTGGAAGGACAAAACACTATTTTACATTGTATAAAGCCCTATGTTATACTTGGATGCCAGAGAGTGAAGCTGAATTTCCTACTAGAGTCAGTAGTTTCAGCATGTTTCTTAGCAAAAGACAGGGTTTCACTTAAGCTAAAATAGCATCATCCTTCACAATAATGAACCAATAGACCCTAACCGGATTAACTTATGGGAAGCCAATTCCTCATGATGGATATTAGCCAGCGAGCAGATAATTCAGTGTATGATCTTTATCAGGCTGATCGCGGCCAACACATTAGGTCAGAGAACAGAGACAGCTCAGAAGTGCTTCATTGGATGTAATAAGTTTTCTGTTGTTCCCCTCGCTGCCTCAGCAGCTCCAAATGTATCAGCCTCAAACCGTTAAATAATAAAGAAAAAAATGCATTCTTCTTTATTTCTCTTTATCCCTCAACGTTAGGAACAATCGTTTATCGTAGCTCCTCCCTCCCACTTCGGAAAACCTGAAGATGAGATCCGGGCTCAGGCTGCAGTGCTGCCCTGAGTACCAGCCTTGCATCAGCTGTGCACATGGCACATGATAGAGATCAAGGTGACGCCACACCTTAAAACAGCGGGAGAATGGTCCTGGGCATAGTGGAAAAATTGAGGGAAGGAAATTTAACAGCACATTCACAGCCATGAGCTAGGTCTCATTCCCTTTACAGTTGCATCTCGGGCTGCTGCTGTGATCACTGTCCTATTTAATTTTTTCACTATTGAGTAGAAATACAATAGAAATACAGCCCATGAGAACAATTTAATAAATAGGTCATATTCAAATTCTGGAGGTCTTCAGAATTTTAAGTGATTGTTTTAGTGTCAACATTATTATGTTAGCCATAATTTGTTGAGGGTTTGCTGTCTATAGATTACCCTGTGTTCAGTGTGTGTAGGCAGGACATGAAAAATGATGGCCCAAGGTCATAACTGCTATGTATAAATACTATGTACAGATATATTATACAACACAGATGAATATAGCCAATAGTTTATAATAACTTTAGATGGAGTATAATCTATAAAAATTTTGAATCACTGTGTTGTACACCTGAAACTATTATAATACTGTAAATCAACTATATTTCAATTGTTAAGAAAAAGATGATACCCATTTAGGAAGGTTTGGAAGACCAGATTATGAATAGTGTTGATTCTGGAATTATAGGGTGATGTTTGAATTTTGTATGAAACAGAGTATGGAGTTACTGTAGACTTGCAGAGGACTGGAACAGGATGACAGATGCTTGGAGATTATTCTGCCAACTGCACAGAAGGAAGTGTAGTGAAGATTGGTCTTGTCCTAAATGCTATGCTTCCTTTACCATGGAAAATTGACTATGGCAGAGAGCTGGAAGTGCAAGTATACAAGTATGAGAGAAGGGGTCTTGTCAACAGGAAGGAGCTGCATGCTTAAGAAGCCTTTTCCTGGAGATGCAAAGAACTTTAGAGAACTTTAGAAATTAAAGCAGAAAACTGAAGACTGTGAAAGGGAATGTAAATAATAAGCAGGGAACAGTCTCTGTAAAGATATTGATGATTTAGAAAATGTTTATCTTTCAGAAACATCCCCTTTCCTATCACCATTTGAATTTCTTGAGTGTTTGATTCCACAAAATTCCTGTATCCATTCAGCAGGTGTGTGTGAGGCTACATATGTGCTATATGGTAGGTGCTGGGTCCGCAAGGCCCTCTTGTGGTAGCTGATCTAGAGGAGGAGAAAAGTCCCACCCTGATCACAACGCAAGCCCAGTAAACGCTGTACACAGATCAGTGGGGAGGTTGAGAATGGAGCCTCCTGAGTCCAGAAGGGAGAACTCAGAAAGATTTCATGGAAAGGAGGTAAAACATCTGAAGTGAAAGCATAAGCAAATGTGGACAGGTAGGTTGAGGTTGACTATGCTGCATTTTTAAAAAAAACCTTTTAAATATTTTTTTTTAATTTGAGGTATAGTTGGTATTCAATAGTATATAAGTTATAGGTGTACAACTTTGTGATTCATAACTTTTAAAGGTTCTACCCCATTTATAATTATAAAATATTGTCCATGTTCTCTGTGTTGTACTATATCCCTGTAGTTTATTTTATGTGTAATAATTTGCACTCCTTAATCCCCTTCCCCTATCTTGCCTCTCCCTCCTTCCCCTCCCAGCTGGTGGCCAACCACTAGTTCACTCTATTTCTGTGTGTCGGTTCTATTCTGTTGTACTCACTAGTTCGCTTTTTAGACTTCACGTATAAGTGATATCATACAGTGTCTGTCTTTGTCTGTCTGACTTACTGAACTTAGCATAGTACCCTCCAAGCCCATCCATATTGGTGCAGATGGCAAAATCCCATTCTTTTTCATGTCTGAGTTGTATTCCACCGTGTGCGTGTAAACACGTCACGTCTTCTTCATCCACTCACCAGCTGATGGACACTCAGGTTGCTTCCTTACCTTGGCCACTGTGAATAATGCTGCTGTGAACGTCGGGGTGCATATGCCTTTTTGAATGGCTCTTCATTTTCTTTGGATATAGACCCAGGAGTGAAATTCCTGGAAGTGATAGTTTTGTTTTTAGTTCTTTGAGGACCCTCCATACTGTTTTCCATAGCAGCTGCCCCAGTTTACATTCCCACCAACAGTGTGCAAGGGCTCCCTTTTTTCATGTCCTCAGCTATATTTGTGGTCTTTATGTTAGCCATTCTGACGGACGCAAGGTAATATCTCCTTGCGGTTTTGCTTTACTGATGGTTAACAATGTTGGAACATCTTTTCATATGCTGTCAGCCATCTGTATGTCATCCTTGGGAAAATATATCTGTTCAGGTCGTCTGCTCATTTTTTAATTGGGTTGTCTGTTTTCTTGATGTTGCGTTATACGAGGTCTTTATATATTTTGCATATTAACTCCTTATCAGTCACAGTATTTACAGGTGTTTTCTCGTGTTAAGTAGGTTGTTTTGCGCTGTGTTCTTTAGAGTATGTTTTTACAAGTCTTGGTTAGAATCTGCACAACTGGGGTTGAGAGCCACTATTTCCACACACGAGGTCTGGATATTCTTTTGTAACCCAAACTCAGTATACTCAATTAAAGCTAGGTCTCGCACCAGACACAGCTCTCTGTCTACATCCAGCGGTGTGAGACTCTTCAGCCCTGCAGCACTGCGACTTCAGCGACCCTGAAATGACCCTTCCCCTGACGCGTTTCCCCTCCTGCCTTTCAGCATATGATCGCCGACACAGTCCGAACCCTGAGACACTGCAGGACTAACCAGTTTGGTGAGTCGTTGAAGCTGGTTAGGGCATGTTCATTTATCATACACTGGTACAGAAACTGTGGCCATTTCACAAGTATTTGGTGATAGAAAATTTAAACAGGTGGTAAAATACAACGTTCACATCCTATGCGTGTATAGTATTCTCTCCGTTTCATCACCACATGTTTGGGATGGAGAGTGAGAGAAGAAATGGCAGCTCTTCATCCTGCCCCCGCAGCAGGTTTCCCTGTGCAGTATGCCTTACCACTCTCAGAAGCTCCCACTCCACCGCCCACCGAAAGCCGTGTTTGCCCGTCCTCTGGCTCACAATGACCTGTGCGTTTATCAGGGGTGACCCTGTCCTTCACCTCCTTGCCTAGAGCCTTCCTGGAACAGGAATATAGTTTGTCAAAGTGCCCAAAGCAGTCTTCCAGAATCTTTTCTCCTCTCCAGCAAAAACTTCCTGTCTGGAACTTCCTTTCACTGAAAAAGTGTTTTTCTGAGCACGTTTGTTGACTCCCCACTGAGACCAATGTATGTAGGAATATTTGTTTCTTTTTAATTCTCAGGAATAATTTACATTATGTTTAAACGATGTTAAGACCTTGCAGGAAGGAAGGAAATTGGAGTGTATTGAGTTCAGGGAGCTTTCACGTGCATGGGCAGTGGACTCCTGACCCCAGGGCTGGTGAGTGGAGGTCATTGACTCTGTGGGTGCAGAACAGGAGGCCCCGGCTTCCAGAGGCCGACTCTCTCGGCCGTTCCTCAGACTGCCTGGCTGGCACCCTTTCCTTCACCTTGCACAGACTTGAGAGATAAAAAGGCAGTGAAGAGTTCATAATTATAAATCAATCAGAAGTGACCACTAAGTAAAACCTAGCTTTAAGTAATACATACTCATTGGAAATCAGTGTTTTTCAAGAATACAGAACTATAAAATAGAACAATCAAAGTCCTACTTCCTAAGGAAAATATTGCTAACACTTTGGTACATACTCCTTAAGAATTTTCTTTCCGTTGCCAGTCTTGAGTAGCTTTATTGTCTTCCAACAAAGCAGCTGAACTTCTGTGTGAATTACAAAATTTCTACTTGAAAGAGAATTATAAATACAGGACCTAATCTTCTAAATGTTCACATCAGCAAATACTATTTGATACGTGCTTATATAATTCTCCATTAACTACTCAAGTAGAATGCAGTTTCTCCAGTACTTTTGCTTGGAAAATCCTAGGGATGGAGGAGCCTGGTGGGCTGCAGTCCATGGGGTTGCTGAGAGTCAGACACGACTGAGCAACTTCACTTTTCGCTTTCCTGCATTGGAGAAGGAAATGGCAACCCACTCTACTGTTCTTGCCTGGAGAATCCCAGGGATGGGGGAGCCTGGTGGGCTGCCGTCTATGGGGTCGCGCAGAGTCAGACAGGACTGGAGCGACTTAGCAGCAGCAGCAGCAGCATAATGCAGTTTCAATAGAAACAGTTGAGAACATTGTGATGGAGATTCATTCAAATGTATAAGCTTAATATTGCTGATGAGTATTTGTATTCCTTTCACCCTCCTTTGCTTCCCTTGCATTAATGGGTTCTCAGCAAATTCTGGGACCTCGGTCTCACTTGCCGAGGGCCTCTGGTCTATATACACTGCACGTGTGGGCGGGAGGGTTAGAGCAGTGGGCTGGCCTTGACCTCGCCGTCAGCCTCCCATCACCAGAGGGTAAGTCTGCAAGGCGCGAAGCAGAGAAATTTAAGTGACCGCGGGCCATTTTGTGTTTTGTATTTACCTATCTTTAAAAATCAAGTTTGGAACAGAATTACCTGAATCCATTTGGACGGTTTATATAGACAGGGTTAACCAGCGTCAGCACTTGGAAAGCCTCTTTGAGTTAGAACTGCAAGGGCCACGCATCATAGTTGGGAGCATTCTTCTTGCTGTCTTTTTAAGACTGCAAAGTTAAAAACAAAATTATCTTGGGAGCATTATGTTTTCTAAACTAAATAAGGAGGATGGTAAAAACTTTTAACTCCTGGTGCTTTTACTTTTTGAACCGGAAAGCCTTGTTTCTGTTAAACCTAAGGACTATAAGCCATCCATAACATACACACCTTAAGTTATTTCCTTAGAAAACATATTTGTCACAGAGGAGGGGAAAAATGGGTTTTCCCCAAGAGAAGAAATTTCCGCGTTAGAATGCTCAGCTTCCTGAGGGCCTTTTCCTTCTGCTCAAGCTGAACTCACCCCCTTGCTTCTCCATCTGAAAGCCCATGGATCATGGAGGCTCCCAGTTAACCTTGTCTCTCCGGAATGTAGCTCAGCCCATCCCCACAGGCCTTGAGGGGGTTTTGTTTGTTTGTTTTTGACTACCGGAAGTGGGCCTGCCCCATTGTCCAGGCTGCTTTATCCCTGGTCCTTATCACAGCTGCCAGCAGCACGGCATGCAGGCTTCACTGCGGGCCAGAGCCTCCTGTGGCCCTTTGTCTGCTGGGCGTTTGGGAGTAGGAACCCCCGTGCCTTGTCTTTAGCTGTGCAAATAGCCCATCCACACACTTCCTAAACCTGCTTTGCCTGTTAACCAGACCTTCAGTTCACTTCAGCAATGTTTGTTCACTCAGTGGCCCCCTTAAATCCTGCATCCTCCCCCGCCAAAAAAGGACACCAAAAGATTATATGAAATACTTTAAAAAGAAAAAAAAAAAGAACTGTTGTGTCCATGCGGTCACCAGGTTAGCAGTGAGTTCTGAAGGTTCCAGACTATGATACAAGAGCCTGTGAAGGCCATTTAGTGGGGAGCCAAGACCACGGACCTGGGGCCTCGTGGTCTGGGCTCCAGTCCTGCTCTGCCACTCACCTGCCATGTCTGTGCTGTTTCCCTTTTTGGGGAGAGGATCATAACAACCAATAAACACTATATCATGTGAGGAGACATCACTCTATCAGTGTTGGTAACACATATATCTTGCCAGTCTAATCACCTCACCTGAGGAATCTAGTCTGAGCCCAGAAAGCATCTACGTGATTAGCAAACAGACATCTCTTCTGGGACTAGGACAAATGAGGGTCAGCCTTCTGGAGTTACATGCATTTAACTGTAACTGGTATTTAGAAATAGCTTACTGCTCTCATGAAATTGACTTTTTTCCCCTTCCCCAACATAGGAGGTGACATATCTCCAAAAGAACACCCCGAGTTAAAGTCCTACGTGCATCACCTGTACGTCATTGACAGCCAGCAAGCCCTGTTCGAGCTCTCGCACAGGATCGAGCCACGGGTATGAGCCCCACCGCACACGCACTGCCTCGCCTCCTCCAGAACTGCAGCCCCAGAGCCATGGGCATGGCAGTGCCAAGCGTGTTATGTTCCTGTGAGAAAAGTTGCTGAGTTTTATCAGCGTATCACAATAAGATGCACACAGCAGAACCAGCCAGAGCGTGCTCAAGAGGTGATGTCAGCCGCCTGAGCTGGGGAGAGGCTCCTATTGAAAGGAGACGCGGAAGAGGAGGCAGGAACTTTCTCGAAGTGAGAAGTCTGGCTTTTCAGGATCACCGTGTTGAGCCAGTCCATTGCTCACTTTGCGATGCGCCAGCGTCACAGCACGAGGCCGCCCCTTGTCACGCAGTGACCATACAGCTCAGTTACCATACAGCACAGGAACCGAGGGAGCTTTACTTGGCCTGGCGGTAGAGGGCTGGTCATAGGCTGTCAGAGTAGAGCTCGTTTGAACACTCAAAGACAGTGATGGCATCTCTAGGTTTCTATGGAGATGGACTGGTCTCCATCGTTACAAACCGTGACATCACCAAAAGCTACTTGTGTCTAAGGAGGCAGTGAGCACTGGCAGCGGCCACCCCTGCTCTTATCTCCAGAAGAGAAATGTCGAGGCATGCATTTCTTAGCAGCTCAGTCACTTAGTGCTGTATGCTTGCGGTAAAATTCATTTCTGCACAACTTGATTTACAATTGTAAGTGAGTTAGACTACATTGCTTTGCCAATACGGAAAAATAGTCATATTTAAGAAATTGACTCCCTGTTTACTTTCTGGGGATTTTCTTTACATGTGCAGGCAGGCTCTCATCTCTCCTCGAGTACAGTACGATTTTTGACAAAAGCACAGTACCTGCCACGTCGCTGGCACTCTGTCACTGTTTCTGGGGGTGACAGAGTCACAAAAGTCCATCATCTGTTCTCACGCCTCGGCCACCTCGTGCCTACACTCTGGAATGAGAGCAACCAGTACAGGGGGTCTACACGGGATTTGATGTGTGGAGCGCTTAGCACTCCCTGGAGACGAAGAAGGGATAAGAAATAGTGGCAATGGCCTGTCTTTCAGCAGATGAGAAGAGCCCCCAGAGATCCAAATATCTGATTTATGTTGGACACTTAGAAGTCCTGTAGCCCACCTCCCAACCAAGGCAGGGGGCCTTTCTATAATTTGTCCTTTTTTCTTCTCAAAGTCTCAGAGTCTTTTAGATCTCTTTTTATTTCCATTTTTAGAGATTGAGGCTCCTACAGTAAATAAGACCTTTGGCTGTTCTCACGAACTGGTTTGCCTCAAACTTCAAATGAACAAAAAAAACCTGTGGGAAACAATATTGAAATCCATCCCAGCCAGCCAGATCCTTGTCACTTCGCTTAAATACAAAGTTCCTGCTTCCCATATTAGGTCCGTTCATTTCCACACGTGTGACCCTGGCGCCCCTCTCGCCAGCCCTGCCAGCTCCTCTCCTCGGTGCCCGTACAGAACCGCTTCCCCTCCTCTCATCAGGACCTCATTTCTGAGATGCGTTCAGTGCTTTCCGACACCTTCATAGCAGCGCTGTTCCCTGGGCTTGGCAACCATGCTGACGTGGAGAGATCACTCGAAAGGACCACATGGAGCAAATTTGGGGAGGACTTTGAGAGAGAGTCTGTCCCATTGTGTCCTTCAGTCCTGAAAATGAACAGGGCTTGACAGAAAGGCACCATCCAGGGCTGGTCCCAAATGCCCCAGGCAGCTGGGAATGGAATGAGACTCACTGGAAGAGGTCAGAACCAGGGAAAAGCGATTTCTCTCGAGGCTCATCAAGCAGTGGAGAAGTGCGCCCCTTGGCGACTACTGGTGACGGTGTGGGCTGCCAGCACCAGTGTGTGTTCTGGTCTTTATTCTTAGGGAGTAGCATGGAACCGTTCTAATCCTGTGAGGCTGTTTTGACATCATCTCTGTGTTTTAGAGTTTGAGTGGTTATTCCATTAGATTTATACTACTCCGTCTAGAACTACTGCAGTTGCTCCAGTGGAGAGCTCTTTCAGCACAGCACCTGCTGCTTGGACCTCAGCTCAGATATGTGCATGGCCAAACAAATCCACGTGTACATCAGGCCTGAACAGATTCTGAGGGTGTTTTCAGTTTACCCCCACGTGGTATGAGTGGAAGCAGACTGGGGAGAGAATGGCACTTGCCTACTGTTTTCTCCAGTCATGGGGCTCACGTGGCTCTTGGAGTCTCCCCCAGTCATGGGGCTCACGTGGCTCTCGGGGTCTCCCCCAG
>ML661346.1:23624270-23695319 GCA_007570785.1 Antilocapra americana | reverse complement strand
ACGTGGCTCTCGGGGTCTCCCCCAGTCATGGGGCTCACGTGGCTCTCAGGGTCCCCCCAGTCATGGGGCTCACGTGGCTCTCGGGGCAGAGCTTGTTCTGTTTAGGTGTGCTTTCCTGTCCCCGTCTTCTGAAAGTCATAATCTCCAAATCTTCCTGAAATTTAACAAGAGTCTCCAGAGGTTTCTCTGGCAGCAGGTGTCAGAAATTTCAGAAGCACCGAGAAGGCCTGAATCTGGAACTGAAGGATTCAAGGCAGGATCATGGGGACCAGATCAGGCTTAACGTGAGACTCTTTCTAAGAAGTCTGGAGTTGTCCCAGTGAACAGGCTGCACGGAATTTAAGCTGAGTCCCTGGTAACAGGGGTAGGTCATATTCCCTCACCAGGAAGATGTACAAGCTCCTTTCCAACTCTGTTAGATTTTTACAGTTGCACAAAATCTCCGTTCACTCTAAAACATCTCGTGTATCTACAGCCTTCAGTGGCGACGAGTGAACCTTCTAAGAAGGTTCTTTTTGCTACAGCACAACTTTCAGACAGTCCTGGGGTCTTTGGATTTGAAAGCATCCCAGCAAGCCAGCCCTCTTCAGAAGTCAGCATAGGACAGTGCGCTTGTTGATGAGTGGTGTCTGCCTCTTTGTGACCCTTGAACTGTAGCCCACTCGGCTCCTCTGTCCATGGGATTCTCCAGGCAAGAATCCTGGAGTGGGTAGCGCCATTCCCTTCTCCAGGGGATCTTCCCGAACCAGGGGCTGAACCCAGGTCTCCTGCACTGCAGGCAGACGATTCTTTACCGTTTGAGCCACCAGGGAAGCCCCAGCAACAGTCTCCAGTAGGCAAAATCATAACCGTTCCAAAAGTAAGAAGTTTTTTCATACACATTTGCAGATGCTCCAAAGACTACAGTTTTTTAAATTCACTCTCTGTTACAATCTCTACAATTGCTGAATGGTTGTAGTGATATTTATTATCACCTGCATTTACTTTATTCTGATATCTCTGTAGAATAAATTCATTGTCTTAGACCCCTATCCACAAGCAAGTTGGGTAGAGCATACCTGAAATTCCGAGACATGAGGACAAAGTAAAAGCCCACCCCTGTACTCACCTCTATGGAGGGAGAAACAGTAGTGTGAAAGAGAAGGTGTTGGTGGCTTTCAATCCCTGGAGCTTGGCCTTGATAGCTGCCCCGATCCCCACCCTGTGGTTTTGTTGTAGTCATCACTCACCACAGATCCCGAGTGTCCCTGGATGGCACAGGGAATCCGAACTTCTCAGAAACTAGGGGCAGATCAGATCCACTGTGGTGGTCTAACGTGGAGTTTCTTTTAAATGCGGTCTAATGTGGAGTTTCTTTTAAATGCTTCAAAGACGTGTCCTTAAAATTTCAGCCTGCTTATTAACCAGTGAGCCATTGTGCTTAGAACCAGTGCTGAAAAATGTTTTTTAAAATTGCCAAAAACTTAAATGAAAATGTACTATATAAAGCAAAGCTGTATATACTAAACATTTTTTAGCAGAGTACTATTTATTTGCATAGCCTATTTATTGTATTCGTATTACACTGTTATTAAAGACTGGGATGAAGTCAACCGGAAGCAAGGCCTCTTGACTGCTGTGACCTTATCAGCTTGCGCTAACAGTTAGAAGATAGAAAACCTGCAATCAGGGTGCCTACCTAACTTCTCAGGGACTACACTTTGTAGTTTTCCACCATTAGAAGAGCTGGTAAATATGAAACACTTGTGGAATTACCAGAATTGCCATTAACAGTATTTTCTTTCTCATATCTCACGCTTTCTGCTTCTGTATATATGACTGTGCTGTGTATTTATCAAAGCTAGTAAGCAATAATTTATATGTAAAAATGGCCAAGCAATATAAGGTGAAAACTTATATGAGTTACTGTTACCTTGTATTTTCAAGTGTTTTTTTAAAAAACTGCTTTTCCAAATATAAGATTATGTTAAAGATACACTATTCATGCCTCAGAGCGTCTTGCTTTGTGATCTTTGAGCACTCTATAGCCAGTGTTCTGGTACCATATTATGCTCAGATGAAACTCAGGAATCGTTTACCCGGAGTGTGCTACAGGTAGGTGAAGAGATTCTCAGGTGGCCCGTGGAAGCCAAAATCATTTATGCAGTTATTGCAGAACCTAAACATGCTTTGTTGGGAATTGCATCCTTTTCTGGGATGTGCAGAGTCCAACAACCCCCACCAGCACCTCACCCCACTCAAGTGGAATGGGGTACTCTCCCTAACCAGCCCAGACATGGAGGGAAGCTCCAGACCCTTGTGAGGATGCCCGAGGCCTGGACCAGCGGCAGACAAGAACCGGGGTGGGATGCTGAAGCAGAGGGGTGGTAATGATGCTCCACAGGCGGGAAAGATGTTAGACTGTCACACCAACTCTTCTCTAGTCCTTCCTCCGAGAGGATTATACACCCTGCCCTTTGGTATCAAGCTTGGCCTCTGGCATGTGTGGATCCTCCCTGCAGGAGGATTAGGTTGAATTGAGCACTGGCCAGACGTCATCCTCTGTTCAGTGAAAAAGGCAAGGAGTGACCTGTGTGGCTTGGAGACTGAAGCTTTGAGGTAGCCTGTGGCCTCCATGTCTCTTCTGCTGTGAGACCCGCAGTGCCCAGGTAGAAGTGTCTCCACCCACTGGACTCTCCAGCTTGGGGAGAATGTGTCACTTGAGGGAGAGAGAAAACACCCTCACTAGAAGCTACTGAGACTGAATGGAGGGGTGGGTTGGGCAACCTAGTATTGCCTGGGCCGCATTTCACCACAGCTGACTAATACAGTCTCTAGGACACGGGAGAATTAAGGCAGTGGCAGGAACTTTCCCAGGTTCCACAGCAGCCATGGCTCTGTGGTGTCTCATATCCGGTGAGTCTGTTGCTCCTGCAGAATGCTGTATGGTGATGGATGGCCAAGTTCAAACTACGGGCGCTATCTTGATTGCTCACATCCAACACCCCTTGCTCATCCTCCACTAGCTGCTCTGTCCCCACGTTCCTGCATGAGGTCAGGCCCTCACTATCCGTTACCTCAACCATTACAGTGACCTTCTATTAAGGCTTCCTCCCTTTCATCTAAATATTCCCTTTCAAGATTGATTTTTATTTTCTCTCTCTCTCTCTTTTTTTTTTTTGCTAAAATACATATCCTAGCTCAAAATCCTTCAGCAGCACCTCCCAAGCTACAGAAGTAAACCTTAATAGCATACAAGTTCTCTACATTCTGGCCTCATACTTTTCCATTCAGGGGTCAAAGAGATTGGGAAGATAAATAATTTGGTACCCCCCACCTTTAAACTGCTATTCTACATGGAGAGATTCATTGATTCTTACTAGTAAGAATATCAGATGAAAATTATATGCACCAGACATTTGGTAAATAAGTAATGTGAGACTTACTTGCTCCTTTCAAAGGTGTGGGATTTTGAAGCCAGACTGAGGATGCAGAGCTCGCTAGGGTTGGAGGGGGTGGGGTGGGGGCTCTACCAGGATTTGCCCAGGTGGGCAGAATTGCCTTTCCTATTGGAGATGAGTTCTTCCCTACCAGAGAAGTTCCAACATACCTAAAACCAGCTAGCAATTCAGTCATCAGATGAGCTATCTGGGAGAAGAGTTCTAAGATCACTTTCAGACCCTGGCTATTAAGAAAACTGGTGTAGATCTGCGATTGCTAGAGATAATTCGTTCTGTTGTGTTTCAGGAAGTGACTTGGCTGATGTGGGAAATAAGAACTGTTCACGGCCCTTTGTGTCGCGTTGACCTGGGCTGGGCCTCAGCTGGGAGGGAATGGCAGTGGGCCAAGAGCGGAAGGGCGCCTCACCCCTCCCCGCCCGGTGCCCCTGCTGACTCCACAGTCCTAGCAGACGTGAAGGCCTGCAATAAACAGACAAATAAAGCCCTGGAATCAACACAGCAGGATCTGCTTCCAGCACAGAGCCAGCTGCTGCCTCCCCAGGGGTAAGGAGGGTCCACAGTGAGGGTGAACCTTGCCCTTTTAGCTGTCATTATATTCCTGGCTGCCGCCCCCTGACTGGAGCCAGCACTCAGGTCTGGCTGGACTCTTCTCCCCACCCCAACACATTGTGCCTGGGACCCCTTCCGCACCTACGCCCCCAAGTAAGGCTCATCCACTCCCAGATCCTCCTGGGTGACCCGTCCTGCAGTAAACCCCCTTATCTCTGTCTCAGTTCCTAGAGCAGGTCCCACCTGCAACTCTTTGGGGAACCACCATGTGTGGTCTATCCACCCATCTTGCGTGGGCTGCCTCGAGGGTGAGGAAAAGGACCAACCTAGCCTATGAGGCTAGACTGCCGGGTTCCAGTCAGACTCAGGCATTGAAGAGTTGGGAGAACCAGCAAAAGTTTCCACTGCCATCTTAGCTGCTATTTCTGCACCTCAGAATATGGGACTTCATATGCCTTCTCCCTCACAAGGTGGTATGAGAAATAAGATGAAAGGAAAATATATAGTAGTACATCAGATGACGAGAGTTACCTAAAGAAAAAAAAGCTAAAGAAGGGAAGGGGATTGGAGAGTGCCAGGGAGAGGGTCAAACTGACAGGACAGGCCCTTGTTATGAGTTGAATCAGGCCCTCTCAAAACTCATGTGTTAAGGTTCTAACCCCCAGAATCTCAGAATGTGACTTTATTGAGAGACAGAGCCTTTACGGAGATTATCAACTTAAAATGAAGTCCTTATGGTGTAAGTGTCTAGTAGGACCCATGTTCTTATGAAAAGAAGTGAAAGTGTTAGTCGCTCAGTCGTTTCCAACTCTTTTGCAACACCGTGGATTATAACCTGCCAGGCTCCTCTGTCCATGGAATTCTCCAGGCAATAATATTGGAGTGGGTTGCCATTTCCTTCTTCAGGAGAACTTCCCAACCCAGGAATCATACCTACATCTCCTGTTTGGCCCGTGGATTCTTTACTACTGAGTCACCTGGGAATCACATTTGATACTTAATGACAGTTTGTGGACTGATGTCTGCTGTGGGAACCAAAATGTGAGACCTTCAGGCCATCTGGTGGGCATGTGCTGATCCTGCTCAGCATTTAGGTCTCAGCTGTAGATGCCTGTTTTTGAGGTCCTGGTTAAATCAAAGGACACAATGAGGCACTGTTGTGAGTGAGAGGCTTGGCTACTCTGCTTTACTGGGCCACGGTCCAGTGGGTTCTTGTTTTGTTTTTGCAACACAATGCAGAGTCTTGAAAAAAACAAACAGAAATCAAGGGAGTGAGAAAGGAGCCAAGCTGGAGAACTTTGACACTTGAAAGGGTCAGGCAGGACTGGCATCTGCTGTCTCCGAGGGGGATGAGGCTTCCCTGGTGGTAAAGAATCTGCAGGACACCCAGGTTCCATCCTTGGGTCAAGAAGATCCTCTGGAGGATCCCCACTCTAGTATTCTTGCCTGAAGAATTCCATAAACAGAGGAGCTTGGCGGGCTACAGTCTGTGGGGTCGCAAAGAGTTGGACATGACTGAGCGAAATTTCTTTCAAGGGGATGAGGGTGAGAGGCAGGCTGGAGTGGATCAGGCAAGTTCCTCCACGCTCCCTGCTGTTGACCATAAAGAGAAAGGTCCCAAACCAGCCTACAAAGCACCTCCTGATCTGAGCCCTGCTTGGTTCCCCAGCCTGTCCTCTGGGTGCTGCTCCCCACCCCGCCGCACTCCCCAAGAGACAAACGTTCGCTTCACTTCAGCCAAGCTCAACCTTCCGGGCAAGCCCGCAAGCCAGAGGACTACCCACTCTACCACCCCCATTACCCAGCGGGCACTCCGGCACTAGGCGGTGCTCTAGCGGGGCTACGGCCGGGAACGCGAACGAGACTCAGGATCCGACCCGCACGCGCCCACCTGCCCCGGGTGAGGCCGCCGCCCGGGCTGCTCGCGGCGGGTCTAAGGGGCGCTCCAGCCCCAGCGCCCCGGGGGAGGCTGGCCCGCGCCCTCCGGCCTGCGTGGATTTCCTCCCCACTGGTTGTCCCGCCGGCCCAGGTTTGGCCCTCAGGTAGGTGTCCCAGGCGCAGGTGAAGGGCACAGTTCACGGCCCAGCGGTGCTGCTGCGTCGGCGGGATTCGCAGCCTCGCGGGGCCAGCGCTGCCCTCTCCGAGTCCCCGCGGGTCACGGGAGGTGGCCGCAGAGCTCCGGGGGCTGGGGTGGACCAGAGAGGTCGCTTTCAGCCCCTTCCCAGTGTTGTGATGTCCGAGGAGCTGGAAGCGATTCCAGCACATTCCTCAATGCTTACAGCTGGGGTGAATCCAAGTCCCCTTTCCCAGAGCGGGTGCCAGCTAGGCCACACCTGAGGTCTGCGCCGGCAGTCCAGAGGTCCCAGGGCCACCACGGTCCCATTCTTCCTCGAGGCCCTTGAACACCGTCCGCAGTTCAGAGGAGACCTCGGGAGGCATTAGCTGAGCCCTGCCCAGAAACGACCCTCTCGCTGCTAGGGGTGCAGAGAACCCTTGTCCTCTGCTCTACCCCACCTCGTCTCCCCAGTAGTCCTACCAGGGCTAAACTTTGGCCACTCCTAGATCCCATGAGGGCTAAGAATTTCCCTGATTCTCACAGTGGCTGAGCACCCTTGTTGCCCCAGCCATGTATAAGCTGCTGGAACATTCCCAGGTGTGACTAGCCTGCTGCCCCAAATTGGGTGGAAAGGGATGGAATGAAGGGATAAAGATCCGTTTCCTTCCTTCCTTTTCATTCCCATGAAAGAGCCTTGAGGGCAGATTCGCATGAAGAGAAGGCCAAGTCATCTCAGTCAGCGCAATGGCCCCAGTGGCCCCCGCTGGGCTCCTTTTGTTCTTCGGCACCAATGGGGTCGGGGCCACAAATTCTCTGGAGAGTCCAGAGTCAAGATGTGGGGAGCAGCCAGTGGCCCTGGTGGAACCCATGTTTCACATTATGCATTGAAATCCCCATTGGCCCAGAGCTGAGCTTACCCTACAGAATCAAAGAGGTCAGCAAAAGCAGGGAACAAAGCACAGATTCAGCCTGGAAGCCAGAAGACACCATACAGATGAAGATAAACAGGCATTTCAGAGCAGCACAGGGCAGGGCATGGGACATTACCTCTTCTCTGGCTGGCAGTGCCTGGCCACTGGGTCTCCAAACAGTCCTTCCGTTTTGGAGATGCCATGTTGTTTTGGACCCAAGGCTTGACTGTTTGGGGGCAGAGTAGGGAGGATTGACTGGATCACAAACAGCCTCAGCAAGCATGATAAATACGGCAGTTTGTATGTTTCATATTCTGGTACTCAGCCCTCCCCATGGGAAGACACTGTTTTTTTGTTTCAGTTTATTTTACTGAAGTAGAGTTGATTTACAGTCTTGTGTTAATTTCTGCTATACAGCAATGTGATTTTCAGTTTTTTATACACACACACACAAACATATACACATTCTTTCTCATGTTCTTTTCCATTATGGTTTATTACAGGATATTGAATATAGTTCCCTATGCTCTACAGTAGGACCTATTGTTTATCCATTCTATATAATAGTTTGCATCTGCTAACCCCAACTCCCAGCCCATCCCTTCCCCACCCACCACCCCTTGGCAACCACAAGTCTGTTCTCTATATCTGAGTCTGTTTCTGTTTCATAGATATATTCTTTCGGAAGCACTCTTTTCATTTACCATTTAATTTTTTAAAAAAAAATTATTTATTTATGTTGACTGCGCTGGATCTTAGTTGCTGCTCGTGGTCTTTCTCCCTAGTTGCAGGAGCCAGGGCTACTACTCTTCATGGTGGCTTCTCTTGTTGCAGACTACAGGCTCCAGGTACACAGGCTTCAGTAATTATATTTTTCAGACTCTAGAGCACAGACTCAGTAGTTGTCATGCACGGGCTTAGTTGCTCCATGGCATGTGGAATTTTTCAGGACCAGGGATCGAATCCATATTCCCTTAAATAGCGGGTGGATTTTTATCCACTCTACCACGAAAAGTTCCCAATCTTTGGGTTTTTAAAATGATTCAAATTCTGGCGATTCAGAGTTGCTTAGTGTCTTTGGGTAGATGTGAAAGAACAGCTGGGTTTTCTCCCACTGTTTTCTTTGCCCTTTGGTTTATTTCACTCGGTGTTCCAGTAGAAAGATCCCTGGAGTGTGAGCCAGGGAAACCTGAATTCAGGTGCCTGCCCCATGTTCTTCCAGGGACTGTGGCCTTGGGCAAGTAATTTATCCTCACTGAGACCAGTTCTCTGACATTCTGAGATGATGTAGAATCACAGGGAGGGAGGAGGGCTTGCTTAGTTCACTATGTCACCATGTAACAGCTGTTTTGATTCTCTGTTGGAGAGTTGATTCATTCGTTCATTTGTTCATCAACTATTTGATATATGTAGGGATCATGACAGACATGCAGATGCAAAGTCGATGAAGACATGGCCCCCACTGATGAACAGGCATGGTGGAAAGTGCTGATTTTCTGAGGGACACAGCCAGGTCCCAGTGCTAATTAGCTGTGAGAGCTCAGCTAAGTTTTGATGACTTCTCTGAGTTCTAGTCTGCTTACTAGTGTAATGGGATTATTGCATAGGGTGACCAACCATCTAATTTGTCTGAGACTGAAGAGTTTCTTAGGACACAGGACTCTTGGAACTAAAACCTGGAAGGTTCCAGACAAACGGGGAGGAATTGGTCACCTACGTGAGAGGTGAATTGAAATGACACATAGATAGGGCCTAAGCCCAGTGCCTAGCATCTATTAGCTGCTTATCAACATAGCCCTTCTTTGGGTATATGCCCACACAGCCAGATACTCCCACCCACACACCTCATCACAGGATAAAGAGAAATGAAAAAATGTAAACAAATAAATATGCTATAGCTAAAGCAGCTATGGGAAAGAAGGACTGCTGAGAGAAGCCAGGAGAGGCTGCAGAGGGTGGGAGCCTGGGGTTGGGGAGAGGTGGGTTAAGTGAGGGTCCTGATTAGGGAGATGCAGCCTGTGCCTGAAATATTTGTAAATGCTTGAAAGTTTAACAGCTTCGGGCTAAGAGGTGTTCTGTGTGGTTAGAACAAGCAGGGAAGATCCTAAAGGTAGGTTTGATTCATATAGTAAAGGCCCTATGTATGATTCTAAAAGACTTGGCTGTCATTTTGAAAGTTTCCAAACACTTTTGATGATGCATCCTTCTGGTGAAAAAAAGGTGAAAACTGACACCCTTCCAAATACATGTATATTTATGTATAAATAATGCACATGTACTATGTAAGGAAATAATGCATACAAAAAAACAGAGATGTTTAAAGAAGCAGATGAAAGGCAAATATAAATAGAAGTTCTGTTTCCTTTCTATTCTCCAGTGATTTATTTTGTCTGCTTCCTTAAGTATACACACCCCATTTGAGAGATCACTTCTCTTGGTGGTGGAGAATCATGGCAGGCTTTAGATGAAAGCAAAAAAACTTAACGTGATCAGGTTTTATTTTCAGCAAGTGACCCTGGGTGCTTAAAGAAGGGCATGGAGGCAAAGAAGCCAGTAGGAGACTGTTGTCAGAGTCCAAGAGAAGGTATCGGTGGCCCACACTCAGGTGGCAGCATAGATGTGCAGGGAAGAAGACAGACTGGGGAGAGATTTAGGAGGTAAAAGCAAGAGGACATGTGACTGAGGATGAATCTGTTGAGTTAAAAAAGTGCATGAGTACATGCCTCTTGAAGGATGTCCTCACATAGAGGTACACCCTGGAACTACATTCAATTTCAGTGACATTTTTGATCCACACTCCAGATGTGATGCAAAGGAAGTCAGAGCTGTATTATGACTTTCATGAGCCTTAGACAGTTTGCGTTCAATGAGCCCCTTTCTCCATTAAAAATAATAGTAAAAATATATATTTGTATATAAATAAGTATATATATATGTAAGCATCTGAATGAATTGTATAGAAAGGAATATAATAAAGTAGTATTAATATCCTTTTTTCTCCTGATTTTAGAAGAAGGTAAAATACTCTGATGGGTTTCTAAAAGTATGGTGCACTGTGCCTGTGGCGCCCAAAGGATAAGTCAGTCCTGGCAGCCTGGCAGACTCTGGAGGCGGCATTCTGGCAGGTCCAGTATGAGCACGGAGCACCATCTAGTGGCTCACATGTTTGCCAGGCAGCCGAGCTGCTTATCTGTAAAGCTTGGACTCAGCATCCCAGATCAGACCCAAGCTGTCTTATGGCTGCTTGACTCATCTCCAGACTGCCCTGGATGCTGGGTTTTGAGACTGATTGGCAGGCAGACAAAACGAAACCTCAAGAGCGCAACAAGGGCACAGTAGAGCCCCCAAATCAGCTAAGAGCCAAAGTTTAATCTTTTCATCTAACAAGTTATTTAATGGAGTAGTAGTTTTCAACATTTTGGGGCTTGAGGCAGTACAGTGAATGGGGGTATAAGTGGACACCAGTTTAGGAAAGCAAGTTTTTAAAAACTAAAAAAAAAAAATTGGTTTTGCAATATTCTCTCAGTATTTATTATTTTCTTCTCCACTAGGATTCCTTCTGTATCTGTAAGGCAGTTATCCAGTATTTGATAAGAGGCCAGACTTTGTTTTTTTTGTGGCCATGTTTGCATTCCTTGCAGTATCTTAGATTCCCTGACCAAGGACTGAACCCAGGCCATGGCAGTGAAAGCCTAGAGTCTTGACCATTGAGCCTCCAGGGAAATTCTTATATGATCTTTTTAATTTGCTTTTGAATTTGGCTTGCTAATATCTTATTGGGTTTCTCTTACTGACAATTTTGCATCTATATTCATCAAGGATATTGGCCTGTAATATTCTTAAATTGTAGTGTCCATGTTTGGCCAGAGTATTACTGGCCTTGTAAAATGAACATGGAAATGTTCCCTCTTTTTCAGTTTTTTGAAGGAGTTTGAGTACTGTTAATTCTTCTTTAAAAATTTGGTCAAATTCACTAGTGAAGTCACCTTGTCCTACTGATTCAGTCTCCTTACCCATTATTGGTCTGTTCATGTATTCTACTTCTTCATAATTCAGTCCAGGCAGGTTGTAAATTTCTAGGAATTGACTCATTTCTTCTAGGTTATCAAACTTGTTGGCATATAATTATTCGCTATTATATCATGATCTTTTGTATTTCTGTGGCAAATTGTAATATCTCCTCTTTCGTTTCTGATTTTATTTGAGTCTTCTCTTTTTTTCCTTAGTTAGTTAGCCAAAGGTTTGACCATGTGTGCGGCTCCTAACTTAGAACTCTGGATGGGGCAAGAGAGAAACAAGCCTCTTTGGCAGTGTTCACACAGCTGGAGAATCCAGGCATTTAACTCTCACACTCTCACCTTCCCCCACAGGAGACATCACAGGCTGAGAAAGGTTCTCTTGTCTCTGAGCTGAGCTACCCAGGAGAGGCGTGGTGTAGGTAAAGTCAGATGTTCCTCTTACCCTCTCTCATGTGTTCAGTTGCATATTTTTGTCATTGTTGTTGCTGCAGTCATGTGGTGGAACCTCTGCTGGATTCTTAGACTTACACAGAGTCTCTCTGATCTGTGGGTGATTGTCTAATTGGTGATTCTTGTAGGGAAAGACGATAGAAAGCTTCTATTTTTGCCATTTTGATGATGTCACTCACCAACAGATATCTTTAAAGATATAAACTCATAAAGCTTACTCAAGAAATAAATAACCCAATAGTGTGAAAGTTGCTCAGTCATGTCTGACTCTTTGTGACCTCATGGACTCTAGAGTTCATGGGAATCTCCAGGCCAGAATACTGGAGTGAGTAGCCTTTCCCTTCTCCAGGGGATCTTCCCAACTCAGGGACCAAACCCAGGTCTCCCACATTCCAGGCAGATTCTTTACCAGCTGAGCCACAAGGGAAACCCAAGAATACTGGAGTGGGTAGCCTGTCCCTTCTCCAGCAGATCTTCCCGACCCAGGAATCAATCCAGGGTCTCTGCATTGTGGGCGGATTCTTTACCAGCAACCCAATAGTTGTATATCAAATGAAGCAACTGAATTCATAAAGTCTGTATCAATTTACCTGCATCCAGTCTGGGACTTAGGCTGCACAGAAGGTAAACGGGGCAAGTTTACAATGAAGAACCATCCAACTTGGATAAAATAGGACCTGTTGATACAAGATAAAACCAGTGCTGTCGAGGATGTGGCGTAACTGGAACTCTATACATTGTTGGTGGGAATTCAACACAGTATAGCCAGTTTGGAAAACAGTTGGTAGTTTCCTATACACTGTCATGGATCCTTCCCATTCAATTCAGCACTGCCACTCATAGACATTTACTTAAAAGAAATAAAAAGATATGTCAAGACAGAGATGTGTCCTTAAAAGTTTATAACCGACTTAGTCATAACAGCCAAAAACTGAAGCCACCCAATATTTACCAACTAGATAAACACATTACAGTCCATACATACATTAGAAAATATCCTGAATGGGCTGCATCCTAACCCCCAATGACCTGTCTCGATGGTCATAGGAGACAGGGCCTTTGGGAGGTGATTAGGTCTTGAGGGCAGAGCCCTTGTGAGTGGGATTCATGTTTTATAAAAGAAGCTCTAGAGAGATCCCTAGGCCGTTCCTCTCTGCAGGTTTACAGAGGGAAGGCCGACTGTGAACCTGCACGCAGGCCTTCATCACAACTTGACCATTCTGGTGCTTCGATCTTCGACTTGTCAGCCTCCAGAACTGTGGGAACTTAACATATGTCCTTTAAAAGCTGCCCAACCTGTGGTATTTTGTTACAGAAGCCTAAGTGGAAAAAAAGATGCATTTTAGGGGATTGAAATATTCTACATCATAATTATGGCAGAGTTTTTAATATATATATGTCTTAAAGCTCAACAAATTGTACATTTAAAATTGGTAATTTTATTATTTGTAAACTATTTCTCAATAGAGCTAATTTCTTTTTTTTAAATAGTAATGTCAAGCCTCTAGACCCCCCTAATTAGAATAAAATCCCTGGAGATAAGGCCTACATGCCTTAGGTGACTCTAAAGTGCAGTCTGGGTTGAAAATGACTGTCCTATGCAGAAAGAACATTTGTGTGAAGCCTTACTAGCTTCAGTAAGGCATCTCAAATGGTTTGGCATCAATATGGACCTTTTTTTTTTCAACATCTCCTTCCACTTGTTCAGTCACTCAGTCCTGTCTGACTTTGCAGCCCCGTGAAGTGCAGCATGCCAGGCTTCCTGGAGTTTTCTCAAATTCATGTCCATCGTGTCAATGATGCCATCCAGACATCTCCTCCTCTGTTGCCCTCTCCTCCTGCTCGCAATCTTTCCGAGCATCAGGTCTTTTCCAGTGAGTTGGCTCGTCATATCAGGTGGCCAAAGTACTGGAACTTAAGCTTCAGCATCAGTCCTTCCAATGAATATTCAGGGTTGATTTCCTTTAGGATTGACTGGTTGGATCTCTTTGCAGTCCAAGGGATTCTCAAGAGTCTTCTCAAGCACCACAGTTCAAAAGCATCAGTTCTTCAGCGCTCAGCCTTTTTTGTGGTCCAACTCTCACATCCATACAGGACTACTGGAGAAACCATAGCTTTGTCTATACGGACTTTTGTCGGCAAAGTGATGTCCACTGGCCTCTGTTAAAACAGAGGCAGACCCCCTCCACATCTCAGGCTGACTCTTACTTTCCAGTCACTTTGTTATTATAACGGTCTAATTCTGGTTACAGAACTCCATCTTTTGTTTCTGAAGCTTCGTTCTCACATTAGTCTCACCCCTTTCAGGGCAGGGCAGGGTCCTGTGATCTGAGCCTGCAGAACTGGGAGGGGATGCAGACGCTTCACTGCCCCCACCCTTTCTTTTCTCTGTGATTACCTGTGGAGGAGGCTGTAGTTCAGGAGGTCCACAAGACCACCTTCAAGTTCCACGATTCTGAGGAAGGACTCACAGAACTCAGAAAAGCAATTGTATTCACTCTTATGATGATGATGATGTATTACAGCAAAGGGAAGAGGTGCATAGGGCAGAGTCCAGGAACACTCAGGTGTGATTTTCTGTTGGTCCTCTCCCAGCGGAGTCATGGGACAGGGCTTGCTTCCCCCAGGAATCATGTATGGAAAAGTGCCCAGGTTACCGCTAGCCAGGGACGCTCACCTGGGCCTTGGCATCCAGTTTTCACTGGGTTATGTCAGCATGGCTGACCACCCATATGATTGACTTCAGTCTCCAGCCCTTAAAGCTCAAGCTGATACCATATGGGCCCAAAGCCCCATCATAAATCCCATGGTTGGCATAGACTATCTGATGTGATCCCAGGCATCAAACAAAGACATTTACCAGGAAGATATTCCATGGGCTCAAATGTTACCTTCTAGTAGCCTAACCTGGGTCCAGCCTTTCTTTGGGCAAGGTCACCTCTCTGTTGCTCCCTGGTCTACCTTTATGTGACTGCCCAGAGTGGGCGTCCGTCCCCCTTGCAGGTCTGGCTCGTTGTCTCTGCAGGTCCTGTATGAATGCCGGGAGCCCCGTGGACCTGGAGAATCCAGGGGCTTGGTTCGCAGCAGTGCCCAGCGTCTGTCATCACAGCACCACTCTGTAACCTCTGGAGTTAGAAATGAACTCAGTCAGCTCTTCATGCCATCCGATTACTGTAGCAACACACGCACTTTAACATTGAGTTCAAGACATCCCTGTGTGGAGAAAAACAAATCCCTTGACCATTTTTCCACTGTGCAAACTCCAGTGTATCGCACAGTTCTTCTACTGCCTCCCTCTCAGGAGCAAAACCAGATTCTTCCAGTTTCAGCTCGTTTCTGTTGCCACCACCCAAGTTTAGCTCCAAGCCAAACTCTGCAAAACCAGATCCATTTAGGGAACTGGGCAGAATGAAAGAGCCTTTCATTTTTCCCAGGATCCAACCTCACAAAGGCACTTGTGATTGTAGATAACTTTTATTTCCCTGCGTTACAGATACTGTTGCAGTATTAGGCATCAGCCATGCATGACTCCCCTTTTCAATTGACCCTCCACTGCTTCCAGCATGCTGCATGACCCATGGTTTAGCGTCTAAATTCTGATGGCTGACAGAGCACCCACAGGGACCAGGACTTGGCTGAGGTTTTACTTGTATTCTCATTGCCTTGAGTGTTAGTCAGTAATGCTGAGGTAATCCTCTTTGTCACCCATGTTTTACTGTTTTACTTTACTTACTTTTGTTTTATTTGCTTAAAGCAAATCAAAGCAAATAGCTCTGATTTGCTCCTCAGTATTTTATGAGAGAGTCTTTTGCTTAAATTGCTTTGGCTGATGACATGCAGAGTGTCATACATACTGTTTCCATCTAGAAACAGCTACGAATGTGTGCATTGAGGAGCCATCCTTGCATTGTGTGATGGAAAATGGCAGACAGACACATGGAATTGGAGGCTCCATCTCCTGCAGGCAGGACAGAGGGTTTGTCCTCAGGGCCAGGGCATGTGTCTAGTGGGAAAGCACACGGGCTCTTGCAGGCCAGCTGAGCTTGAGGTGGTCCCTGGAACAGTCTAGACAGTCCTCACTTTACTGTACTTTGCTTCATTGTGCTTTGCAGTTATGTTACAAAATTAAAGGTTTGTGGTAATCCTGTGAGGAATAAGTCTCCCAGTGCCATTTTAACAATAACATTTGCGCAGTTTGTGTTTCTGTGTCACATTTTGGTAATTCCCAAAATATTTCCAGCCTTTTCACTATTGTATTTGCTGTCATGATCAGTGATCTTTCATGTTACTATTACGACTCACTACTCAGATGATGTTAGCATTTTTTAGCATTAAGGTATTTTATTTTAAGGTATTTTAAAATTAAGGTACATACATTATCTTTTAAACATCATGCTGCTGCACACTTAATAGGCAGCAGTGTTATTGTGTTCACTTGCTCAGTCGTGTCCCACTTTTTGCGACCTAATGGACTGCAGCACGCCAGGCTTCCCTGTCCTTCACCATCTCCCGGAGTTTGTTCTAACTCCTGTCCACTGAGTCAGTGATACCATCCAACCATCTCTTCCTCTCTTGCCCGCTTCTCCTGCCCTCAATCTTTCCCAGCATCAGGGTCTTTTCCAGTGAGTTGGCTCTTCACATCAGGTGGCCAGAGTATTGGAGCTTAAGCTCCAGTGTCCATCCTTTCAATGAATATTCAAGGTTGATTTCCTTTAGGATTGACTGGTTTGATCTTGCAGTCCAAGGGACTCTCAAGTGTCTTATCCACAGTTCAAAAGCATTAATTCTTTGGTGCTCAACCTTCTTTATGGTCCAGCTCTCACATCCATACCTGACTACTGAAAAAAACCATAGCTTTGTCTATAGGGACCTTTGTCAACAGAGTGATGTCTCTGCTTTTTAATATGCTGTCTAGGTATGTCTTAGCTTTCTTTCCAAGGAGCAAGCATCTTTTAATTTCATGGCTGCAATCACTGTCCACAGTGATTTTGGAGCCCAAGAAAATAAAATCTGTCACTGTTTCCACTTTTCCCCCATCTATTTGCCATGAAGTGATGGGACAGGATGCCATGAATGTTTTTGAATGTTGAATTTTAAGCTAGGTTTTTCACTCTTCTCTTTCACCCTTATCAGGAGGCTCTTTAGTTCCTCCTCACTTTTTTTCCATTAGAGTAGTATCATCTGCGTATCTGAGGTTGTTGATATTTCCCCCAGAAATCTTCATTCCAGCTTGCTTTCCAGATGGTCCTAGTGGTAAAGAATCTGCCTCCCAGTCAGGAGACATAGAGACATGGGTTCGATCCCTGGGTCCGGAAGATCCCCTGGAGAAAGAAATGGCAACCCACTCCAGTATTCTTGCCTGCAGAATCCCATGGACAGAGAAGCCTGGCAAGCTATGGTCCATAGAGTCACAAAGAGTCAGACGTGACTGAAGAAACTTAGCAAACAGTCTGCGTCTAAGTTAAATAGCAGGGTGATATTAATACAGCCTTGTCGTACACCTTTCTCAGTTTTGAACCATCCCAGCGTAGTGTAAACATAACTTTTATGTGCACTGGGAAACCAGAAGATTTGTGACTTGCTTTGTTATGACATTCACTCTGTGGGGTGGTTTGAAACTGAACCCACTCTATCTCTGAGGTCTGCATGTACTGTGATTTGAAGGAAAACAGAGCTGCTGGACTAAGACCAACTGCTCAAAACTCCGTCCTTTCCAGGACTTAGTTCCTGGACGGATCTGAAGCACAGAGAGCTCAGCTGTTAATAACCAGGGTCACACGTGCTGAGCAGGCTGTGGCTGACATGCAGGCTGGCTTCACAGATGTGTGGCCTGCTTGGCCTGTAATGCTGTGTGGCTTCCGTCCTGAAATTCTGAATAATTTGAGTTTTGAATTTGTGTTTTGTAAGTGAAGTCTGCTGGGACAGTGAAGCATGGGCCAGGTAGTTGGAGGCTCTTCGAAGTGTCTTAGTGTGTCTTATGCTTTTTTATTTCGAGACAAATGTGGAATAGAGTACAAGGAACTGAGGGAAACAGGCCATTAGTGTAAGGTTTTGTGTTTATCTGGCTCGGGCTTGGGCTGTTTTCTGTTTGCTGTAGCTATAAGGTGTTAGAGGCTTAACTTTCTCCCAGTGTTGCTTTTGCCTCCCCTGTTGTCCTTAGATTTCCCCAGAGGCTTCTTGAATCTTCCAAGAGGCACAGTTGTTGGAGGTATATTCCCCAGTTGTTATACCGGAGCTCTAGTGATCTGGAAGGTGATGTGGAGGGAAAGGTCTGTGGTTCTACAACTGGCAGTCTTTTAGTGAGCTGACCTTCATAAGAGCTTCTCCATTTTCTTTGTTTTGTTTGTCCCTCATCAGTGAGACAGGGAGGCTGGAGAAGGTCGAGATGGGTATATCCATCCCCCCAGGTGGGTTAGGGTCCGGTAAAACCTCAGCAGGTTAGGCTCTAGTAAATTACTTTCTCTTGAGGGCAGGCCTTGTTAGGAAGAATGGAACCGTCTGGGTGTATTTAAGAAAGGCCGTTTTCCCCTCCGCCCCCCAGAGGTAGGATGGGCTTCTTCATCTTCCCTGTGAGAACCTGGCAGGACTCCAGCGGGCTGCAGTCACAGAAGTGTGGGAGCCTCCCTGGAGGTTAGCCCACCTGGCCTCCCGCACCTCACCTATTGCACTTCAGCTCTTCCTGCCCAGGCATCGGTTCCCACAGACTGGTTTCTGCTCTGGTGAGTTGTGACTCTGCATCTGCCTGCAGGTCTCTCCAGTCTGTGGGGCAGCGGCTTGTCCTATGGCTTCAGTGCTCTGACGGATCTGAGAAGAGTTGTTGATTTTTCGGTTTGTTCGCTTTCTTTTGGTCTCTTATGTGGGTGGGAGATATAACTTCAAAACTTCCTTATGGGCAGAGCTAGAAACTCGAACTCAAATACTGTTTAAATGGCCCTACAGTTGTAATGATGTGGCAGGCAGTAAGGTTGTGGGAAAAGAGTCGAGGAGGCTTTGAGACCTGTACTGGTCACCAGCCACCCCACCTCTCCTGGCTGCTCCACTTGAAGCCTCACTGCTCTGAGCGCTGTGAACTGGCTGTGTACCCCGAACTCAGAGCTTGGAGAAAAGCAGCCTCTCGGGGGGCCCCATTCCAGACCTGCCGAATCAGAACCCACAATGTAAGGAGACCCCCCCCCCCCACCCCAAAGGATCGCTGTGCCACCCCAAAGGATCGCTGTGCAGGTTAGCATTTGAAAAGTTCTGACTACAAGTTACGTCTCACTTTCAAACATGAGTTTGTCACCTTCATTCCCAAACTGTTCACTGAGACCCCCTACGGTACCACAGTGAACTTACAGGGAGCTCTCTGGGATATCTTTATTTAATACATATCTTGGGAAACACAGAAACGTTTGTCCAGTCTCATGTGTACCTCTAGCTTTAGTTTATCTTCAACCTTAGATCACTGTGTCCCTTCTGTTGATGTCTTATGGATGACTAGGAAAACTTTCAGCTGTGATCAGATACTAGAACTGTGTGAAAGGCAATGGGGAATGAGAAATGAGTTGGCAGTCCTTTCTAAATCCAAAATCTGAGACGCCTGCAGAGTCCATCAGGTGCTAAGCTGTTAGACTATCAGCATGGATTAAATCGTTTGAACCTGAGGCTGTCAATGTGGATTAAATCATTTGAACCTGACTACATAACAAGTAGAACTGTTAGGTATTTCCTTTCCTGGGGTGCTGTCACACTAGGAGGACCACGAACTGAGAAAGTTTGGGAACCCCTGGTTTAACATTTGGTTAATTGCTCTGTAACTAATCCAAACAGGTCCGGTGCCCCAGGCAAAGTAAAGCCAGTCTGCTGGCTCTGGGTTGTGCGGGAGATAAAGTGGAGGTTCGTCCCAGGGCACCAAGCAAAGCGGCCAGGCAGCTAGTGCTTAAGAGACGCAAACTCCCCACTGGCTCTTGGGGAAAGGTTTTTAAAGACATGATGAGGGAGCAGGGTTGTGGGGTGCGTGACTGTCTCCTGGTGAGGTATTTGGAGGTTAATCAACCTTCCGGTTCCAACCAGTCTGGGCTCTGGTGCTTGTGGGCAGCATGTAGTTAATTTCTTTCACTTGGTGGAGGTTTCGGTATCTGCAAAACAGCTCAAAGGATATGGCTCAGAATAGTATCTGTAGCCCTCAAAGAGGAACTAAAGGTCCTTGACTTTGTTTAATGGCTAAACTATTATTATTTTGCTTGAATGATTTATTTTCTTTCTGCATTTTCTCAGTTCTCTGATTAAATTTACTCTTTAGAACTTGGGGAATGCCTAAGAGGCTCAAGTTTTTCTACAAATAAGAGACAAGCAGAGGACATGAGGGCGTCTGTCCTGGAAAGGCCCCAAAGGGTTCTACTCAGTTACAACTGTTCTTTCACTTGATTTTTGAATGAATTAAATGAGATAATGCCCATAGATGTTAGTTCTCTTCACTTTGCCCTTATTTAGTGTGCTCCTTTCTGTTGAATTTCACCTGCATTCATTAGGACGTATGCAAAACCCTCTTACCGAGGTCCGTGAACCCCACCTACAAGCAGGACACGTTTACAGCGCCATGATCAGTTTCCCTACTGGGCAGTGCTTATACCTGTATCACTCTTCATGTTGAACACATGCAATCTCCTTGAATTTTAACAACAAAATGAGAAAAGCCAAAGAAATATTAATAACTCCATTTTAAAGGAGAAAAGCCAAACTCCTGAAATTCAGAGGGGTTGTATAGTTGCATAAGCTCACACAACAGTCTTTTCCTCACAAAACTAGAGCCCCCTTACTTCTTTTACTGCCTGGCGGGGAGAGGAGGATATTCTAGAACTGGGTGGGATGTTGGTAAAAAAATGAAAGTGTTAGTCGCTCCGTCGTGTCCACTTCTTTGTGACCCTGTGGACTGTAGCCCACCAGGCTCCTCTGTCCATGGGATTTTCCAGGCAAGAATACTGGAGTGGGATGCCATTTCTTCCTCTAGGGCATCTGCATGACCCAGGGATTGAACCCTCGTCTCCTGCCTCTCCTGCATTGCAGGCAGATTCTTCACTACTGAGCCGCCTGGGAAGCCCTTACAGGGAGGTTGGGCACTGTCTAATGAGCGGCCAGGTCACTGTGATGTTGAGGCTGATGAAGGGAACTTGTATTTTGCTTCATTAATACTCATTTCAGGTGACTTAATGAACCTCTCTCTCTACCCCCCACCTCCCTGGCTCCCTCCCTCCCCACCCCCCACCTCCCCCTACACACGCTTCTGGAGGGTCTGAGTAGAACAGGAGCTGATTATATAGATTCTGGTCCCCTGGCCGGGATGCTTTTGACTGGGAAGGGCTGGGACAGTTCATGGAAGGTCTGAGGCCTCCCCAGAGAGCTTTGGAGATGAGAGCTACATCAGAGCCGAACACACCATTGCCTCTGGATCCCTCGTTTGGTTCTTCTCCAGATCAGGAGTGACCAGAAATGGTGACCATCTGTCCACTGTTTCTAGCTCCAGCCAGGGCCAGGGCAGCCTAGCACACACCACAGCCACTGCCCACTCCAGCCTCTGTCCTCTGGATGGAATTTCCTGCTTTGCTCCTTTTCCTACTTCTCAGGTTTAACTCCTACTTAAGGAGACAGTGTACAGAATCACTTTTCCTCCCTTTCGAAATAGCAAAATCTCACATTTATTGAGAAGCCACTGTTGGCAGGTGTTGTGCTATTACGGCTCATACCGACCGTCCCCAAGTCAGTCTGCTAGCGCCGCCATCGCGCAGCGCCACAGACAGCAGCTTACGCGGAAGCGCAGCGCTGGCCGGGCGTCCCAAGTCAAGGTGTGGGCAGAGCCCTGCTCCCGCTGCAGCACGAGGTGAAGATCCGCTCCGCGTCTCTCTCTGAGCTTCTGGTAGCTCCTTGACTTGTGGATCCCAACCCATTCTCCACAGGACCGTCTCCCTGCGTGCCTGTCTGTCTCCACATTTCCTCATTTCATAAGGAGACCGGTCGTATCAGATCAGGGCTCACCCTACTCCAGTAGCGCCTCATCTTAATTCCATTGGCAATGACCCTTTTTCTGGAAAAGGTCACATTTTGAGGTATTGAGAGTGAGGGCTTCAACATAAACATTTGGAGGGACATAATTCAACCAATAACACCCTCCCCCAACAACTGACAAATGAAGAAACTGAAGCATAGAGGAGTTAAATAAGCTTCTTGGGGTCACATGGAGAAGGAAACGGCAGCCCACTCCAGTACTCTTGCCTGGCGAATCCCGTAGACGGAGGAGCCTGGCGGGCTACAGTTCACGGGGTTGCAAGAGTCAGACACAGCTTAGTGACTAAACCACCACCACCACCACCACCACCACCAAGGTCACCTGGCTGGTGAAAGACCAAGCTGGAGTTTGAACTGGAAGCCCTTTCTTCAGAGAAGTGGTTTGCAGGCTGGCGGCACCAGGGTCACCTGGAGCCTCGCTGAGCGCAGGCTGCGGGACCCCACCGCGCAGTTTCCGGTGCAGGAGGTCCCGGGTGGGTCTGATGCGTTGTGTTTCTGACCAGTGCCAGGTAACGCTGCTGCTTGTCTGGGACCATACTTTAAAAACAACTGCCCTGGTGGGGGCTCTCAGACTCCATTTTGCATACGCATCACTGGGAACTTCTGTTTCTTCTTCTGAGCAGTTCCTGTGACCCACTCCAGGAGATTTTGATGGTATAAATCTGGGTGGGGCCCAGAAATCTACTGGTGACAAGTAAACCTAGTGACACTGAATCAGTGCTCAGTGACCACCCTTTGAGAAAGCACCAGGCTCCTGTTTCCCAGTTGATTGATGGGGTCCACGTTGGAGTCACCTGGGAAACTTTCAGAAGTGCTGAATCCATGGCTGGGACTCACCCTTAAAGATTCTGATGCAGTTAGTTTGGGGGATGGCCTAAATTTTTAAAATTCAGTGTTTTTTTTTTAAACACTGGGTTTTTAAAAATTCTCTTGCAGGTGACTCTAATGGCACAGTCCAGGCTGACAACCACAGCTGAAAGCATGGGAAAGACCCCCTAGCGGTTGATTACTATGAGTGAGGTTCCAGACATTCATCTAAGAGCCTGGAGACCTGGGGGCTCCATGCTCCCTCAGCATTAAGTCAGAAGGGTCTTCCTCATTACTCAGGCCTTCTGCAGCTGGAAAGCCTGTATCTTTCCTTAAAGAACCAACATTGTTCTCCCTGCATTCATTCATAAGAGGTGGTGTGTTACCCTGGGGAGCTGTGAGACTCTGGGGCCAGGAAGCCCAGGCCTGATTCCAGCTTCTGCACTTGCTGAAAGTGTGAATCTGTATTTATTACTTATGGGGTGGCTGGCTTTCCTTATCTGGAAACCTTACCTCCTTCAGTTGTAGTGAGGAGTTAAGGGTTACTGTAGGTGAAGATCTTATCATGATGCCTGGCACAGAGTAAATTCCAAATTAGTGTTTTAGAATTTTTCGCTGAACAAGGATGTATTGAGCAGCTACCATATGCCAGGCATAGGGGTACAAAAGGGACCACAAAGTCCTGTATCTCAGAGCTGATAATGGAAAGAACAAAAGCTGATAATATCTAATGTGACAGTACTAAATTATTTCTGTCTCTGAATCCCCAAGATGTCTTCAGGGACCCTTTTTAATGAACTGCTTTTTCCCACCATCAAATTTCAGAAGTCCTAATCCCCAAAGTGATAGTATTTGGCCTTTGGAAGGCAGTTAGATCATGAAGGTGAAGTCCTGTGAATGAGATGAGTGCACTCAGAAAGAGGGACTTCCCTGGTGGTCCAGTGATTAAGGCTTAGCCTTCCAGTGCAGGGGGTGCTGGGATCCTACATGCCTCAAGGCCAGAAAACCAAAACATAAACCAGAAGCAATATTGTAATAAATTCAAGAAAGGCTTTAGAAATGGTCTGCATCAAAAAAATCTCAGTGAGAGCTTGCTTCTTCCCTCTGCTGTCTACCATATGAGGACACTGCGAGAAGATCTCAGTCTGCAAACCAGGAAGAGGGTCTGAACCAGAACCTGATCACATGGGCACCTCCATCTCTGACCTCTCAGCCCCCAGAACTGTGAGATACATGTGTGTCAGTCACCCAGCAACAGTTGTAATACAGCAGCCCAAGCTAAGATACCGAAATGAGGGAGACTTCAAAATAAAGTCCTGTGCAGACAGTGCCTCACGGGGCACCCCTTAGGAACAAGGAGAGAAGGATGAAGTGGCTGTGGCAGGTTCGGAAAAAGGGGATTGGACTAAGATCCCATGCACTGCTGCGGCCTTCCTCCTGTCTGATTAAATCTAGGAAAGCTCTCTCGATTTCTCTCCCTTTTCTCTCTGTCCCCTCTTTATCTGCCTCCCTGCAGTTGTCCCCTGGGAAACTTCCCACTTTAATTTTTTTACATTCTCCTGTGGAGTTATGGCTTGGGGAATGGTGATGAAATGGAGACAGAGTCACACATTAACCAGGCCTAGGGGTAGCAGGAGAAGTGGCCTCAGGGCCTGGCTGGCAGGAGGATTGCAGCGTTTTTGTTTCTTTTTTCCTTCTCAGACATAGGCTCTTTCGGGAGGCTCGTTAATAGCTAACGGAAGTGCTAATTGCCTCGCAGGCACTGGAGGGCGCTGGTTCCTCTATTTCCTAAGAGACACCTGGTCCTCCAAAAAGATCACTTGGGCTAGCGGGGTGCCACTCCGAAATCCCCCCAGCAGCCCGGGGATCCTCAGCCAGGCGGCTGGCCTGCATCCCTGCCCCGCGTGGCCGCCGGGATGCTTCGCCCGCGGCAGTCTCGCCGCGTCGCGCGTGCACAGACCGGGTTTCTTCCAGGGTCAGGAAAGAAAGCTTGCCGGAGATGCAAAGGCTGTGCGCTGCCCGGCTTGATGGGAGGTGGGGTGTTACAGAGGGGGACCCTGAAACAAGAGGTAAATCACCGCCATTCCAAAAGGGACTGAAATGTTCCTCGGTATGAAAAATTGTTGCCGTCAGCGGCTGCACTTCCTGCAGCCGCCACAGAGGAGACAGGGGGGCTTTTTTTGTTTTTTTTTTTTTTTGGCAAAGCAGGGCTGAGATCTGTCTCCAACTCTTCTTGACTGGTGAAGTTAGTCCTGGGGCCCCTTTTCCCTGGAGCTGGATCAGGGGGATGGTTCTCAAAAGGCAGCACAACCTGTTGAGGATATTTCAGCGCATTCTTGGCCAGTACCCCGGAGTTTTTTGTTTGGCTGCCCAGGAATCTGCACGTCTTTACAAGCACCTCTGGTGTCAGGGTTAGTGCAGTCCCTACTTGGAACTTCGATAGTTAAGAGAATCAGATTAGATCAGTTTCCTGGAGAAGTGCCAGGAATCTGGCTACTGTTTCAGAAGATGTTACACTGGGTAATTAGAAAATTGCAGAAGTCATTTTACCTCCAAAGGGCAGAAAGTAGGCGTTTTCACACTGATGTGGCTGTAGTTTGGATCTGGTTTCTACCAAATGCCTGTAATCTGCTAAACCCTTACCTACATAATTCTAATTTGTTCTCCCACAACTTGATGGGAGACTCTCCATTTCTACCCACTGGTAAACGGAGGCTCTGAGGTGAAGAACTCACCCAGAGTTGGCTCTGCTCTGCTCTCCAAGGAGTATGGACTCCACCCCAAGTCTGTCTGGTCCCAAAAGCTTTGTCATCTCCTGTGCAGTTTGTACTAGTGAATAAGGGAACTGTGGGTACTTGGTCTGTCAGTCTGACCCTTAATATGATGATATGCAAATGCTGCAGACTGCAGATTGGAGTTAGTTGCAGATAATGTGTGGGAGTTTAACTTGGAGACCTTTGCAAATTCAGCATGGGTTTTGGGTCCAGATTTGCTCAAACATTGGTCACTGCTGTGTACTAATGAGCTCTCAGTTCCTCGCTCAGTGCCCAAAAGCAGATTCATGGTGACTTTGCTAGACCAAGCCCCCTTCAGTGGTCACTTGTATTTATTCCAACCGCCTGTATATAGAGCTCCCTGCCTCAGGGCACCCCTACAGTCTGTTCTCAATACAGCAGCCAAAGTGGGCCTTCTAAAATAACCAGATGGTATCACAAACCTTCCAATAGATTAGAATAAAACCCAAAGCCCTGACTGTGGCCCTTGAAGCTCCAGTGGCTGTGACCCAGGGTACCTCTCCCTCCTCATCTTGCAACACCCCCCTCCCCACCACACTGCCCATTTAGCTATCTCTTCTCTCCTTCCCAGCTTAGGGCCTCGCTTGTTAGAATGTCATGACCGTGAGGACAACAACTTTGCCCTGTCAACTGTTATCTTCAATGCTGGTATTTGACAAATAACTGAATGAATTTTGGTTAGTGAATTGTAGGTTTTAAATTATTGGACGTTGTTTCATTAGGGAAATTAGAGTGGGAGATAGCTGTGAGAAAACAGCTTAGGGATGTTGTATTTCACTCCTCCACATCACTAGGTTTTAATGTTCTCCCTTCTATGCTCTAGGGACATACAAAGAGCACAGTCTCTAAAAGGAGAGCATACTTCCTCCCCTCTACCACTGTTAATATCCATCTGTGAAGATCCATCTTGGATCAGTCTAGGGTCTCTCACCTGCTGGGGAAGAGTTTTCACTGGTTTTTCGCTGTGGAGACTCAGAAGAGGACATCAGAGCCTACTGTGGAGGGAAGTGTCCCACAAAAGTGGGTCCCAAAGCAGAAGTTAAGGTGCTTTCCCATCCAGCAAATAGCAACAAAAAGAACTCTTTCTCCTGTTAGCTGGGTTAAGGATTTGGCAAGGAAAGTATAAGGTTTTTGGGTGAGGTGGAAGAGGAAGAAAGGTTGATGTTTTCATTGTGGTTTGGTTTGGTTTTGAAAGAGGTTGCTTGCCAAAGATGCAATGGTGATTATCTCAACATATTGGGTAATTTGGGGAGTCTGAAGCATGGCCAGAATTGCCTGGAGTCTGAACTGAAGTGACTCCCACTTGCTCTGCTCCACTTCATGGATTCCTTGATCCAACAAGCCACCCTTCCCTTCACTGTCACCACATGCCTCTCATAGTCTGTGGATCTGAAGTTTTACTCAGTAGCTGCATCTGTACAAACCACCTCTGTACAAAAGTTGTGATTTTTATCTGCTGAAATATATAAACACAGCTGAATTTAGTTCTCATTAGAGAATAAGTTTTCCGTTGTCCTTAGAGCTACTTTCTATCTTTAAAAATGCCTAAGTTGAGCTTTTTCTGTCACAGAGGCAGATTCATGGTCAGCCTGTAAAGCTGCAGATTCAGTTATGTCTTAGTCTGGCTTCTTCCAACGTCTTGGGCATAACCAGGAATGTGTTCAGGTGTCAGTTGTAAAATTGGAGAAGATAAGATATATTAACTGTGAACATGAAAAGTGAAAGTGTTAGTGGCTCAGCTGTGTCCAACTCTCTCTGACCTCAGGGGTTGTAGCCAGCCAGGCTCCTCTGTTCATGGAATTAATTCTTCAGGCAAGAATACTGGAGTGGGTTGCCATTCTCTTCCCCAGGGAATCTTCTGACCCAGGGATTGAACCTGGGTCTCCTGCACTGTAGGCAGACTCTTTAGCATCTGAGCCACCAGGGAAGTAATCCGTCAAAAACACGTTTTCCACTTCAGCTTGCCCTCCATTGACTTTTTGCACCTGGTGGCAACCATCATTTTGGGATCCAGCAAAAGGAGGGTTGAATTGCACATACATGGGATAGTTTTTCATGGGATTCAAATTTTTTCCCATAGAAATAAGTCATGCTAAGTTAGGTTAATTGTCCATTGTGGCTTTTATGAATATCCCTATGGTCTACCATGCTTCTTCACCTGACACTGTAAAACAGAAGGGCCTAACACCAAAATCTGTAAAGGAGGAGAAACAGGTTTGAAATGTACAAAGCCAGAAGCTAGTCTGTGTACAATCTGTACAATCATCAGATCTTTAATATTGTAAGTAGAAGATTAAGAGGAGTCACAAGTGGTGCAGTGGTAAAGAATCTGCCTGCCAGTGCAGGAGACGCAGGAGAGTTGGGTTCAATCCCCCGGATCGGGAAGATTGCCTAGAGTAGTAAATGGCAACCCACTCCAGTATTCTTGCCTGGAGAATCCTGTGGACAGAGGAGTCTGGTGGGCTACAGTCCCTGGGGTTGCAAAGAGTCAGACACGACTGAACAACGGAGCACAAACACAAGAAAATTTAGTTCTTATTTCTGCTGGGTCAAAGTGGAGGTTTTATCCTGTCAGAGATAAAAAATTTAAAAAAAAAAACATAATGGGCTGCTACAACAGGGACATCTATGATAGACTGATTCATAACTTACTTCAATTTATAGTATTTAAAGTAATTATTACCTTAAAATCTCGAGTTACTCCTGAGACAAAAACTTAATAGAAGTTTCCCTAAATTTGACAATAATCCTGAACTTCTGGCATTATGGATAGTGAGTTGCTTGGTTCTGTTTGATACTACAAGAATCATTTTTATTTAAAAATTGTTCCACTAAAAATGTAGGAAAAAATAACGGTGAGTCAACTAATATTATTTATCATCAAGTATATAAACAATATATATATAGTTTATATTATATATTATAATATATTTATTATTATAAATTATTACATTACATAATGTAAAGCATTATGTAATGCTGTGTCTCTGAATTTGGTGATATTTGTCAGCTTTTGTTTTCTATTGAGATATAATTGACAAACAGCATTATATTGGTTTCAAATTTACAACATAATGATTTGATATTTGTATATATAGTGAGATGATCACCTCAACACACCTAGTTAACATTCATCACCACACGTAATTACACATTTCCTTGTGATGAGAACTTTTAAGATCTACTCTGAGCAACTTTCAAATACACAATACAGTCTTGTTATCTACAGTCACCATGCTGTACATTTCATACCGGGACCTATTTGCCTTATAACTGGGATTTCGTGCCTTTTGACCCCCTTTACCTATTTCATCCATCCCCAAGCCTTTCCATCAGTCTCTTCTTTGCGTCTTTGAGTTTGTTCTTTTTTAGATTCTGACTCTGAGTGAGATCATATGGTATTGTTTTCCTCTAACTTATTTCACTTAGCATAATGCCCTCAAGGTCCATCTGTGTTGTATCAAATGGCAAGGTTCCCCCTTTTATTTATTTATTTATTTTTGCAGAGCAACTATACCCCAATTTTTATTTTATTATTTTTTCTTCTTTATTTTTTTATTTTACGATATTGTATTGGTTTTGCCATACATTGACATAAATCGGCTGAATAGTATTCCATTGTATGCATCTATTTCTTTATCCATTCATCCGTCAGTGGACACTTAGGTTGTTTCTTTGTCTTGGCTATTGTCAATAATGCTGCAGTGAATGTGTGAATGCAGATATTGCCAGATCCTGTAATAGTTTTATTTTTAATTTTTTGAGGGCCCTCTTTATGCTTTTCCTTAGCAGCTGTATCAATTTATGTTCCCACCCACAGAACACCAGGGCTCTCTTTTCTCTGTATTCTCCCCAACACTTACTGTTTCTGTCTTCCTGATGAGAGCAGTTCTGAGGGATGTGAAGTGACACCTCCTTATGGTTTAGATTTGCATGTCGCTGGAGGTGAGTGGTGGTGAGTACCTTTCCATATACCTACCAGCCATCTGTATGTCTTCTCTGGAAAAATGTCTATTCACGTCCTCTGCCAGTTTTTTAATCAAATTGTGTGGGTTGTTGTTGTTGTTGTTTTTTGGCTGTTGAGTTGTATGAGTTATTCATATATTTTGACTATTAACCCAGTATCAGATATATGATTTCTAAGTATTTTCTCCCACGTGGTAGGTTGCCTTTTCGTTTTGTTGATTTTCTTTGTTGTGCAGAGCTTTTTAGTTTGTGGTACTCTCAGTTGTTTATTTTTGCTTCTTTTGCTTTTGGTGTCTGTCAGCTTTTAAAAATTAGAAATAGAATGGGAAATAAAATCACAACCAAAGCCATCGCTTTTGTCCCGCTCCTGCCTACCAGTTAGGATGCTACTGCCCAGGATGGACAAAAACAGAAGCAACACCTCCTGCAGGAATCTTGCTAAATAAGCCTGTGAGGATGTACTGCTGCTGTATGCCCCACTCGCCATCCATCAGAAAGGGAGGGAAGAAAAAAGTCAAAATGGGAGAAATTGGAGAAAGAAAGAAGATGCACAGAAATTCAAGCCAAACAGGTGAAAGTGGGCAAGGAGAAAGATGAAGACCCAGTAATAGCTGCTAACTAGAAAGAGATACATAAAGCTAAATATTAGGAGAATGTAGAGTAAAGCAGGCTCAACATTTTAGAAGTTTTTTCCCCCAGCTCTCTGCCAGGCCTTTCCCAGATGGTAACTGAACCATTTGTTTAAATTAAGTCTTGCTTAAATTATAAGGAGCTAAGCTAATTTCCAGTGTCAAGAATTCTTGGAACAGAGCCATGGAGGTGGGAGAACATACAGAGCTGTAGGGTGGGGAAGCGGCTACACGTGTGCCAGCTGAGGACTTCAGGGATCCTCCTGGATTCACCCCTGTTTAAAATGATAGTCACCCTCCCAAAGCCCGCACTTTATCCCAGTGGTAGTGCTGAAGCCCAGGCCCCATGAAATGTGCGATGTCTTTAGTGGGAAACGTCTTTTTAAAAATTTCCTGAAATGAATGTCTTAGAGGAAAAGTGAACAGTTGGGTGGTATCCCACTGGGTGGTTTCTCCCCCCACTTCCTTTTGATTATAGTTCTGGAATCAGAAGATAATTTTTCAAAATAAGAAACTTACAGGATTCAAAATTAAGACAAAGTTGACTTACAGTCAGGGGTCTGAAATGGTTATATATAACAGTAAGAATTCCTTGACGTTACAGACTAGAGCCCTATATATTTACATTGATGGCAGCAGGTCTAAGATGCACTATCAAAGAAGAGGAAAGAAAATAGGCTTGAAAAGGGCAGAGCTCATAGGGTCTTATCTGAGCATCCATAAAAGAGAAGCGCTTGCCAGATAAGCACAAATTGTCCACTTCCTCCTCGCAGAACTCCCAGCTCCTTTGCCCCCTGAAAAAGGCTCCTGGGACTCTCCAAGTCCTCCCCCAGCATCTCCAGCTAAGCCAAGTTCTCCATCAGTTGCCTGCCTTCACAACCCCCTGCTCCAGCTGGGTCTTTCAGAAACACTTAGAGGCTGCAGCCAAGCTAGTTTTCTTTTTAACTTTCCATTTTTACCGAGTGGTAAATTAAGAGCTGGGAACAGTCCCAACTTAACTTTCCTCATACTGTCACTAAGTGGCCACGGGTAATTGCTTGAAAGCTGCGGCCGCCAGATGACGGTCAGAACAGAAGAACTCGTAGTGGCCGGCAAGCCTCAAAAGGGCCAGCCATTCAGGCCGCTCCGTGGCCAATTACTTGTATGCTTTACTGAACCTGAGATGGGGAAAAACCAAGCCTCTTGGACCTGGGAAATTTGGATCAGAACTACCTAAACAGCTTCTCTGTCGGCTTTTCTAGGCTAAAGGGATGAGAATTTTAATTGTTGAATGCTAATGATGATGATGTCTAACAGAAAATTACTTGCCCATGTACACATCAAATTGGATCAGTTATTGGAGACTATTCACCTGATGCCAATGATGTTAAGAGTATCTCAGTGCCGTAGGTGTGAGCATTTCCACTCTTTCAGTTCCTGCAGGGCATATAAAGGCAGTGAGGCATGTTGAAGGGGAGCTGAACCCAGTTCCACCCCTGCTTCAGTAGCCTCCCAGAAAACAGACTTAAGCTACTCCCTCCCTGGGATCCTCAATCCACCTGCCAGTGAAAGGAGGAGGATGCACCTGCTGTGTTTACTCGAAAGGGTAGTTACAGAGATGATGATTAATGCTGTGAAAGGATTTTGAAATTTTCTGTACAAATGTAAATAGAGCATATTATACAAATGAAAGAGTCTCTCCCCCAGCACCTCTCATTACTGGGGTCTCTGTCCTCAGACCCCACTGAAGCTGCCATCTGTGCTCTCCCCACAGGCATTTCAGCTCATCCTGAACCCTGCTGTTGAATGCCTTAGGTTTTGTCATTGAGGAGATTCTTTCACATAAGTGAAAGTCAATTTGCAAAGTCTTTTAAGACTGAAAGAACCTCAGGAGTCTTCTATTTATCATAAGATTGACCTGAACCTCACCCAGCTCATACAAAGGCACTGTGATTGACAAGCATGTGGCAATAACATGAGTGATGGAGGTAATGCTCAGAAAACCAGCCAGCCTGTAAAGTTTTCATCAGTTTTCTCAGCTTTTAATCTGCAATGCTAATGAAGTAAATAGCAGAGGAGTACACTAACCTGATGAAATACTGTCATTTCCTACCCTGTGGATAGATTTTTCCTGGTCTGCTTACTTCTGCCTGTTAGGTTGTTATCAAGCCCAGTTGTAGTTTTCTGTTATGTTCTATCTTAATTTGCTTAGTTGGTCTTAAGCTTTCCTAGCAAAAGGGCATCTTTTCCCCCCTAGAATTGTATTTTCAATATTGGAAAAAGTATTCCTTTTTGGGATAAATAAAAAAGTAATTGCCAACAGTAGGAAAATAGACCTCAAAGCTTTCAAATGGGAGAAACAGAGGAATTAGTGAACAAAAAAACCTTGTTTGTTTTTGTATTTGTTTTTTCAAATTATAAAAGTAATCCATGATTATTGTAAAAAAAATTGTACAAAGAATACAGAAAAGTCAAAAGAGATAGGAAAACTATTAACACACAGGCACTTTCCTTTTCCACCAGTGCATTTTCGGTCGCTCACATCATTTGTTTGGTAAATTTTTATGGCACCTATATGCCAGGCCACCATGCTGGGGCAGGCACTTTCTTGGAACAGGATAGTCTTACCCAATTTTATATCTGCTTTCTTCACTTGTCACAAAATTTCTCCAAGATATGTTTTATTTACTCATCTTGTCTGTAAAATTGTGTTCAGTTGTCTTCTGATGTGGATTGTTAACTAACAATCATGTTATTCTCTAAGTCACATGAGAATCACTGTCCATTTGCTACTTACAATAAAACTACAGTCATCCTCACGTAGCTCATCAGTGGTGGAAGACACACATGAATTCTGACAATTGCCATCGCGTTCACCTATCAGATTTTAAAAAGAAGCAAGTATCCCTTGATTCTGTGCTAAACTTAGGAATAGACTTTGGGGCTTGTCCTTTAAAGCTATGAGTCCAGGAAAACGTTAGCAGGCCGAGCTGGTTCATCTCTTGTTATGGTTGAAAGAGAGAGAGAGAGAATGAATGATTGTCACCATTCTTATCCTTGCTCACATGGATTGGAATTGTTTCAGCCTCTCCTCAGCACCAAAAGTCTCTGAGGTTTTGAGGGATCAGCTTTCCTATTAGAACATCCCTGCGGATGGGAACTCAGAGGAGAGAATGAAAGAGAAGTATTTTTCCTCTCAATTATTTAAGCTTAAGAATAGTGGTACAAATCAGACGGCAGCATCAATAGCACTGTCTCTCCCATGATGTAGCAAGTACTCCCAGCCTCAGTCAAAAGTCAGTTAACTTCCCACTGACTTGTGTGGCCTCCCCAGCCACAGAGGCGATCTGGTTTTTCCTTGTGCCCAGGCCTCTCTCCAGCCCTTGATGAAATGGTCTAAGCATTTGTATACAGTCGAGCTCTGAGTACCTATTATGTTCCCAGTGGGGAAGGCTCAAAAGGAAGGAGGTAGGGGGCATGTAAAGACTTGGTGATTCATCCTGGGAAATTTCAAAAGCTTTCTCACTTTTCAGTAATATTTTCTAAGTTTCTCTCTCTCTCTCTTTAAGCACAAAGGGGCATTTCCAGATCAGTTTTTCAAAAATGAGTTATATCAGATATTTTTCATAGCAGAAGTCACTGAATTCATTTAAGTGTTGAGATTAAAATTTCCCATGTTTAGATGACTCCTGCTAAATTTTTTGAGAAGTTTATTGGCTTCCGTCACTCATTTTAGTTCAGGGACTGTGGTGATTTTTAAATGCTTATAAGACAAAGGTCTTTTTCTCTGAGAAACAGTCATTAGAAATTAAGTGTGGCTATATGGGTACATACATGCATAAACACATACATATACAAGTACATGCCAAAGAAAAACCAAGCTGGACAGTATTTGAAGAGGAAAAAACAGATTTTTTTCAGGGCTATTGCAAGAGGGGGAAAGAGACCTCTGTATAGAACCAAAGCTCAATTCAAATATAGTTTGGGCAGGTGGAGATTTATAGCCAAGGAGCAGGGTGAGGGTCAGTGGATGGAAATTACTAAGAGAAAATATCAGGGGAATGGGGATTTTTGGCGAAACAAGATTCTTGCTGAAGACAGGCCAGGAGGATCAGTTGTCACCTGGGAGATGGTGGGAGCTGAGGAACCTGCTCAGATAGGGAGGAGGAAAGACTCACTGAACTGACTTAGTTTTTCTTGGAATTGGATTTTATAAGGAAATTCATAGATGGGCCTAGGAGGTTCAGGAGCCTGATTAAAGTCTGGTCACACAAAAACGTCTTTGTTCACACACACACAATGTGTCTGTACACAAATACACACAGGTATATGTGTGTATATATACTTATATATATTTTTTCTTTTTGATAAAATGTAATGGATTCTTAAAATTTCAAATCTTTAGTAAAAATCTAGGATAGCACTTCCCTTGTGTGAGTCCGTGGACCATCTACCTGAGAATAACCTGGAAAGATTTTTTAAAAATATAGATTCAGGAGTTGTAGTTTGCCCAGATAATCTGACTTAGTGGGATATGAGGATCTGTATTTTAAACATGCTCACCAGATCCTTTTCATGCCTAGTTGCATTTGCTAACTGTCCAGGGCAGTATATTTGACCTGTCTTGAAAAAAACAAAGCCATGCACAATACTTTTTTTCTAACATGACAGTGTCCCATGGCTACCATGAGATTACTTTTCTATTCTAGGTACAAGGCGTGGTGCTTCCCTGTATTATCCTGAATTACACACAGGTTTATTGAGAACTTTTTAGCTTCAGGAGAGCGTTTCTTTTAAAAATTCGTATAACAGTTTTTATTAGAGCACACCTCTCTTTCTTTACTCCATTTTCTTTCTTTTGATGAGGTCCATAAAGTTGAGTTACACTAGACTAAAAAATCCTCAAATACATAGCCTAGAAGTAACACTGAAAATGATAGAAAGGACATTGTTAAAACACAGAAGAGTGGAGTGGAATGCAGTTTTGATAGGCGAGCTAGTAGTCTACCTTTTCATGCAGAGTCTTACAGATTCTTTTTGTGATTTTGATAGTATTTCTAGTAAATGCCTCAATATACATGTTTTTCCTTGTTCATTAATGAAACAGTGTAACTGTACTGATTTTTATTGTTGGAATTCTTAGCCTTTTTCACATCTAAGGTGGAGTAATTTGCAAATTGATTCATTCTTATATGTAAACTGTGTTTCGGAGATCAGTCTCAGGGTGTGGTCTATACCTTTTTTGAAGATAAACCAATTTGCTCAAGGTTTGGACATAGAATTGGTAGTGGACATAGGATTAGAATCCTTAGTTGATTGTTCAGTCTTTTAATCACATGCAAACAACATGACTTAGGTCTGGGATATAGCTGCTACTCATCATTCCTACTGTGATGTCAGTACATTTAAGAATATATGGAAATAATTGCCATATACCAGTTTCCTGTGAACCACAATAATTCTTACATAGAAATTATATTTAAAAGGTTTAGTAAGCCTTGGTTTTAAGTGTTTGATCTCACCTTTTGGGTTATAAAAGCATGGATTTTTGAGTTGGTGTGGTTTTAATGGTTCTCTATATCTCCCTGCATAGTCTGATTTGTTTTGAGAACATCTGCTATGAATGTGGACTTCCTTGTGGTTCAGCTGGTAAAGAATCCACCTGCAATGCAGGAATCCTGGGATCAATCCCTGGGTTGGGAAGATCCCCTGGAGAAGGGAAAGGCCACCCACTCCAGTGTTCCAGCCTAGAGAATTCCATGGACTGAATAGTCAGTGGGGTTCCAAAGAGGCAGACACCACTGGGCTTCCCAGATGGCACTAGTGGTAAAGAACCCGTCTGCCAATTCAGGAGACGTAAGAGATACAGGCTTGATTCCTGTGTCAGGAAGATCCACTGGAGAAGGGCGTGGCGATCCACTCCAGTATCCTTGCCTGGAAAATCCCGTGGACAGAGGAGCCTCGCTGACTACAATCATTAGGTCACAGAGTTGGACACAACTGAAGCAACTTCGCACACACACTCACTATGAACGTAGCTCAAAGGGAGACCTTCCAAGTGTACAGGTCCTGGACAGTTTCTCCCCTGAAACAGAAGCCTGAAATCTGTTTAATTACCAAAGTTGCTAAGGTTCTCAACCAATAATGCCACAGCTAAATCTGAAGCATGAGAAAAATGAAACAACCTTCCTTTTATCTATCCAGACACCTAACTTAGTGGTCAGTGAATGATTTTCTGTTGATAGATATGAAATGTCTCTGGGACATTGACTCATCATTCACTCAACACATTTATTCAATATCTGTCATATACCAGCATCTGGTCCAGACAGTTTGGATACATCAGGGAACAGAGATCCCTTGTCTCATGAATCTTTTTATTCTGTTCAACTTTCAAGCATGCTAGGCTGTTTGGATGTATCAACACCATATAGGTATTTTGTTGGTCTGTGAGTTGCAAACTGGTAACCAGAGGTTCTGTTCAGCTCACAGATAATTTCTGAGGTTAGCTAAGTAGATTTTTTTTAAAGTTAGTTAGAGTACTTTAAAAGCTGTGTATCCTCCAAAGACACACACCTGCACATTTCTTAATGTTCCCACTTCATCAGCTGCACTCACACCTTACCTGCCTGGCCCCAGAAGGCATTGGAGTCTGTGTGCCCCGGCTTTTAGCACATCTGTGCTTGGCATTGATACCTCCTATTCATCTAGAATTGTCAGAATAAACTCTATTTTCTTACCTGAAAGCATTCGGATGTTTTGTATGTGTTTGGAACTCTAAAATCTCAGGCCTTTCATAGGAAGTCAGCTCACATGAGATTGTAAGTTCAAAATGGCAGTGGCTTACATGGCTAACAATAGCTGAGATGTTCCTAAAACTCATGGTGCCATTCCATTCCCTTACAATGGAAAGTAAAGTTAATTTTTTTTTCTGTTGGCGAAATTATATATGGTGGCTACAGGGGAAATGAGTCCGTGCATCTGTTTTTTAATAAGCTCTTATTCTTATAACTGTCAGCTTGTGGCACTATCTAAACTACTACACTCAAAGTGTCCTTTTGAAATGGAATTCTTCTCCCCAGTCCCACCCCATAAATCCTCTCAATCTAGTCAGTCCAACTCATTCTTCCATGAGGGTTTCCATCTCCTCTTTAAAACAATTTATTCTATTCTAACTCTTGTCAATTTCCCCTCCTCTAAACTTGCAGTACTCTTAGGGTAGTTGATATACCCACTCATTTACTTGCTCAGCATTCATTAATTGACTACTCTTCTCTGCCCCAGGCAGTAGAGCTGATACCTTCTGTTATAGTCTGAATGTTTGTGTCCCCCCAAAATTTATTTGTTGAAATCCTAACCCTAAAGCTGGTGGTATTAGGAGGTGATTGGTTCATGGAAGTGGAGCTGTCATGATACAAATTAGTGCCCTTATGAAAGAGTTCCCAGCTCTGGTGTCTGACAGACCCTGGACATATGGGGACCACCTGCCTCCAGGTTTGGGTCATCAGTGAGGACTGTAGCAGAGTGTGCCCATAGTTAAAGTTGAGAAAATTGAGTGGTTTAACTAGTCACCATGTTTTGACTACCCTGGCCCTCACACTGTTCCTTTAGCATTAGTCTTTGAAATTTCCAAAATATGTCACCACCTCCAGTGAAGGCTGTCCCCTTGCTGGTCCTCCTCTGCAGCACTATTTTCATCGTTGATTATTACCATCTGTCGTCATCACCTTTCAATTTCACAGCACTCACAGTGGGTGGTTATAGCTCTCTGGAAGATAAACCTCAGTGAGATCTCAGGTGCACTTTGATCAAAGAAGTAGAATGTTCAGCCCTTGGTGATCACTTGATGAATACTAATTGAATACCTGGCTATGGAAATTATTTCTTTCCATCTTACACTGGAGGTAGAAGGGAACTGGAGTTCAGGGACACGGATTTCTGTCTCCCAAGGCAGAGGAGGTTGTTCCACGTTAAGATGTCATTAAAGAAGCTGGGAGAAGGAGAGAGTTAACTATTTCTTGGGACCTTCTTTAATCTCACGATCAAGAAAGTTTCTCTTGCTGGAGAACAAGTTGGCAGAGGAGTAGGTGGACGTGGAGTACATCTCTCTCCACAGATACATCAAGAATACACCTTCAGACACAGAAGTGCATGCAGAACACCAGCTGAGCGTGGACAGGAGTACCTGACCAGCAGAAAAGAATACATAAACATTAAAATAAAGAAATGAATGTTATTAAAAGAGATAAGGAAGGACACTACATAAATCCAAGAGGAAGACATAGCAGTTGTAAACATCTGTGCACCCAGCATAGGAGCACCTCGTTACATAAGACAAACACTAACAGACATAAAAGGAGAAACTGACAGTAACACAATAATAGGAGACTGTAACACCCCACTCACACCAGTGGACAGATCATCAAAACAGAAAATTAATAAGGAAGCACAAGTCTTAAATGATACTTTAGATGAGATGGATCTCATTGATATCTTCAGGACATTCCATCCAAATGCAGAAGAATACACCTTCTTCTCAAATGCACATGGAACATTCTCCAAGATAGACATCTTGGCTCACAAATCAAACCTAAGTAAGTTTAAAAAAACTGAAATCGTATCAAGCATCTTTTCTGACCACAATGCTATGAGACAAAAATCAATTACAAGAAACAAACTGTAGGAAACACAAGCACATATAGATTAAACAATATGTTCCTAAATAACCAACAGGTTACTGCAGAAATCAAAAGGGAAATAAAAAAAGTTTCCAGAAACAAATGACAATGAAAACATGACAAAACCTATGGGATGCAGCAAAAGCAGTTTTAAGAGGGAATTTTACAGCAATACAATCCTACCTCAAGAAACAAGAAAAAAATCTAATAGACAATCTAACTTTACACCTAACTGGAAAAAGAAGAACAAAAAAACCCCAAATTAGCAGAAGGAAAGAAATAATGAATATCCAAGCAGAAATAAATGAAAAAGAAATGAAAGAACCAATAGTAAAGATTAATAAAACTAACAGTTGATTCTTAGAGAAGATAAACAAGATTGACAGACCTTTAGCCAAATTCATCAAGAAAAAAAGAGAATAATCAACAAAATTAGAAATGAAAAAGGAACAGTTACAACAGATAATGCAGAAATACGAATGATTATAAGAGACTGTTATGAACAACTATATGGCAATAAAATGGATAACCTGGAAGAAATGAGCAGATTCTTAGAAAAGTTCAGTCATCCAAGACTGAACCAGGAAGAAATAGAAATTATGAACAACCCAATTACAAGTGCTGGAATTGAAGCTGTAATCAAAAATTTCCCAAAAAACAAAAGCCCAGGACCAGGTGGCTTTGCAGGAAAATTCTATCAAACATTTAGAGGAGAGCTAATGCCTATCCTTCTAAAACTCTTTCAAAAAATTGCAGAGGAACGAACACTTCCAAACTCATTCTACGAGGCCACCATCACCGTGATACCAAAACCAGACAAAGACAACACAAAAAAAGAAAACTTCAAGCCAATATCACTGATGAACATAGATACAAAAATCCTCAACAAAATTTTAGGAAACAGAATTCAGCAACACGTTAGAAAGCTCATATACCATGGTCAAGTTAGGTTTATTCCAGGGATGCAAGGATTCTTCAATATATGCAAATCAATCGATGTGATACACCATGTCAACAAGTTGAAAGATAAAAACTGTATGATAATAGATGCAGAAAAAGCCTTTGACAAAATTCAGCACCCATTTATGATTAAAACTCTTCAAAAAATGGGCATATAAGGAACCTACCTCAACATAGTAAAGGCCGTATATGATAAGCCTACAGCAAACATTATTCTCAGTAGTGAAAAACTGAAAGCATTCCCCTTAAGATCAGGAATGAGACAAGGGTGTCCACTTTTGACAGTTATTCAGCATAGTTTTGGAAGTCCTAGCTACAGCAATTAGAGAAGAAAAAGAAATAAAAGGAATCTAGATTGGAAAAGAAGTAAAGCTCTTACTATTTGCAGATGACATGATACTGTATGTAGAAAACGCTAAAGATAGTATCAGAAAATTACTAGAGCTAATCAGTGAATTTAGCAAAGTTGCAGGATGCAAAATCAATACACAGAAATCAGTTGCATTTCTATATACTAACAATGAAATATCAGAAAGAAATTAAGGAATCAGTCCCATTTACCATTGCAACAAAAATCAAATATCTAGACATAAACTTACCTAAGGAGAGAAAAGAACTATATACAGAAAATTATAAGATACTGATGAAAGAAAGAAATGACATAAACAGATGGAGAGATATTCCATGTTCCTGGCCAGAAAGAATCAATATTGTAAAAATGACTATACAACCAAATGCAATCTACAGATTCAATGCTGCTGCTGCTGCTAAGTCATTTCAGTCGTGTCTGACTCTGTGTGACCCCATAGATGGCAGCCCACCAGGCTGCCCTGTCCCTGGGATTCTCCAGGCAAGAACACTGGAGTGGGTTGCCATTTCCTTCTCCAATGTGTGAAAGTGAAGTTGCTCAGTCAGGTCCAACTCTTAGCGACCCCACGGACTACAGCCCACCAGGCTCCTCCATCCATGGGATTTTCCAGGCAAGAGTACTGGAGTGGGGTGCCATTGCCTTCTCCGACAGATTCAATGCAATCCCTATCAAATTACCAATGGCATTTTTCACAGAATTGGAACAAAAAATTTCACAATTCACGTGGAAACACAAAAGACTCCAAATAGCCAAAGCAGTCTTGAGAAAGAGGAATGGAGCTGTGGAGGAAACAACCTTCCTGACTTCAGATTATACCACAAAACTACAGTCATCAAGACAGTGTGGTACTGGCACAAAAACAGAAATATAGACCAATGGAACAGGATAGAAAGCCCAGAAATAAACCCATGCACCTATGGGTAACTTATTTTTGACAAAGGAGGCAAGAATATACAAAGGGGCAAAGACAGCCTTTTCAATAAATGGTGCTGGGAAGACTGGACAGCTACATGTAAAAGAATGAAATTAGAAGACTTCCTAACACCATACACAAAGGTAAACTCAAAATGGATTAAAGATCTAAATATAAGGCCTGGAACTATAAGACTCTTAGAGGAAAACATGAGCAGAACACTCAATGACATAAAGCAAAGCAAGATCCTCTACGACCCTCCTCCTAGAGTCATGGAAATGAAAACAAAAGTAAACAAGCGAGGCCTTGTTAACTTAAAAGCTTTTGCACAGCAAAGGAAACGATAAGCAAGGTGAAAAGACAGTGCTCAGAGTGGGAGAAAATAACAGCAAATGAAACAACTGACAAGGATTAACTTCCGAAATGTATGAGCAGCTCATACAACTCAATAGCAGAAAAACAACCCAATCAAAAAGTGGGGAAAAGATGTAAACAGACATTCCTCCAAAGAAGACATACAGGTGACTAACAACACATGAAAAGATGCTCAACATCGCTCTGTATTAGAGAAATGCAAATCAAAACTATAATGTGATTTCACCTCACGGCAGTCAGAATGGCCATCATCAAAAAGTCTACAAACAGTAAATGCTGGAGAGGGTGTGGAGAAGAGAGAACACACTTGCACTGTTGGTGGGAATGTAAATGGATACAGCCACCATGAAAAAGGGTATGAATATTCCTTAAAAAATTAGGACTAAAACCACCATATGACCCAGCAGTCCCACTCCTAGGCAACTAAAATTGAAAAGACACATGTATCCCATTGCTCATTGCAGCACTATTTACAGTAGCTAGAACATGGAAGCAACTAGATGTCCGTCGGCAGACGAATGGGTAAGAAATTTGTGGTACAAAATACACAATGGAATATTACTCAGCCATAAAAAGGAATACATTTGAGTCAGTTCTAATGAGGTGGATGAACCAAGAGCCTATTATACAGAGTGAAGTAAGTCAGAAAGAAAAGGATAAGTATTGTATACTAACACATATATACGGAATCTAGAAAAATGGTACTGAAGAATTTACAGGGCAGCAGTGGAGAAACAGATATAGAGAATAGACTTATGGACATGGGGAGAGGGTGAGATGTATGTTGAGAGTAACATGGAAACTTACATTACCATATGTAAAATAGATAGCCAATGGGAATTTGCTATATGTCTCAGGAAGCTCAGACAGGGGCTCTGTATCAACCTAGAGTGGTGGGATGGGGAGGGAGATGGGAGAGAGTTTCAAAAGGGAGGGAATATATCTATACCTATGGCTGAATCATGTTGAGGTTTGACAGAAAACAAAATTCTATAAAGCAATTATCCTTCAAGTAAAAAATTTTCACTCAACTCTGGCTTGCTTCTTAGAAACTTTGACACTCTTCTCTTCATTTTTCCTACATGAAGGACAAATGTTTAGCCTTTCAGGAATGTCCAGTCCTATTTGAGGACACACCAAAATATTTCTGACCCTGAACCTTTTAAATAGATTAAGAAACTCACATGCGGTACACATGCACAGAGGCCCCTGTATTTATGCTTATATGTGTAGCACATCTCTATACAAATAGACACAGACAAACACCTTTTATCTCGATAAAGAAAGCATGTTCTATTCATAGGAAAATAGTTGGGTCAGGCTTTCTGGGGTTTTTGTTTGTGCGCCGCAGGGTGCCTAATCGCACTGCAGGGGCAGGCATCCGATGTCACGCCAGCCACCTACAGCAAGCCCCGGTGCCAGAGGCAGAGATGAGAGCGCTAATTAGAGGGTGTCAAGAGACAAGGAGAGAAGGAACAGGGCGAGAAAACCACAAAACAAAACTTTTCATGAGGATGGAAAGTAAAGGAAGGGTGGATTCCTCCTTTTTGTTTTGGGTAGGAATTCTCAGCTTTTGAACTCTCACCCTTGTTCTGTAGTTTACAGCCAAGAGCTGGATTCATGGAAATAGCTGGATTATTTTTTTGAAGGTTGCCCACATGTTCCTAATAAGCATTTCCCAATCTGCTTTTATCCACACTTCAGGGGTGTTAATCCCTTTCTGTCCAAGCCACTGCTGACAGAATGCATATTCAAGAGTCTTCACAAAGATTCTTCAGTTTTGTGAAATTGGTTTTACTTAATCCAGCACTCCCTATCTTCCTAGGGGCGATTTGTAGCTTTGTGTTTTTCATGCACATAACTTTTGTATTTAAGCCAAGCCCCCTCATCCTGGATAGTTATGGGTAATAATACAAGGCGGGTATTATTGCCTTATGAGGGGATTACTGGGATGTTACTAATACGTTACAATGCCTGCCAGTAACTAAAGATTTGGTTGGTTCCAGCCATATTCTTGGCATTTGTCTGGAGCTGATGTTTTCCTTTATCGCCCTGCCTCTAGTTGTCATCGTTTCTAGGTAAGCCTTTCACAGCCCTATCTGAACATTAAAATCTTCTGGAAGAGTTGAAAAATACCTGGTGTCTGAGTCTCACTCTAGTGAAATCAGAACCTGTGGAGGGGTACAACCAGGCGCTGGTCTCTTCGAGTTCTCCAGCATTCAGGCAGTGTTGAGAACCACTGGCGAGGTCCTCGTCCTGTGACTGCTGGGCTTAGGAGTACCTGTGAGGGGGCCGGCTTGGTTGAACTCGGTGCTACCCACTGCTTCACTGGCCTCTGGATGCTTCTCAATCATATCACCAGGGTCAGGACCAGGTTGGTGGGAGTGAGGCATCCGGAGCACAGGTCCTTCATACCTTTCTTGCCTCACCGTCGTCCTGGGCCCAGGATCATTTGCTTTTCACAAACACTTGCATTTGATTGCCCTGGATATGAAACCAGTGATGGATTTTCTCTCTTCTCCATCTAAGCCTCCCTGTCTTCGCCCCCTTTTGGCAATCCTATTTAGCAAATACCACTTTAAGGAAACAAGAGATGTCTTTCTAAACTGCCTTCAGAGCCAGTACCAAGCCATAATTAAACTATTTTCTTCCCTTTAGAGGTACAGTTGCTTAAAAAAAAAATGAATCATTTTCTCCTGAGTGATTTGCTTCCCCATTCCCTAATGCAAGTTCCTCCTTGAGTTTCAAAATTCTTGTTTTATTTCTGAGAGAACGCCATCCTGGAGTTCTAGAGGCTTTTTTTCTTTTTTCTTTTTTCACTTTGACATCCCAAACCATCTTCTAGGTGTGGAACTATTTACCTTTCATGATGATTAAATGATATGATATCTTCCAGGTGACTATTACAGACCCCAGAAATCATAAAAGGTGTCCGTTTACTTACCTTTTGATTCTTAGTTCCAATTGCCTACTGCCTGCACTTCCTCCATGCCTACTCAGATGAACCTGTCTGAAACTCTCCTCACCAGCCTTCCCTCTAAATTTCCTTCTTCTAAACCTTTATGTTTCCCACCCTTATCCCTCTGGCTCACCCAGCTTTCTCCCTGACTGCATCAGACCAGAATCCTGCCATCCTGCTGCTTACTCACCCCTCCAACCAGCCTAATTCTGAGACCTTCTGAATCTCCTCTCTGAGCTGATCCCCATCTCCAAAATCAACCCCACCCTGTTTTCTGACTCCCCCCATGTCCTCCAATGGCTCTCTCTTTGCAAATGTTGCCTCTCTGCAGATGAGTTCTGATTCTTGTCAGAGCACTGCACGGTCTTCCTGACCTAGCTATTGGCCACCTCCCATGGCAAACCTCCTTCAACCCTCCAGAGAGTGAGCTCCCAGTTCCGGGTCCGCGTGTCCCCTGGTGAGGGCCTCCACCATAGCCTTGGTCCTGATCACTGTAATCGTCTGTGGCTATGACTTCTTTCCATGAAATGCTGAGTTCCTTGAGCGTGAGAGCCACTTCCTATCTATCTCTGTAGCCCCAGTTTTTAACCCAGTTAAGGATAGCTAACAGCTGTATAGAGTGTAACCAGGTGTTTAGGTGTGAGAGCGTACCATAGTGGGGGTCACAAGTATGGACCTGAAATCAAATACTTCTGTACTACTGCTTGCTGGTTGTGTGAATCCAGGTAAGTTACATGAACCTGTGCCACAGTTTTCTACTTGGAAGTTGACAGAGTAAGGTCTACCTCATGGGATTATTGTGAAGACTAAGTGAATTGGGACTTGCCTAGTGGTCTGGTGGTTAGGACTTGGCCTTCCAATGCAGGGGGTGTAGGTTCGGTCCCTGGTCAGTAGCTGAGATCCCACATGTCTCGGGGCCAAAAACCAAGACATAAAATAGAGGCAATATTGTAACATTCAATAAAAATTTTTTAAAGAATAAATGAATGAATAACTTTAAGGCAATTCCCAAACTTAACATTCTAAACATTCTAAAATTCTATGAAAACACTCCCTCTTCCCTCCCCTCTAAGCAAGTGTGTAAATGAGTTCAGAGATCACCTGTAATCTTAAAATCACCTGGAGCACCTAACCCAGTGTAGTGGTTAAAGTCATAGGATGTTTGTAAGAATGAGCGAATGAACACATGCATGGGACTTAGGGTCTGATATGTAGGAAGTACTTGTTTTGTAAGTGTTAGTCATTTTTATTATCATTAGTGCCACCCCCTCCAAATTCCTTCAATAGTTCTCCAGATTTAACCTAATTAAGTTCAAAGTCTGTTCCCAAGATTGTGACAGATGTACCTGAATCTCATTTATGACCAACATTACTATCGCAAATGCTATTCAGGTATTCAGGTATATATACTATATACCTGAATATACTATAATATACTATACTCTTTGCAGTCTTACTCTCTTTTTCATTTGTGAGAATCTACCCATTTTCTAAGGCCATCTCAAATTTTAATTTCTTAATATATTTTTTTTGGATTTTCTAACTACAAATGAGCTTTCTTCTTCTGAATGCTGTAGGAATTTTATTGGTACTTTAAAAAAAAGCAACTTTTACTACTGCTATTGCTACTGGCATTTATGGAGCACTTACTATGTGCCAAGATGCTGATAAGCATGAAACACATGGGTTAAGTTAATTAACTGTAGCAAGAAGGTTTAAGTGGCAAAGGAGTCAGACAGGATTGGCAAGGGGGTTGGATATGGCTGTGGTTTTGTCTCTACCTGTGTCTAGGATATTATTTTCCTAGTTAGCAGAATAGGACCATTTGTTTTTGTCTTCACAGGAATTGTACCTTTCCTCATTTTAGTAGTACTTCTAGTATGGAAATAGTAAATTTGTAAGCCAGTCAATTTTCTTACAGATTTAATAATTTGAAACCTAATTTAAAACCCTTATGCATGTGTGTATGTTAGTCACTCAGTCATGTTTGACTCTTTGTGACAGTATGGACTGTACCTTGCCAAGCTTCTCTGTCCATGGAATTCTCTAGGCAAGAAGACTGGAGTGGATTGCCATTCCTTTCTCCAGGGGATCTTCCCAACCCAGGGATGGAACCCAGGTCTCCTGATTGTAGGCAGATTCTTTACTGTCTGAGCCACCAGAAAAGCCCATAAAACTCATATATATAAGTTTTACTAAATCTTAGCATTAGAGAGAGCATGATACACTTTTTCTTTGATTGAGACATGTCCTCTGTCAACAGGAAGGTCACTGACAATGCTTTCCAAAACACAAAAGTACAAACCAAGGACTCTTCTTGATGTCAGAAATCAGCCATTAGTATATCTATTTGCATTTGTTCTTACTACACTGTTGGTCTGTGCAAAACATGTTTTCCCTTCCTGTGATGAATCGTCTTTATTTATATACTCAAAGCATAATAATGAGCTGGTTGGTTACTGAGTCCCACTAGTGGAGCAGTTTGGAAATTAGAGCATCTCCAAAGCATGTGTAAATTGCCCGAGGAATTTGGCTGCCCCCACCACCAAAACGGAGAATAGCTTATCCTTGGAATCATTTTGAATGCATTTTAGCCTGTGTGGAATGGTCAGCATGTGGACATCTAGGTATATTTATAGACCTTTTCTGGATTGGCTGGTGTAACGGATGTCCACTTTAGCTGTTAGCCTTACTCTCTGCTCAGGAAGGCTGATCTGTATCAGCGATCTTTACCTCCTGGTTCTGGTCGGATTTGGCCAATGAGTAGCACCAGTAAGCGAATACAGGCAGAGAGGGAGGGGAAGCGATCTGGGGTATCATTTTCTGGCCTCTTTTCTGCAGTGGTGCCTTTGTCACAGCTCCTGTCGGGTGTGCAGTGTCCTTTTCTGCACACCTCTCTGGGTGTAGATAACCTCTCCCTCCTCCTCGTGTGTTGGAGCCTAGGAGTGGTAACAGCCCTAGGATCACTAGTCTTAAGGTCTCCTTTACCTTGATGACATCTTTGTAAATAGTCCCTCTATCTGACTTTCCTAAAATCCCCCAATTTAGGTATACCACCTCTTTTCTAGATATTGACTGATAACCCACTGTTGCTGTGTCTACATCTCTAAAAGTAATTTAGCCTCTAAGGCCTGTGAGACAATAGAAGGCATCAGGTGTAGCAATGAAAGAAAGAAAGAAAGTGAAGTCACTCAGTCATTTCTGACTCTTTGCAACCCCATGGACTATATGTAACCTGCTAGGCTCCTCTGTCCATGGGATTTTTCCAGGCAAGAATACTGGAGTGGGTTGCCATTTCCTTCTCCAGGTATAGCAAGGACATCTTTCCAAATCTATGACAAGTTCTAATTTGAGGTCCTACAAAAGTTCTCAAGGAAGGGCTCTGACTGAGGGAGAAATTTCTTGTGTGGTTCCATTGTTACTTCCGAGAATTGGACCCCAAGCAAAAATACTGGTGAATTCTTGAGATCTGTCAATGAAAATTCATGTTTACTTGAGAGGCTGCAAATTTACTGCAGCAGTCTTGAGCAGAAAATATTTGTCTACAGTGAAAAACTGGAAGCCAACAATGCGTGATTAGAGAACGGAAAATGTCATTTTTTTAAATTGGGAAGATGGATGTAAAGTGGAAGGTTCTGTTCTGGCCCTAATTATGTGGCTGGGTCTTCCTGGACTCACAGTCTAATCGGCATCAATACAAAAATTACACAGCAATCTAGAAGCTTAAAAAAAAAAAGAAAAGAAAAATGGCAGTAATTAAATGAGAAAAACTATATTCAAATAAAATTAAGGGTTTGACTTAAAGCTATGGGGGGCATCTCCTTTTGTCTCTTCCTATGTAGCATTTAAAGGAAAATGAAACAAAAAGAGCTTTCTGGAAGTGTTCCTCAGCACTTACTTGTAGCCCCAGCCTCAGGAGTTTGCTGGTCCAAACCCCTCTGCATCCAGCTTGTCCATTGTATGACTTTGGGTTCTGTTCCTGTGCTTCATAGAAAAGCCCTGAGAAGGGGCCCAAGAATCAAAAGAAGAAACTCAGTTTAGTTGTTAGGTTTATCCATCATGTGCTCAGTCACTCAGTCGTGTCTGACTCTTTGTGCCCCCATGGACCGCAGCCTGCCAGGCTTCTCTGTCCATGGGATTCCCCAGGAAAGAATACTGGAGTGGGCTGTCATTTCCTTCTCCAGGGGATCTTCCAAACTCAGGGATCGAACCCAGGTCTCTTGTGTCTGCTGTATTGGCAGGCAGATTTTTTACCATTAGCACCACCTGGGAAGCCCTTTATTCACCATCAGTTCAGTTCAGTTCAGTCGCTCAGTTGTGTCCCACACTTTGCGATCCCATAAATCACAGCACACCAGACCTCCCTGTCCATCATCAACTCCCGAAGTCCACCCAAACCCATGACCATCGAGTTGATGATGCCATCCAGCCATCTCATCCTCTGCCAGCCCCTTCTCTTTCTGCTCCCAGTCCTTCCCAGCATTAGGGTCTTTTCCGATGAGTCAACTCTTCGCATGAGGTGGCCAAGTATTGGAGTTTCAGCTTCAACATCAGTCCTTCCAATGAACACCCAGGACTGATCTCCTTTAGGATGGACTGGTTGGATCTCCTTGCAGTTCAAGGGACTCTCAAGAGTCTTCTCCAACACCACAGTTGAAAAGCATCAATTCTTTGGTGCTCAGCTTTCTTCACTGTCCAACTCTCACATCCATACATGACCACTGGAAAAACCATAGCCTTGACTAGGCGGACCTTTGTTGGCAAAGTAATGTCTCTGTATTTAATATGCAATTAGATTGGTTATAACTTTCCTTCCAAGGAGTAAGCATCTTTTATTTCATGGCTGCAATCACCATCTGCAGTGATTTTGGAGCCTGAAAAAATAAAGTCTGACACTGTTTCCACTGTTTCCCATCTATTTCCCATGAAGTGATGGGACCAGATGCCATGATCTTAGTTCTCTGAATGTTGAGCCTTAAGCCAATTTTTTCACTCTCCTCTTTCACTCTCATCAAGATGCTTTTTAGTTCCTCTTCACTTTCTGCAATAAAGGTGGTATCATCTGCATATCTGAGGTTATTGATGTTTCTCCCAGCAATCTTGATTCTAGCTTGTGCTTCATCCAGCCCAGCGTTTCTCATGATGTACTCTGCATACCAGTTAAATAAGCAGGGTGACAATATACAGACTTGACGTACTCCTTTTCCTATTTGGAACCAGTCTGTTGTTCCATGACCAGTTCTAACTGTTGGTTCCTGATCTGCATACAGGTTTCTCAAGAGGCAGGTCAGGTGGTCTGGTATTCCCATTTCTTTAAGAATTTTCCACAGTTTATTGTGATCCACACAGTCAAAGGCTTTGGCATAGTCAATAAAGCAGAAGTAGATGTTTTTCTGGAACTCTCTTGCTTTTTCTGTGGTCCAACAGATGTTGAAAATTTGATCTCTGGCTCTGCTGTCATTTCTAAATCCAGCTTGAACATCTGGAAGTTCACAGTTCACATATTGCTGAAGCCTGGCTTGGAGAATTTTAAGCATTACTTTGCTAGTGTGTGAGATGAGTGCAGTTGTCTGGTAGTTTGAATATTCTTTTGCATTGCCTTTCTTTGGGATTCGAATGAAAACTGACCTTTTCCAGTCCTATGGCCATTGCTGAGTTTTCCAAATTTGCTGGCATATTGAGTGCAGCATTTTCACAGCATCATCTTTTAGGATTTGAAATAGCTCAACTGGAATTCCATCACCTCTACGAGCTTTGTTTGTAGTGATGCTTCCTAAGGCCCACTTGACTTCACATTCCAGGATGTCTGGCTCTGGGTGAGTGATCATACCATTGTGATTATCTGGGTCGTGAAGATCTTTTTTTGTACGGTTCTGCTTTGTATTCTTGCCACCTCTTCTTAATACCTTCTACTTCTTTTAGGTCCATACCATTTCTGTCCTTTATTGAGCCCATCTTTGCATGAAATGTTCTCTTGGTATCTCTAATTTTCTTGAAGAGATCTCTAGTTTTTCCCATTCTGTTGTTTTCCTCTATTTCTTTGCATTGATCACTAAGGAAGGCTTTCTTATCTCTCCTTGCTATTCTTTGGAACTCTGCATTCAGATGGGAATATCTTTCCTTTTCTCCTTTGCTTTTCGCTTGTCTTCTTTTCACAGATATTTTTAAGGCCTCCTCAGACAGCCATTTTGCTTTTTTGCATTTCCTTTTCTTGGGAATGGTCTTAATCCCTGTCTCCTGTACAGTGTCATGAACCTCTGTCCATAGTTCTTCAGACACTCTGTCTATCAGATCTAGTCTCTTAAGTCTATTTCTCATTTGTACTGTATAATCATAAGGGATTTGATTTAGGTCATACCTGAATGGTCTAGTGGCTTTCTCCATTTTCTTCAATTTCAGTCCGAATTTGGCAATAAGGAGTTCATGATCTGAGCCAGTCAGCTCCCAGTCTTGTTTTTGCTGACTATGTAGAGCTTCTCCATCTTTGGCTTTAAAGAATAGAATCAGTCTGATTATGGTGTTGACCATCTGGTGATGTCCATGTGTAGAGTCTTCTCTTATGTTGTTGGAAGAGGGTGTTTGCTATCACCACTGCGTTCTCTTGGCAAAGTTCTATTAGCCTTTGCCCTGCTTCATTCTGTACTCCAAGGCCAAATTTTCCTGTTACTCCAGGCGTTTCCCAGCTGCCTACTTTCGCATTCCAGTCCCCTATAATGAAAAGGACATCTTTTTTGGATGTTGTAGGTCTTTATAGAACTGTTCAACTTCAGCTTCATCAGCGTTACTGGTTGGGGCATAGACTTGGATTACCATGATATTGAATGGTTTGCCTTGGAAACGAAAAGAGATCATTGTGTCATTTTTGAGATTGCATCCAGGTACTGCATTTTGGACTCTTTTGTTGACTGTGATGGTTACTCCATTTCTTCTAAGGGATTCTTGCCCACAGTAGTAGATATAATTGTCATCTGAGTTAAATTCACCCATTCCAGTCCACCTCAGTTCACTGATTGCTAAAATGTCGATGTTCACTCTTGCCATCTCCTATTTGACCACTTCCAATTTTCCTTGATTCATTGACCTAACATTCCAGGTTCCTATTCAATATTGCTGTTTGCAGCATTGTACCTTGCTTCTATGCTTTGGCCTCATCCCTTCATTCTTTCTGGAGTTACTTGTTCACCATATCAAGAGGTTAAAGGTTTATTCTTTAAGTGGAAGAATTATTTAATGGAATGAAATAATTTAATGATTTAAATGGAAGTTTTTATAGTAATAATGATTTTTAAAAAGAGAAATATTTTAGATACACAGAAAGCACCTATATCTATGCCCACCTATATTTAATAAACATAAATATCTTGCTATGTTGTTTCATTTTTGAAAGTAAAGCTTTTGGATGTAGTTGAAGCTTCCACTCCAGACTTCAGCCTCCTCATCTCTCCCACTCTCTCCAGAGGTGACCACAATGTCAACATCCACATTTTCCTTCTTGTTTCCATACTTTGACTACATAGGCATGGGTTTAGAAATAGTATACATAGTCATGCTATTTTGTGTGCTTTTAAAAATCTAAATAAATTGTGTTTCCTTTTGTTCTCAGGAATTATCTTTATTGAGACAGGTACCTGTACATCATTCATTTTAAATGCTGTGGACTCTTTCATTATGAGTATATACTGTGGTTTATTTCTCTTTTTACTGTTGATAAATATTTAGAATGTTTGCCTTTCTACCATTACAAAAACGTTTGGTGAGCATCCTTGTAAATAGTGTCTTGTGTACATCTTCAAGACTTTCTCAAGGACATAGACTTGGGGAAGAAATGTTGAACTGCATGTCAAGTACGCCATCTGCCGGGGTCCAGCCCCAGCGGGGTCCGGGGGTCTTGAGGGATGGGTGGCGTCGGCGGAAGAAGAACTGAGCTGAGTCGGTGTGTGGTGATGGAGCAGTCTCTCTTTATTGCTGTTAGTTTTGTGAGGTGATGGAGAAGTCTCTCCAAAAGGCGGTGGAGAAGTCTCTCGTTTATTGTTGTTGGTTTACAGTTTTTATAGCCAAAAGACATCCCCATTACATCATTACATCACCTATCATTCTATAAAATTTTTTGTTTTCTACCTCCCATAGCAACCTTATCATTGAGTTTATTCCCCAAACTATCATGAAACATTGCCTTTGCAGAAGTCAGAATTCTATGTAATTAGATTTAACAATAGTATGATTACCATTTGAATGTCTTCAGTGTACTTCATTCAATCAAGATAAGTACATCAACCTAAGTAGAAAGGTTACATTTCTCTTATCAGGTACAACTATGTAGAAGCTAGAGGGAAGGGCTTAAGCTTGAGACTGTTTATTCTAGTAACCTACTCAAGTTCTTACAGAAGAGGAAAGAGGACAAAGAGACAGTTTAGAGAGAGGAAAGAGAACTAAGAGACAGTCAAGCAGCACTGCTTTAGCAATAAGACCCTATTAACCTTATAACTACTATAACGAATTCCTATGTCTACATTATTCTAAAGCAATCAATATCTCCAACTATGCTGGCCACAATTATGAGCATTCCTAAGTCTCAATCGAGCCTGATTTCTTCAAGGAAGAGAGCCTCCTCTGTGGAGTGGTCAGGGGAGTGGAAGGTGGAAAGGTGACCCAAGTACGAGCCTTTCTGGTGGTGGCCTTGCCATGACCCCCAGAGAACTCTTGGTAAACTCCCCAGTAAGGAGTAGTAATCCATTTAAATGTCCCTTTCATTCCTCCATAGCCCCCGGGGAAGGTGGATCCTCTGGTCCATAAGGTCTGGGGGGATTATCTCAGGACGAATTCTTTCCAACTGTGACTGACCTACTGAGATGAGCCAATGTTCCGAGCATGGACAGAACTCCCAAGAAAAATACCAGGGTGGGGCTTGCCCAGGATGCCCCGATAAAGAAAGTCAGCTTTGCAAATACTTTCTTAGTCTCGTGATCTTGTCATCCGAGCAAAGGGGTATCCTGACGGCTCCCGGCAGCCATCACCCTCCCTGACCATTGCTGTATCCTCTCCTGAGTGGCTGGACAATATGTATGCTTAATGTAGGACCTGACAGTTTCATTTTCCTCTGCCCCATCTTGTATTTTATATAATCAAACTTTTTAAATGCTGTTACTCTCATAGTGGTTTTGTTTTCATTATCATCATTACTAGTGAGGTTGAGTTTTCTCTGAGATATTTATTGGTGCTTCAAGTAATCTTTTTTTCAATAATCCATTCCTTTCCTCTTGCCCCTTTTTTTCTCCTGGAGTTTTTGTCTTTTCCAAACTAATTTGTATGAAGTTTTAATGCCTGAGTTGCATCCTTAGGCAGTTACTATGTATCAGATAACTGTCGTTAGTGGAAAGTTTCAGATTCTGTGCTCTAAGCAAAAAGCATCACCTTATACCTACTGTAAATGACACATTAATTCAGGTTAACTTCAGGCTTTGTCAACAGGAAGAAGCAGACCTGTCATGATGAATATAATAGTAAAGCTAGTTACAGCTCTTTGGTAATGAGGGTGTGAATTATTGGAGAGAAATCTTGGGAAGATCTAAGAGTAGGAAATTAGGAACCGGTTGGAGAGTGGGTCAAAGCTCATATATAGCCAGGAGAAGCCTGGAAACTGACAGAAGGGCAGAAGCAGAGCGGTTTCTAAGAGAAGGTAAGTGGTAGGAGGTGCTATGGGCTCTGTGATGGGAAGGGTGCCTCCCTGGTAGGAGGACATCTCACGGCTATGGAACTCAGAGAAAGGGGGCATCCCAACTGCTGACTGGCAGCACAGTTCACAGCATGCCAACATGGGTGGGTGGCAAGGAGAGAAATCAACAGGAATTCAAGAAGAAAATCCTCATAGGCAGCGGCCCATCCCTTCTATCAGAGCCATGAAGGGCTTTACCGTGATCAGTCAGGATGGAGGGAGCCTGGGCCAGGTTACACTGCAGAGTGTGAAAGTGAGGAAGGGGTAGGAAACTAGAGCTCTGATCCATCACCAAACTGTAACTTGACTTCTGATATTCATGGTTTATTTTATGCTGCCTCCAACTTCCAACCAGCAAATCACAAAATTGCATGATTTGCATTTTACCTTTTTTGCTTTCCCTTCCTGTCCACGTAATAGAGGTAGTATGAGTGGCAAAACAGCCCTCAAGCAGGTGGCGGCAGGTAAAAGGAAATCCTGTGTGTGTGTCTGGCTGGCCACTGGACGAGGGATTGATGATGACTTACTAGCAGTACTGCCCTGTCGTCTTCCTTGCGTGCATGGACCTGTGTGTTATCACCCAGGAAGGTAGGGAAAGGCCGAAAAGCAATTAAATGCTAAACTTCCCCATCTCTTGGTTTCTAGCTATGTCAGGTCCAAAGAGATAAAGCTGCTTGGTAAGCCTGTTTTCTTTTTGGGTAGTGAACCAGTGTCTCATAAATCAACCAAGTGAGGGAACTAAATCAACCCCAGAGTCTAGGGCACAATTAGCTACCTTAGAGAAGGAATTCAGAGATACTCCTGTCCTGACTGCTTAAGTTCAGTGCCCCGTTTCCTTGTAAAGCCAGACATTAATCTTTGTGCTTGTCTTTGGTCTTCTTGCTAATACACATGAGGGTTGGTGGGCTCATCTGAGTGTAGACTGCCCAGCAGTGAAATATATCATGCACCAGACTTGGTAAGGCTTGCTGTGAACATGTCAATAAGGATGCTAGTGCAGAAATCAGTAGACTAGTCCTGCAGTGTTGATGAATTCTGGAGACTGACTTCCTTTCGCTCTGTTTCATTCAGCAAAGTCTCTGTTCTCTAACTTTTGCCTTCATGATCCATCAGAACCAACTCCACGTGTCCTTGAAGCAGATTTAGAAAGCGAAGGCAGATTGGAAAAGTCCAAGTTTTCTTTTTGGCAGCTTCAAGTGGCTATTATCCCAGAGCCAAGCAGTGTTGCCAGAGACTATTTTTTTTAAAAAAATCAACAGATGAGGGAGAATCAAACCGTCTAGTGTCACAGACTGCCAGGGAGTGAATTAGCGTGCCGGGTGAAGTCTTCTGCCCCTTCCAACTAAGGAATAACAGACAGACAAAATCATGGGTTAACATGAAATTTCAAACAAAGCAAATGCCTCACTCACCCTTGACACTCGTTTTTACAGTTCTATTAAAAGGTTTTTCATAAGAGCAGATTATTGGGTTTCCAGAAATGAACTGACAGTCATCACTACGTAATTTCTTTCTAAGGGTATCATTTGTGCAGTCTCTGGAGTTTCTCCTTTATTGCAACTTTAAGCAAAATTGTTTTTCACAAGGGCTATGCTCCAAATTATCATGGGCTCTTAAATAACAGCCGTTGTAAGTTCTCTATAGCCATTTCTCCCACCTGTTTTGCTTTATTTTTTAATTTACTTTATTGAAGTATAGTTGATTTAGAGTGTGTCAGTTTCTGTTGTACATCAAATTGACTCAGTTATATGTATATATATACACACATTCTTTTTCATATTTTTCATTGTGATTTATCAATATCCATATTATAAGGGACCCAACTTTCTCTTATGTTTCCAATTTACTTATGCTTCTTTCTTTTTTTAAAAAAAATTTATATTGGAGTGTAACAGTTTAACAATATTGTGATAGTTTCAGGTGGACAGCAAAGGAACTCAGCCATACAAATGCATGCATCCATTCTCCCCCAAACTCTGCTCCCACTGCCACATAACATGCAGCCGAGTTCCCTGTGCTATACAGTAGGTACTTGTTGGTTATCCACTTTAAATATAGCAGTGTGTGCATGTCGATCCCAAACTCCAAAACTATCCCTCCTCCCTATTCCTCCCCCATGGCAGCCATAAATTCATTCTGTAAGTCTGTGAGCCTGTTTTGTGAATCAGTTCGTTTGTATAATTTCTTTTTATAAGGGATGTCACGTGAAATTTTCTCCTCTGGAAAAAATTCATTCAGAAAAAAAAATGTTTAAAGTAAATTTTATTTAACATTTCTAAATCTGTTCCCAGTCATATCCTGATCACCTAGTTATCTGTGTACTTGGAAAATACTTCTCTTCAACAGAATAGTTTTGCTGCTTTCTCTAGAACTGTATAGAGAAGCTTATCCCCTTAGATAAAAAGTAAGGACTGTCTCCTTTCTGTATGGGAGAAGAAGGCAGGCTGTATGGTCAGATGTGCATATGGAAAGGCTCCTTGCCCTGCTCAGTGGTTCTCCAGCCTGGATACAAATTGAGTTACCTTAGGAACTCTGAAAAATGAGTCATACTCCCGTCATACCACATACTTGTGCTCAGTCAAGAGCACAAGGCAAAGTCTCTGGACTGGCAGCACCAGGGAACTTGTCAGAACTGTAGGTCCTCAGTCCTGGTCCCAGACCAGCTGAATTAGACACGCTCGACTCGTGGGGCCCAGGATCTGTGATTTAGTAAGCACTCCCAGTGGTTCTGATCTCATTCAGATTTGACAGAAAATGCCTCTGCAGTTCATATTTTTAAAATAGAACTCTGGATGACTCCAGTGTGCAGCCAGGGTTGAAAACCGTTAGGTATTTCCTTCCAATTGTATTTGTTGTGCTACAAAAGTTTGTATAACGGACTTGAGCTCCTCAGGTTTTCACATCCACAATCTCCCGTAGATACAGAGGGAAGTTGTATTTACTTCTGTTTGATTTCAACTACACAAAAACCAGCTGCCTGTTTGGTTTCTGATCGTTTAGATCAGTCATAGCCAAGAGAGTTCTGGTTTTATATGCTGTGGCTCTAAAAAGCTTAGTCTAAAATGTGTCTTATCTCCTGGACCTACCCCTTTGACAGAGATGAAAAATCATATCAGAGTACTAAGAAGTACTGCAAGATCCTTAAGAAATGCAAAAGCACAACATTGTTTATTAGGCACAGTAATGTTAATTGTGACTTTTTTTTTATGTTCAAAATCTCAAGACCTTTTTAGGGTTGTTTCGTTTGCAGTGAATCTGAATGACTTCCTTACTGCTATTCACCTAATAAAATCTCAGACTCCGTATCATTGAACTTGAAGTTTGATTGATATGCAGTCTTAGAGCTTTAAATAGGAAGCATTGTCCATGGAAGCATTTCCTCCTCTCAACTCAGGTTTCTCACAGTTTTCATCCTCTCCCTCCTCCTTTCCATCAACCCTCCCTACACTATGTTGTTCTTCCTTTTAAACAAATGACTCTTACCAAACCACCATTCCCTTTCTGAAATGCTTAGGACCAGCTATGTGTTTTGAAGTTCACACTCTTCAATTTTAAAGGAGTAAAGTAGCATGCATACTGTATATTAAGGTCTGAAGCAAAAGGTGTAGGTATTCACCCAAAAGAAATAAGGGACTATACATAACATCAGGATGGTTTTGTTGTTTAGTCGCTAAGTCATGTTCAACTCTTTTGTGACCCCATGGACTGTAGCCCACCAGGCTCCTCTGTTCATGGGATTTCCCAGGCAAGAACACTGGAGTGGGTTGCCATTTCCTTCTCCAGGGGATCTTCCCAACCCAGGGATTGAACCCTGTATTGGCATGTGGGCTCTTTACCACTGAGCCACCTGGGAAGCCCCTCAGGATGGTTAGGTTTAGGTTTTATTAATTGAAAACCAAGCAAATGAAAACCTTGTGGGCCTCTGGAGCTATTTGCAGTTCAGCATACTGAATACAAGATTATGGGCAGTATTCCATTCTTGAACCAGGAGGCAAACCAGCCCCAGCAGGATTGAAAAGCTCCAGGATCTTAAAACAAATTTAAAACATCTTGTTTATATTAAGTTTAGATGGTTGGCATTTAAGGACAGAACTTATGAATATGTAGCTTTGAATGTTAGTGCCTAGATCTGTAATTAAAGCAGCCAGGCTTAAAACATACTTTTCAATGAGATGACAGTCTGGAAAGATCACATTGCCCCTAAACAAATGGTGTGGGGACAGTGGCGAATCATGTGGAAATGGAATGAAGCTGGAACCCTCACTCTCTTCTTACTTGTTGGGTGGGTTAAAAAGTTCAGTCAGGTTTTTCCATACAATGTTATGGAAAAATGCAAACTTTTTGACCAACCCAATGCGACTCATCCCAGATGGACTGAGCCATAAGCATTCAAAAAATTAAAAAAAGAGTGACTATTTTTACAACGCCAGAGTGGAGAGGACTTTTCAAACATAATGAAAAATCCCCAAAGTTATAAGAGGTAAGAGCTGTAATATTTGCATAAGTATCAATGATTTCTTTAGGGCAAAATCATTATAAAAAAAAAAACTGACCCAAAGAAGGATTTGTAACACATGCTAGATACACGTACATAAGAAGTGTGTTTATAAATCGATAAGGCCATCAACCTAACTAAAAAATGAGCACGTAAGCAGGCCCCAGACAAAAAGAATTACAAATGTCCTTGAAACATGACTTGATTCTCCACCTCATATTCCATTAAATAAGACTGTGAAAAGCAATCAGTTGTCAGACTGGCAAGGATCATTGTGTTTGGTGACTTTGTTTTAGGACCACCTTGCAACTTCTACTCACACACATGCGTGAAGATACACATACAAGAATTTTCAAAGCCACATTGTTTTGAATAGATTAAGTATTGGAAGCAACCTAACTGTCCTTCAGTGGCAGATTGGTTAAATAAATGAAAATGCACCCTCAGGCCAGAGTATTCTGTGAATGTTGAAAGGAATGAGATAAATCTACAAGTGCTAATGTGGGAAGGGGCTCACTGTGCCTGGATTAGTTGCAGAATAAAGTGTGGAGGGTGATTCTGTCCGTGTGAATGTTGGTGTAAGCGCGGAAGGTGTCTGGGATCACGCCCAACATCCCTCACAGCAGGGGTCATACCCCAGGGAGGTGAATACAGACGGGTGCCTCATACAGTCTTCTGAACCGTTTGACTTCTCTGCACTAAGCACGTATGAACTCAGTGATGCGCTATTGAAACTTTTTAAAATCCGGGCACCCTTCTTGCAAATCAAAGACGGTCTGAAATCGGCCTTGGTTTGGTAAACTCACAGCTGGCCTCATAGAAGGAGAAGGGGTTGAGGGATTTAATACCGTCTTTTTGCAAAGATGCCTTATCATCCATTTACAAGATTGCCTTCTTATACAGACTTCTTGTAATAACTTTAGTTGGTGAGTTGGAGCCATTTGCATAGGTGTCTCAGACTGAGAAGGGTGACCTAACCCCAAAGGGACTTCACAGAGTTCAGATTTCTTGACTGAGGAATGTTCTTCCTTTCGCTCTTTACAACACACTCTGTGTTCCATGGTGTGTCAGAGGGTGGCTGTGGACAACATTTTGTCTCTGTGTCCAGGAAGGCCTACACAAGCCCAGTCCTGGGCTGGGGGCTGTGCCCAAGTCAAGCCCTTGGACTTCGGGTCTTCCCCATCCTACACAGCTTCTTGGGGTGCACAGGCTGTGGGGGTTCCTGTCAGGCCTACTTGCCTAAGCCCACTTCAAGGAACTTTCACCAGTTGCCTACAAGGACATGATGAGGAAGTTTAAAGCCAAAATCAAGATCATACAAGAGAGGAAAAATAGAGATGCCAGCTCTGAGACCCTGCTAGCTTTTTCCCTGATGGTGTGGGAAGCACAGAGGGCACTGAAGAGCACTCATAATACCAGGCTGTCCTTCCCCAGCCCAACAGTATTCCTGCGACAGACTCAGAACACACTTTAAAGCAAACCACAATTGGTTCCTTACCTGCCAGACCCTCAGCCCAAAGAGAGCCAGTGGACTTGACCCTGGGAGTGAAACCTGAGTGGAGACCCCCCACAAAGAGAGCAGCCCCTTTCCTAGCCGGCAGGATGTAGGGTCCAGTGGCTACTAAGTTTGCCACTACACAGATTTTCTTGTCATCCTCTGTAATTGTACATCCTTTTTTGGTGGTAGGGGGCTACTAAAACCCATTTTAAGCTTTAGCACTGAAGTTGGGTTTCTATTAGTAGAAGCCAGTTGCACTGTTCACAAAATAATTGATGGATCAAAAGGGGTTCTACTGCAAAAATAAAAGCTCTGATTATTTTTTTTCTTATCACTGTGATTTGCATCACTTGCTTCCTTCCTAGCAATCCATCTGATTTACTATGACGTCTTCATGACTCCGTATTTAGAATATTTATCTGGGAACTTTGCTTCAGTCTCCTAACAGGCTACCTCGTGACAAGGTACAGAGAAGTGGCTGCTATCTGTTTTGGGTTTGCTCATGCAACAGTCATTTCTGAGATCCATACAAAAGAAAAACATAGCGATAAGATACGAAACCCTTAATTACTCTATGTACGAAGCTCTCTCCTTACAGCACCTCCTTCCTCCCCAACCTCTCTTAACTCCTGGGGGCACGATCCACTAGCTGAAGCATCCAGCCATTCGCAGCTCACTTAAACGGCTGCAGGAAATTTGTTTTACAAGGCTGGTTTTAACTGAACTACCTGCTGTGCGGCACATTGCTACTGTTTGTGAAATGAATGATGGGAAAGGCAAGTCTGTGATTTCATTTGTTCAGACCGATTACTCACACGTTGCACACGGTATCATTTGCTTGTCACTTAATGACTGACCAGCCTGCCTGAATCATTAGTGCTGCGGCGCAGTGAAAGGAAGACCTCGGCATAATGAGGCGCTGAAGGAAGTGGAGTGCTGTTTTACCTAAAAGAAATGGTGTGCAGAAATCCAGCACAGCTGCAGGTGTTCTGATGACAATGTGGGAAGCAGTTAGCTTCCAATTTAGCAGAAAATTAAGAGCGAAAAAACTGTTATTTGTGAGAGAAGATACTCATGGCAGGCAATCATCCTCGCTCTGCGTCCACAAGATGAGCTTTCAGCTGTCTTTGTCGTGACTTAAAACAATTGGTATCTTGGGCTGCATTCAACACCAGATTGGTGCTTATTATCTGCAGTTTATTCTTTCTTGGGATATTTTGTTTTTTTTTCCCCCCTCTATTTTATGGTTAATTTGCTTGCTTGAATGTAAAGCCATTTAAGCTGAAAAATCTGGATTGTGGCTGATCGTTGTGCCAGGGCTCTGAGCTGTATGATACAAGATAATTGGCAATTTTCAAATTCATAATCCATTTTGTTTCACTCGTTCCCCCCACTCCCCCCCACCCCCCCACCCCTGGTCCCTTCTGCTAGCTTCTCTGCCCTATTCTTCAGCATAATCTTTGAACCGGGTAACAGAGGGAAGGTTGGGGGACTAGATTCCTCCACTCAGGACCTGAGGCTCCCAAGACTCACCTTTGGGGAAATGAAAGAGCAAAACTCCATGATGCAAACCTGTCACCTCCGGGAAAGCAGTCTCTCCAAAGCAGATAGATACTTCCCCATTAAAAGACTGAATTCCGTTTGGAACGACAGTTCCAAGTTCTGTTGGTAGGGTAATAAAAAGATTTTGGCTTCACTCGAGGGTCTGCTGTTTGAGGCAGACAAGAAAACCCTGGCGTTCTGTAAACCATCTGCCAGTCTCCCATTTGATGGTGGTCCAATGGCTAGATCTAACATAGCGTATTCTAGTCCTTTTACCGCTTGCCATGTCAGTCAAGGTGATAGTGGTAATAGATGAAGAAGCCTAATCTCTTCACTGGTTAGGTAGCTCTAATGTATAGTATATTGTATGTGTGTTACCATTTGCTGTGTCAGTCAAGGTGATGGTAGATAAAGCTGCCCAAATCCACGTCCATTGATAAGTCTAGCCCACAGGATTTTATCCCAGTAGTAAAAGCCCTTCTTGTTTCATTCATTTCTATTTTCCTGTCAGAGCAGTGTCATCAGAGTTCACTCATTTTAGTCAAATTATTCCCGAGCAACAAAGTTCCCCTCAGGAGATTTCTTTAGAGATGTGGTAGTATGTTCTGGTTACTCTGTCCTCTGTGATCTCAGGCCAGTGGAGTATCGTGTCTTATCAGCAGGATTTGTAAGGGTGGTAACAGAGGCTGTTCAACAGACAAGGGGTCTGTCCACAGTAGTCCTGCTGCTTCAGCTAAATAGAACAAGGAGATTCTCTCTCTATCGAAGGAGGAACTCTTTATGTACTTTTTATTCTTTGCAGTGGCCAGACGTTCTTTACCTGAAAGCAGGAGAAGAACACCCTTGCCACTTTTCTTCTCTTTAGTCATTTATTTTCCTCTTCTGTCACTCTGATGTTTCTACAGGCATACTTGCTCACAGCACCAGTTAAAACTGTAAAACATTATGTTTCCCCATTTTGTAATAATTTTCCACTTGAATCGTAATGTTGTTTTTCAGGTACATTTGTGTGAACTAGCAGAAGGAAAATGCAAGAGAAAAAAATAGAGAGCATGAACGCGCTGACCAATCATAGACCGACCAAACAAGCAACAGATTAGTTAGCCAGAGGAGAAAAAACCACCAGAGAGAGGGGATAAAAGGCTTTCTGCCCTCAAATGCTGTTTGGTGTTTATCTTTCATTACACTGTCTTCAGGCTTTCCCCTTCCTCTCCAGCTCAGATAGTCACACTCCCTTTCACCGTAGCTGTATTTATTATTTGAAGTGCTGGCAAGCCTAAATTTCCAATTTCTGCGCTGCTTTCCGTAGTAGAACTTGGATAATCAGGCACTCCACATCCCGTGTGTGGATTTTCATCTTACTACTTCCTCGCACAGATACTGCTGTCACCAGCTGGCCTGAGAAGACCCTCAGCCACGCTCTATTTTCATGTCCACTAATAGTCACTCAGTCTCCTGTTCTGCCAATTTGGTGTATAATATTTTCATTTTCTTTATATACATTTTCCAATACTCCTGTCAGCTTGCAGCATCTACTTCATTAAGCTTCTCCTCCCTCCGGCTGAACAGCCATCAGCAGTGAAGGAGCCTTTGTGAGGTCGAGGGGGGATTGATCTTGTTTTCTCCACACACTCGCGGACCTGCCAACGCAGGAGGATTTACTGCCTGTCACCCAGATTGCCTGGAGGATGCTCCATGTCCCCATTTGTCACACAGCTTCCGTTGCTCACCAGGCGCTCGGGCTTGTAAACTGATTTCTGAAAATGTGAAAGAATTATCCTTGCTCATAAAATGCAAAATTTGCTTAACTGCCTTAGAAGATTTTTAAGGCCAAAGCACTTGTTTTTCAAGAGAGGCTAATTTGAATTACAAAGTAAGGTTACTGTGGTGTGGAGAGAGGGTGGTGATGGCCACCGGCAGGCCAGCCCCTCCTTCGGGAAAGCCATACAGTGAGGAGCTTCATGAACAGCGCAGAGAGGAAGCTGAAGTGTTGCTTTACATAGGATTCTACACTGCAAAACAAAGCAGTGGATAAAGGCATCTACTTCTTTTTTTCATTTAAGGATTCTTGGTCCTGTTTGGTCTTCTTAAAGGGCATGCAAACAGAGCATTTGAAAAGAATCACACTCTAGTTGCTACTTAACTTTTATTAAGTAATTACAGATTCTAAATAGAAGACACAAAGGTCTGGACCAAGGATAGTATCTCCAGATTCAGTAAGTCCAGCAACAACTTCCTAAACAGGCATGTGAAAGCTTTCTTGTCTTTCATCATTTACCAAATCCCACAGTGAATCTATTTTTATACTCAACCCAGACTTAAACCAACTCCTGCAAACTGAGTTGGGTGTGACATTTATAACAGACTCCAGATAGCAATGTATTTTTATAAAACCATCAGCCAGCCACCTTCTCCCCCCCCCAACTGTTCCGTTATTAAATCTGTATCTTTCAAAGAACACCCTTTAGAACTAGCAATAAAATAAAAGGCTGTGGGCTGGGGAATCTTCCTTTTTATCATCCTTCCTTCAGGGCAAACTAAGAAAGGCTGACTCTTCATCTCTCCCTGAAGATTTCTTGGCAACGGTAATTATGTCTTATTTAGGATCTATAAACCAAGGACCTGTGCTGGTGACTGGTACATTGTAGGTGCTCAGTACATTGGTGTCTGAGTAAATGGATGAAGGGTATAGTGTGAGGACCATTTATTTCTTCCTCATTTTCAGTGGATAATCTGAGCTCAGTTCATTCAAAGCAATCAGTAAAATCCTAAATTTATAAAAGGACAGGGTAGATCTTTCTGGTGAGAAGTGAACTTTTGTTGAGGGAGTATGAAAATATAAAGATTTATGCAAGGGGATATGAAAGAGGATGTTCAGGTGTAGTCTTATGTTATGAATGAAATAAAAGATAGGTATAGAAATGGAAGTAGGAAACCGGGATGTTAAGCAATCAGCTGAGCTAAATGTCCGTCCATCTTCTTTAGTGGAGAAGGAAGAAGACTGATTTTAGCATCTGAAAATGAGGCATTTCAGGATCAGGCTTCCCTTTTCATTTCAGGATCCCCTGCTGAGTCAGGGGAGGTTTCCTTCTTTCTGTTTCTCTTTTATTTCTTGTCTTCACTCATTAGGTAAGCTGTGCCCCTAGGCTGCTACATTCCTCTTCACAGAGGGAAATAAGGCAGGACGACAGAAAATTCTGCCCTGTCACTGAAGAAATTAAACAGTGTAGATCAGGAAAAGGAGCTGGGGATATAGAAACACAGAGAGAACTGTTCTATGTAACATGATCCAGAGCCTCCTCTGAGCCCCATTTTGACTATGTTTGACCATTAACTATTCTTCTTCTCTAGCTTCCACAATATCGTTGCAGGAAGGGGGACCCTTTCCAGGGCCCGAAACTGGGCTCTTGTCTAACACTCGGAAATGAATTGTCTGAGGAGACACATGTGCTGACAAAGCAAGAGATTTTATTGGGAAGGGCACCCGGGTGGAGAGCAGTAGGGTAAGGGAACCCAGGAGAACTGCTCTGCCGCATGGTTCACAGTCTTGGGTTTTATGATGATGGGATTAGTTTCTGGGTGGTCTTTGGCCAATCATTCTAATTCAGAGTCTTTCCTGGTGGCATTCGCATCACTCAGCCAGGATGGATGCTAGCAAGAGGGATTCTGGGAAGTGTACTGACACGCGGAGTTTCCTTTAGACCTTTCCCAAACTCTTCCAGTTGGTAGTGGCTTATTATTTCCCCGTATTCCTTATCAGGATCTCCTGTCATAAAACAACTCATGCAAATAGTTACCATGGTGCCTGGCCAGGGTGAGCGGTTTCAATCAGTGTGCTTCCCCTAATAATATGAGACTCAATATTTGTCCCATCCTCATCACTGGTTTCATTTTTTAAAAACCAGTCTCCTTTCTTTTTTTTAATTATTGGATTATAGTTGATTTACAGTGGTGTTAGTTTCAGTAAAATCAGCAGTTATATTTATACACACACACACACAAATACATATGCACATATGCATTCTTCTTCAGATTCTTTCTCATAGGTTATCACAGAACATTGAATTCCCTGTGCTATACACTAGGTCCTTGTTGATTATCTGTCTTGTATATTGTATTGTGTATATATTAATCCCAAACTTCTGATTTATCCTTCCCCTGATATTTCCTCTTTGGTAACTATAAGTTTGTTTTTGATATCTGCATATCTCTTTCTGTTTTGTAAATGAGTTCATTTGTGCCATTTTTTTAAAAAATCCACGTATGTGATATAATATGCTATTTGTCTTTCTGTGTCTAACTTCACTTAGTATGATAATTTCTAGGTCCATCCATGTTGCATCAAATGGCCTTATTTCATTCTTTTTTATGGCTGGGGTGATCACTCACCTGGAGCCAGACATCCTGGAATGTGAAGTCAAGTGGGCCTTAGGAAGCATCACTACGAACAAAGCTAGTGGAGGTGATGGAATTCCAGTTGAGCTATTTCAAATCCTAAAAGATGATGCTGTGAAAGTGCTACACTCAGTATGCCAGCAAATTTGGAAAACTCAGCAATGGCCATAGGACTGGAAAAGGTCAGTTTTCATTCCAATCCCAAAGAAAGGCGATGCCAAAGAATGCTCAAACTATCAACACAGTTGCACTCATCTCACACACTAGTAAAGTGATGCTCAAAATTCTCCAAGCCAGGCTTCACAAATCTGTGAACCATGAACTTGCAGATGTTCAAGCTGGTTTTAGAAAAGGCAGAGGAACCAGAGATCAAATTGCCAACATCCCCTGGATCATTGAAAAAGCAAGAGAGTTCCAGAAAAACATCTATTTCTGCTTTATTGACTATGCCAAAGCCTTTGACTGTATTAGTCACCACAAACTGTGGAAAATTCTTCAGGAGATGGGAATGCCAGACCACCTGACCTGCCTCCTGAGAAATCTATATGCAGGTCAGGAAGCAACAATTAGAACTGGACATGGAACAACAGACTGGTTCCAAATAAGGAGAGAAGTAGGTCGAGGCTGTATATTGTCATCCTGCTTATTTAACTTTTATACAGAGTACATCGTGAGAAACACTGGGTTGGATGAAGCCCAAGCTGGAATCAAGATTGGCAGGAGAAATATCAGTAACCTCAGATATGCAGATGGATCCACCCATATGGCAGAAAATGAAGAACTAAAGAGCCTCTTGATGAAAGTGAAAGAGGAGAGTGAAAAAGTTGGCTTAAAACTCAACATTCAGAAGACTAAGATCATGGCATCCGGTTCCATCACTTCATGGCAAATAGATGGGGAAACAGTGGAAACAGTGTCAGACTTTTTTTGGGCTCCAAAATCACTCCAAATGGTGACTGCAGCCATAAAATAAAAGACGCTTACTCCTTGGGAGAAAAGTTATGACCAACCTAGATAGCATATTAAAAAGCAGAGACATTACTTTGCCAACAAAGGTCTGTCTAGTGAAAGCTATGGTTTTTCCAGTGGTCATGTATGGTTGTGAGAGTTGGACTATAAAGAAAGCTGAGTGCTGAAGAATTGATGCTTTTGAACTGTGGTGCTGGAGAAGACTCTTGAGAGTCCCTTAGACAGCACAGAGGTCCAACCAGTCCATTCTAGAGGAAATCAATCCTGAATATTCATTGAGAGGACTGATGCCGAAGCTCCAATACTTTGGCCACCTGATGTGAAGAACTGACATATTGGAAAAGATCCTGATGCTGGGAAAGATTGAAGGTGGGAGGAGAAGGGAACAACAGAGGATGAAATGGTTGGATGATATCACCGACTCAATGGACATGAGTTTGAGTAAACTCCAGGAGTTGGTGATTGACACGGAGGTCTGGCATGCTACAGTCCATGGGATTGCAAAGGCTCGGACATGACTGAACTACTGAACTGAGTGACTGACTGATAAATGCATGGGAATAATAAATACCAATTGCAAGATAGTGGTTATTTCTGGGAGAAGGGAGTTGAAAATGTAAATGAGGAGGGTTATACAGGGAACTTAAACTCTTGGTTAGTATCATTCTTGAGCTGAGAAGGGGGTACATGGCATTAATTTGATTTTTAACAAATGCTTTTTCGTATATTTTTAGAATAATTTTTATTTAAATTTTTACTTATAGAAAAATTGCAAAGGAAGTAGAGAGTTCCCATATATCCAAACATACCCAGTTTCTTCCGTTTAACCTCTTATATTAGTGTGGTAAATTAGTTATAATTGATGAACTAGTGTTGGTTCAGTGTTTTAAGCTGATTTCCTTAGTTTTTACCTAATGTACTTTTCTGTACTAGAATCCCATCCAGGATACCATGTTACAATTAGTCATCGTATTTCCTTAGGCTCCTCTTAGCTATGATTGTTTCTCACACTTTCCTTTCTTTTGTGACTTAAAGAGTTTTGAAGGTATTGGTCAGGTGTTGTGTAGAACATCCCTCTATTGAGGTTTGTCTGATGTTTGTCTTATGATTAGACTAAGATTATGCGTTTTGGGAGGAAGAAGTGAAGTGCCATGCATATCACATCATACAAATAGTACATAACTTCTCGCTCTTAATGTCGACTTTGGTCACCAGGCTGGCATAGTGTTTGTCACATTTCTCCAGTGTAAAGTTTCTCCCCCCTCCTTTTTTTTTTTTTTTAAATACTTTCCTCTTTGGAAGGAAGAATACAAATTTCTCCCCCAAATCCCTTCCCCATTTCTCTTCCAGATATTAAGGCTTTACTCAAGGCCTTCACTATATGTAGCCCCCACGTAAGAAGTAGTGTATTACTGTTTACTTATTTCTTCAAAACTTATTTATGTCAGCATGCCCTCACAGATATTTATTCTATATTTTGGGTTATAATCCAATGTTACTTTATTTTGTTACTAAAATGTGTCTAGTTTTGGCGCTGGAAATACTTTCACTTGGCTATGATTGTATTGGGTTGTGCTATTTGTTTAAAAAAGCATTTCCTTACCTCCTGATACTATAAGATGCTCCAGACCCACCTTGTGTACTTCCTACCTGGGTCCTTGAATCAATCATTTCTCCATGGAACCTGGGCTACTTTTATTGATTAGTGGTTATTATAAACCAGGCTCTAGGTGCTGGGTGTGCTCAGTGCTGCTGGGATGTTGGTGTTTCTATGCCCTCTTGGTAGTCAGAGCAAGGTATAATATACCATGCATAGACATATATCTTTAACTATTGTCTGTATATCACCATTTGTGTCTGCATTAACCTAAACATGAGTCCACACTGATGTCTTCAATTCTAACTCATTATGAGTCATCCTATTCTCTTCCCCTTGTCTGTTAAATCTCACTCTAACATAATTAATTTGTTATTAAGCCAATCTGGAAATTGGAATAAGAGAAAACGGTATATGCATATGAGGAGTGGGCATTAATAGTTGTTCTGCCACAAAAAGTTAATTCTTCTCATCCTTAGCCAGGAAATTGAAAAACACGGTAACTGAACTGTCATAAGACTAAATAGCCTGGAAGTAGAATATGTGTACATCCTACTTTAATACACAAACTGTATATACACACACAATTTTATTTTTAAAACTTATTTAATTGGAGGATAAAAACTTTACAGTATTGTGATGGCTTTTCCCATGCATCAGCATGAATTGGCCATAGATATACATGTGTCTCCCAGTCCTGAACCCCCCCTCCCACTGCTCTCCCCACCCCATCCCTCCAGGTTGTCACAGGGCCCTGGCCCTCGGTGTTCTGCTTCGTGCACTGAACTCGCAGTGATCATGCATTCTACATACGGCAATGTACAGGTTTCACTGCTGTTCTCTCAAATAATCCCACCCTCACCATCTCCCACTGAGACCAGAAGTCTGTTCTTTACATCTGTGTCTCCTTTGCTGTATGTAGGATTGTCAGTACCACCTGATTCTATATATATGCGTTATTAGACAGTATTTGTCTTTCTCTTTCTGACTTACTTCACTCTGTATAATAGGCTCTAGGTTCATCTATCATGTTAGAACTGACTCAAATGTTCCTTTTTATATATATGTTCCTTTTTATAGCTGAGTAGTATTCCATTGACACACACAGCTTAAATACAGGATAAGAAAACTGAACTATAAAAGAACAAATTCATAAAACCTAGTAAACCTAAACATTTTCAATCTAATTTTACAAATACTCAATTAAATTAAAATTAAAAGAATAAGATTACTTTACCATAAACTGTTAAGATATAGCAGACCTAGCAGAAGATTAGCAATAATCAGTTTAGAGAACAATCATCAGGAAGTATTATCAGTCTTATGGATAATAAAATAAAGGATTAAGCTGGGTTCAAAAGTTTTCCTTAAAATTCCAGGCAATATTTGAGACTCACTCACTCATTGGAATTCTTTAATGCTATATTTTTTTTTAGCACATGAGAAAATCCTTATATGGGTGGATGCTTGGATCCTATGAGTTTACAAATCTGACAGAAGCCTCACAAAATCTTATAAACCCATTAGAAGCCTAACTAAAATATTTATATTTATAGTAATTAAGATACTGGCTATGCATCCAAACCAAGAATTTAGCATGAACAAGCTCTTGGGAGCTAATGAAAGAATTTTAATGCACTACCAGTAATTTTTTTTACTAATTCTTGATAATTACTAATGGTTTATGGTAAAGACCAATAATAAAAGCTAGAAAAAGATTGTTGATTGCTTATGGGGTCAATTACTTTTAAAATCTGTGATGTCAAGAAAACTTCCAAACAACTAATACTTTGCAATGAGACCTACAGCACACAAAATAATAAATGATTCTATACCTTTGGAATTTCCAGAGAATTTCCACCAAGAATAAAGGAGACGTATGACCTTTCCACCAGTCTTCTTGCTCTTCTATGGAACTAGAACTACACAACTACTAACAGTTGTGTAACTGGCATAACGTGATAGTCCCATCGAGGCATCGTGTTCGGTCACGTCATGCAGGTATTAGTCTGGTTACAGATGGAGTTAGATTACCACTCCTCTCAGACTAGTAAACAGTGCTCTGTTGTGTGTAAGATCTTGAAGCCCTCAGGAGCTGTTATCTTTGTGACCACTGCAGAGAAAAGACGAAAGAAAGCCTGTGGTTCCATTATGGGAAATCATAACGTGTTGGATAACCTGAGGCTTAGTTTGAGGCAGGAAAAAAAAAGGAAGTTCATTTGCAGTTCAGTTATGTCTGAACGGATTAACAGTAAACATAATTTGTGAACTATTACTATTTCCTATCCCAGGCAAGTTTTATGGTTTTCTACAATTATCTGAAACGTATTTTACAGACTTTTGATGGTGAAAAGAATGTAAGATCTACAATTTAGGTGGTACAGACAAGTTTTGTGGTAAAACAATTTGACGGGTTTCCTTACCAACAGAGAAGGGGTTTATAACATAGTAACTGAAAAAAAAAAAAAAGTAATTTTTTGCCGGGGTCCAGCCCCGGCGGGGTCCAGGGGTCTTGAGGGATGAGTGGCGTCGGCGGAAGAACTGAGCTGAGTTGGTGTGTGGTGATGAAGCAGTCTCTCTTTATTGCTGCTAGTTTTGTGAGGTGATGGAGAAGTCTCTCCAAAAGGCTGTGGAGAAGGCTCTCACTTTATTTTTGTTAGCTTACAGTTTTATAGCCAAAGAACATCCTCATTACATCAACATTTTTATGCAAACTTGTTTTCTGCCTACCAACAACCTTTACATTAAGCTCATCTTCTTTACAAAAGGCCGGATTTTTGCATAATCAGACTTAATAATAGTATGTTTACCATTTGAATGTCTCTAGCACACCTTTATTTAGCATAATGTGGGCAAATATTCACTGTCTTACAAGATAGCCTTTTCAGCAACTTATCCAGGAAACATAGGGCTAGAATCTATCTCAAAAAGAGGGGGTTGTAAA